>JAJJMB010014022.1:2819244-2890703 GCA_023531105.1 Papaver atlanticum | reverse complement strand
AGCAGCAGAATGTTGGAATTTAAGCTCTATCAATTAGCCCAAATAAATCCCCCACTGAATCTAAAATTGAAAGGGGTGAAACCTAAATAACTCAAATAAACTCTAATTAAGCAATAATTCATACAAACAAACACTCAATCACGACATTTATAACCTTATTAAACAATAAAGGAACTCATGCATTTCAAATAAACCCTAATTACAAAAGGGAAAAAAAAACCCTACAAATACAAATCAATCGATCAATCATTGATTTTCATCATATATTAAGTCACGGGTTACGTTAATCTGACCTTGATTCAGATGTTTTCAATCCCGGTTTGTACCTACTCTTCAGTTTATCAACACCGTCTCTGAAACCCTAAATAAGAATATTTTGTCTTCCAAATTAACTTTGATTCTTCACTAACATCTTCGCCTTCAACAAAGCCAGATTCTTCTTTAATAATAAGTTCCCTAATCGTTTTAAAAATCCGGACCTAGTTTCTACAGAGGGAAGAGCGACCAGACTGAAAGAGAGAGACTAAAACTAAAAAAAAGATAAGGGTAAGGGTTTGATGGTAATATCACGGACTGAGTTTGACTTTGTCAAAGCAGTTGACCAAATCGGTGGGTCCATCTGTTATATCTAACGGTATGGCCACTTTATAAAAGTTTTCTATTTCTCTGGACGGTTTATTAATTATATGGATGGAAGCTGGTTAGTTTATGAATTTGCCCATCTATCTATTCCTATAGACTTTTCTGTGTGAGACAGATTTGTTTATCAAGTCTTCGACTTTGGGCCGTAGCAACTTTTAGTTGTGGGTGAGATCAGCTAAGGGAATCAAGTGCGTAGTATCCTGCTGGGATCAGAGACGTAAGGAGCGCAACTGTACCTTGAATCAGTGTGAGATTGATTAGGGTTCAACTATAGTCCAGTCCGAAGTTCATTGGTAGTAGGCTAGTGTCTGTAGCGTCTTAATACAGTGTGGTGTTCAAAGATGGACTAGGTCCCGGGATTTTTCTGCATTTGCGCTTTTCCTCGTTAACAAAATTCTGGTGTCTGTGTTATTTCTTTTCCGCATTATATTTTGTTATATAATTAAAATATCACAGGTTGTGCGTTGAATCGATCAATTGGGAAATCTAACATTTGGTTGTTGATTGAAATTGATTGATCCTTGAACATCGGTCTTTTGTACCGTTCAAGTTATTCCTCTTATATTCAATCGAGCTCGCAAATTCCTATTTGCTAATTGCGGATTGAATTAAGAGATAGAGATATAAAACTCTTTGATATAATTTTCTCTAGATTGAGTCTAACTGTCTGGTTAATTCTCTTGAAAGTATATTGGTGCTTGTCTATTCAGATTTCCAAACGAAATATTGGGCATGGTTGTTAGACCCCCTCTTTTTCAAAACCAAAGTCGCGGAGTACCACTAGCTGGGTGAATCGGAGTCGGATTCTTGGTAAGAATATTGATAGGTTTAGTGGTTTTTGGTTGGATTTTTAGGGTAGTTTTTGGTTAGGTTTTGTGGGTAGATCTCTATGTAAACCCTCACAAGACTATAACTCGTCCACTTGGGTCACCAAGTGGTTCAAAGGCTTGATGCACGTGCTAAGTGCATCTGTGCTTCCTGCGACAAGGATTACATTTGAAATAAATTATAGTTCAGGCTTACTATGTTAAAATACTTCAATGCCGTTACTATGCCAGTGTAGATCATATAACTCTATGACGGTATAGAGTGTCAAAATGTTATGGTTCCTGAGTACAATCAACTGTAATCCGGCATTGATATTATATACCAATTCACGCCAGTACCCACTGCCGGCATTTTCGTTATATTTAGTTCAATGCCGGCATTTAACATTTTGAAAACTATACATGTTCTATCCGAATTTCAATGGCCAACAACTATTTTTTTAAAACCAAAAACCAGTTAAGGGAATTGCCGGCGTGGATGATAGGTTTCTGACAATGCCGGCTCTATAAAGTGGAAAAAGAGCCATTAGAACATCTTATATTTGAAGCAATGGAGTTACCATTGCACTTGTTATATCTCCAATGGAAAATCCATCACCAACTACCGATTTCATCATTGCCATGGAAAAAGAAAAACTTAAGATGAACAAACTATCCACTCCGATAGGAAATCAATTATCATCCACCACCAACTAAATTGCCATTATACAAGAAAAACTTAGAAGGAAGGAAGAAACCACCAAGTCATTTCTGCAATGGAAGAAGAGATACTTAAAAGGAAAAGAGAAGAAGAAGAGGCAGCCATTAATGAACAATATCGCAAAGAAACTAAAGAGATAGACGAACCTGTAAAACAAGCGAAGATAGAAGCGGATGTTGAGGAAGAAACCGAATGGATTAAAAATTTCTATATAGTATCGTATTTCCCGGAAGATCACCGCCCTTTGAATCTTTTTTGGGGTCTTGTTAGTAGTGGTCCTTATATGCCGAAGTTTGAGGACGGTAAGTGCAAGAAACGCAAAATGGATTACGGGGATGAGTTTGTAGCGAATCGAACAAATGCCCTCATAAAATTATGTCGCAAATACAACGAGTTTTTCGCCAGATACAGAGGGAATAGGTTTCAAGATCAGGACGCATATACCAAGTGGAGAAAAGAGCCTATTAGGCATTTCGAAGCTGCTTTGTTTATTGAATCTCGTTCCAAGAAATGATGTTAGTTGCAATTAGCTTAAGATCTTTCATTTTATGTGGAACGTTGTTTATGTGTTTAATGTTTTTAAGTTTATTTCTGTAAGATTAATATGAAGGCCAGTTTGGGTCATTTTGCTTGCTTAAACCTTTGGTGGCTACTTCTTTTGGTGGTGCGTAAGTTGTCATTGAATAATAACCAAAGACTATACCGGCACAAATGCCGACACTGAAGTGTGATAAACATACAATGCCGCTAACCTAGACTCAATTTAAAATGATCATCAAAATGTCGGCATCAAATAATAACCAAAGGAAATACCGGCACAAATGCCGGCGTTGAAGTGTGATCAACATACAATGCCGGTATCCTGGGATCAATTTAAACTTATTGTCAGAATGCCGACGTTGAATTGTACCATCTTTCCATGACGACATTCTGACGGTTATAAACTAAAGTTATGTGGCGGTTACAAACTCCTTTATCCCACTTATGTGACGGTTACAAACTCCTTAATTCTATTTAAGGGACGGTTATAGAAAGGAAAGTATTCCATCTTTCCATCTCTCTTTGTTTTTACTTCTCGGCTCTTCCAAAAGAACTTCCAAAACCACTAAACTCCTTTATTTTGTTTCATCTTCTATACCAAAGAAGTATGGGTCGTCGCAAACCTCCTGAAAAACCCAAACATAATCCTGAAGGGTCTGTTGATGATGGTGGTAAATCGAAATCAAAAGCGCAACAAGTGCACGAAGCAAGGATAAATCAAGCAACTATTGAACAAGATGATGATGAGGAAATAACAAATTTGATACGGTAAGTGATGTCTATGTTGAATTGAAGCATTTTTAGGGTTTACACCATACTAGAAACCACAAATTGAAACTTGCTTGTTTAGTCTTTCTACTACACTAAAATAAAATTTTGAAATTTCAATATAGTCAATTGAAATTCAGTTACAAGCTTGTTTCGCCGTAGAATTGAATATGAAAACCATGCCGGATTATATGTCTTGTATCCCCCTTTTATTACATGGAAATACCGGCATAGAAATAGAATTGAATACAACGCCGGAACTAAGTGTCGTCTTTGTATATTTAATAAATTCCATGCCGTTTTTGATTTCCTACTTTTGTTAAATATCCATACAAATTTCCCATAATACCGGCATTATTGTTCAATTGTTTACTAAGCAGGCACTGCTGTCGGCAATGATTTTATGTTTACCATCTATGCCGGATTTCTGTATATAACTCAGTTGACATATTGGGACGTAGGTCTAAAGCAGCACAAATCAAGAAAGGAAAGGGCAAAGCTGTTGATGAACGTATACCCAAGTCTTCTCGGCCTCGACGTAGTCAATCTGATCCGGCCCATGGTAAGGTCATCATTTGGGATCGTACAGGGGACAAAAGCAGCAGTGATGATGAAGAGTGGGAAAAATTTCCACCTCCTGAACCAGCCAGAGCAGGTGGCTCATCATCACAAGACTTAGGAAAAACTGCAGTTGAAGTTGAAGCCGGTGATAAAAAGAATAAGGAACCCCCATCCCACCTTCCTAAAAGATATGACATGATTCCAGACCGCAAGGAAGGAAAACAGTTGGGTGAGCCGTTGGATCCGCAACTCTTATTTGACTACAAGGACTCTTGGGCTCGTTGGATCTATCAAACTTATGTAAGACATTTACATCTTGTTATTATATTGTTATTTATATATGATCAGGTGAATTTAAGTTAATTTGGTGTGTTTGTATAGGACCACAAGAAAGCCTTCCGTGTTGGACGCCATCAATCAATGGATATATGGCCTTTGGAGTGGGAGTGTGATGATGTTCAAGCATTAGTCCTAGCACCTGGGTTGTATCCCGCGGTAGAAAATTATGTGGCAACTGATTCCGTCTCGGCGAATTGCTTCTTGGAGAGGTTTTTTGGTGAAACTGATGCCATGCATTTCCCTTTTGGCGAGATGACCATTATCCCTGAAGATGTCCAAAGAATACTAGGTCTAGAGGTTCTTGGGAAAGACATTAAGGAAGGAGATAACTATAAGGACCTAGAATGGGCCAAGATCTATGAGATGACTCAAAATTTGTTTGGGTGGGATTAGGAAATGACTATGGAAAATATGTACATGACAGAGCATACCCGGACAAACACTATCAAACTCGTCGATCTCATACGATTGTTTTGGCATAGAAGGACAAGGAATTGAATCCGGAACAAATTCAGTAAACTGCCGCTGCTTATCTGTTGTTCACCTTAGGCACCGTAATATTCCCTGACGCTAGTGTAACAGGGTGCATAAGAACAACCTGCAATACTTGGATCCCTTGGATAAGGTTCATAAGTATTCATGGGGTACTGCTTTCTTGGCACATTTTTTGGCAGAGATGCGTAGAGCTTCCAAGGCGAACGCATGTCAATTTGTTGGGAAATTCACTGTAATTAAGGTATAGTGAACTAGTTATTTATTTTGTGATCATTGTCATTAATTTTGTTAGTTTCCAATTATTTCTTTTCTTATACATTTCATTGGAACGATCTTTCATTGGCATAGGTGTGGGCTTATGAACACTTCCAAAAATTGTTCATTAACTACAAATCGTTGAAGTTGATACGTGAATGGCAACCGCATCATCCTCTAGCTCAGAAATACTTTTTCAACAATGCACTGAAGCCAGATACACAAGAAACGGTTATTCACCATGAGAGTGGCTTTGGACTCTGTCGCTGCCCAAGATGTTGTGTTTGACCTATATAGGACTGCCAGAGGAGCTCACTTTCCAAGGCGTGACAATGTTTCCTTTTATAACAGACCGTTATTTCATCAAAAAGGATTTGTTATGCACAACCCTTGCCGTGTAATGCGCCAACTTGGGTACAAGGAGAAAATTATTACGAATACATCTTATCAGAAATTCTCTCATAACTTTCCTCAATGCCAAGCAAATGAAAAGCATACTCTGGTAGTTTACAGCCCAAATCCCCTTCCTATATATTGGAGGGAAAGGGAAGAACAAAGATTTGTGTTGGATAGGGTTGGTTGGGAATTGGAGGAAAACGGTTATGAGTCCGAACTAGACTTCCTCGGAGGTCATTGGAAGTACTCCCATTCTTATATTGTACGCCAGGCAAATATAGAAGTGCCTCCACAACTAGCACGGCCCTCCACCACTCCGGATGAATTAACTGTTCCAGCACTTCAAAAGACCCTTACGTTGTTGGTACGTACTTCTTGTTAACTTCATATTCTTTTTATCTATATCTATGAACGTATTAAGTACATGTTGAAAAATGTGACAACAACGTCAACGGTTAGGAAAATTGGGAAAGTTTTTTAAGAAAAAGAACAAGAAAAGAGATGTGCTGACCCTGGAAGAAATGTAGACGGTCAAGGAAAAGATAGACACCATTGAAAATCCAGAGGCAAAAGACTTGTGGGGCGAAAGGAAGAAGAGGGTACATAAGAAGCCAAGGACCGAGTGATTGAAGATGTTTGTTAATGTTTCTTCTATGGCATTAATTAGGTCTTGAACAATCTAGTGTTGCTTTATGTTTGTTGTGTGTCTTGAACAATGTGTTTGTTTGTGTGTGTTTGCTAAACTCTTTGCTTGTTTTGGTTTTTTATGTTTGATTTGTTTTCGGTTTGGAACATCTTAACTTTGGAGATGTTTTTTTTAAACAATCTAGTGTTGTTATTTGATTTATTATGTTGGTAAACCAGTTTCAAATTACCTCTTTGCCGGCATATATTTAGAATACCGACACTCTGAATTTTCAAGATCACAGAAATTTTATAGTTTTTCTGACAGTACCGACATGGTCGAAAATGGTATATACAATGCCGACAATCTGAATTTTCAAAATCACAGAAATTACAGAGTTTCAGAATAAAAGTTTTTTTTGCTACCACGCCGGTAGTCTGCATTTTCCAGGCATAAAATATTTTTGTCAGAGTTCCGGCACGGTTTGTAATTTAATTTCAATGCCGACACATGTACTAATTTCTCTGGATATGTTATCTGAAATTCCGGCACTATTTCAAAAGTTTAGTTCTACGCCGGGACCATCTGACAACATTGTAGTATTGAAACATAATTATGCCGGCATTGGCATCAAAATATGATTTAATGTTTACAATGAACACAATTCAAACTTCCAAAAAAACAAAATGTTGCGTATTAGTGAACCACATATACACAAATTACTCATCATTGCTTCCACACATATGAACTTGTATCTTCTCTCAGGTAATTGATAAGGCCAACGCATACCAAAGTTGGTGATTCTCCTCGTTCAATTTCATCCATTCCTCCGAGACATTGGGATCTATATCCTTGTTTTTAGTTAGCAGGAAAACCGGTGGTAATGGACTATCCTTGAGTTTCATAATAATGAAATGATTCCCATTCACGGACGCAAAAACAACTTTTCTCGTCTTAAGAGATCCTTCGCATTTTTGCCACTTTGGTGTAAATGTTGCTTGTACGGTGGGGGTAAAATAATGAACAACACAATTAAATCTATCCGCCACTAGATGCCCACAAACCGGCATTCTCATCCAATATTGAGTAGGAAGCAACTTCATTTCCTTCTCGGGCCCTAATGCTTGAGAATACATACTATCAAACACTTATTCATCACGAAGCAATTGCTCATAAAAGATCTTCTTTTTCACAAGTTGTTCGGCCATCCTCTTTCTAGTGTATCGGCATGGTGTCATCCCTTTACTAACCGCCGTCTCAAAGATTCCTAATTATTCGGTCACGACATGATAGCCACAATTTCCATCTCTATCGACATCATCCGTATATACAATATACTCACGAATAACCTCAGGAAGTTGCTCTACATAAGACTCTATCTTGGTATGGTAAGTTCTAATGGTCCTACCTATTTTGGGATCCTTATACATCTTCATATTACCATTTTTTTTGCTTAATTATATCCAATCCATCCTCTGCAATCTCTACACTTCCAATGTCTTCAATATGTGATAGGAGTGGATACTTCCTTGGCCTACCCCTTCGTCTTGGAACCGAAACTACGGAGTTGTCACCATCGTGTTGTTGTTGACTAGATATGGGTCGCTTACCTTTGCTATCACTTATTTTTGGCGTGGCTTCGGAATTTTCACCTTGATGTACTTGACTTGATGTAGTTTCCTTATTCGGCCTTCCCTTTTTGTTTGGTACCGCCGCCTCATCAACTATGGGTGTGCCTTCGAAATGCTCACCTTGTTGTTCTTTGTCACTTGATGTTGGTACCTTTGTCGGCCTACCTCTTTTCTTTGGAACCGCCGCTCCATCAACTATGGGTGTGGCTTCAGAATGCTCACCTTGTTGTTCTTTGTCACTTGATGTGGGTACCTTCCTCGGCCTACCCCTTTTATTTGTAACCTCCGCTACATCGAATCTAGGTGTGGCATCCGCTTCCTCGACTTGTTGTTCTTGTTTAATCGATGTGGGTACCTTCTTCGGCTTACCCATTTTCTTTGGAACCTCCGCTACGTCGGCTTCTGGTGTGGATACGGAATCCGCCGTTTGTTGTTGACTTGATAGCGGTTCCTTCCTCGGCCTACCCCTTTTGTTTGGAACTGGCACTTCCGTGAACCTTGCTTCTGAAATCTCACAAGCGGTATGATCTCGTTTCTTACCTGCCTCGAGTTCACATTAACGTTGACTCATTTCTTTTAATTATTTCTTTTGTTTTCTCCTCGTCGTTTTGGTTTGTGGTTTACCGGGAGGATCTCCCTTTGTTGTCTCTTTACTTTGTGCTGTCCATGGGCGAGTAATTAGCCTTAGTTGGCTCAACAAGACTTGCCGGCTAGCCGAGTTTCCACGTGAGTAAGCTTCGAAGAATTCCTTTGCTTCGTTCGTATCCCATGGTGATTGTACGGGAGTTTCCGTAGGGGGAGGGGTGAAAGATAGTTGCTTCAAAAATGGATCAATAACCTCAATAGGTATCACTTCTTCATACTTCACAAGCATATGACGACACGGAATCCCCAATGAAGACATGTCGGGACAAATACATACATCACCCGGGTTGCCGTAGTTTATCTCCTTTTGCATTTCTCTCATCATATGTTGAATTTCCAAATGAGAGACGTTGAATTCTATTCCTAGGAGTAACTTACCATATTGAAGATATGAAGTCATCCTTTCCATTGAGCTTTTCTCAAAATCCTTCTTGATCCTATCGATATCACTCTTAAAGTATTGCTCAATTGCCTCGGTGACCGTAACCACGTCTACTTTGATAGAATCGATGAGATCTTTAAATCTCCCATGAGCGGACTCCTCTATACTAGTTTCTTCATTCCCATAGTGTCTATACCGGTTTGTTCATGCACACACAAATTTTTCTTTGAACTTATCCAACCATTGATTCCGAAAATACGAGACGGCAGTTGGATAAACTTCGTTCCAATTGGAAATAAACTTGTCCAAATTCTTTTCGTACGTATCCTCGGTAAGAGACCAATAAACTTTCTCCTAGTCTCTTAGAAATTCCAACCAATTTTTATGATTTTCCTCATGTTCTTTGTCCACTCGCTCTTTGATATTGCCTCTTTTATCATCTTCTTCTTCTTCGGGTGATATTTTTTTCTTGCGAACGTCTTCCTCTAGTTGAACAATCATTCTCTTCTTAATATCCGCCTTAGTGGGTTCAAACAAGGCATGTAAAGATTTTACCACATTTTGACGTATATGATAGGTACATAAGAAATAGTGTGCATCCGGGAAGACGTCGTATATTGCATTCATTAATGCGTCATCTTGATCGGTTATGATGACCCTCGGAAGATGATTTTTTGGGAAGGATAATTTCAATTTTCATAATGCCCAAATATAATTATAATCCCTCTCATTTTCCATTAAACACCAAGCCAATGTGAATGATACCTTGTCCGATGTTTGCCCCATGTTGTTGAACACCGGCTTATTGTATTTGTTTATCTTGTAGGTGCAATCCATCATAAGAACAACACAACATGTATGAGCCAATTGTGCAAGCAATGCGAAATGAATATTTGAAGGGGCTTGTTGTCTGGACCTCTTTTAATGATACGCGTGTAGTTGTGATCCCAAATTATCTTCTCAAATTCTTGCATAACGCTCCTCCCTTCCCATTCCACCCTTCTAATACTTTCTTGTGCGCTATAAATTGTACTTAGAGAAGACACGTTCGTTCGATCCTTTTCCTTGAAGCCTCTGAGAATTTTTCTTGGTTTGATACATTCTTTGGTCAATCTCTTTACATCATCCATTTCATGAGGTTTTAGCTTCACAACTAGGGAGTGACCAACAAAATCTTATGGATCCGGGTGGTTATGACGGCCGAACCACACCGTACAATCCCATTCCTTGACCTTGTCTCTTAAATAGAATACAAGCTTAAAGGGGCAATTATCCTTCCTCGTACGGGTCTTGTATACCCTATTAGTCTTCTTTGGATATACATAACCCTTTCTCTTGTGGCTATTCTTCTCATTGTATACCCCACTTCTCTCGTAAGCCATCTAAAAACGACTTTTTGAACCTTGGGTATTCCTCACCAACACACACATGTTCTTAAGAGCCGTCTCTTTAGACCAAGCAATTGCTTTCATTTTAGATTTTATTCCCTACATAAGGACAACAATGAGAGATTATAAGGTTCATTACAAGCAATCCATCAGTAAAGTTCAAGATACTAGGTGAAAAGTAATCTTTGGTAACATACCGGAGGCATTTTATAGTATTCCGACGTATTCCGACCAAGCGGTCTTGCATTTGTTGGATCAATTTATGTCACAACCTAAGGATCGAATGAAAAGAAAATAAATTAGTTCCAAAAAAAATTAAAATACTATGCCGGACCACAGTACCGGCATTCTCGACCAAGGTCCCGGCATGGTCGAACTGAACCGAAACTAAATACCAAATTTGAAAAGTTTTCCGTCATACAAATTTCATTTAAAATCAACGCTGGAAACAGAGGTGACGGGATGCTTGGTATCTATGGTTACACGCCGGTACAACGTTCCGGCGTGGACGATAATTAATATACCATGCCGGTATTTAGCTTTGGAAGACACTGCTTCCTGGATGTCTTTTGAGAGGTACCGGCATGGTAAAGTTATGATTGAACCATAAGCTAGGAAATTAATCCTCCATGGACTAGTAGGAGCAAAATCCTACCAAAAGTAGAAAACAAGAGAAACTACGGCAAGTAAAAACAACAGCAAAGGGAGGCGTGGCCACATCACTTGGCCGGCCAATCTGCTCCAGCAGGCGCCGCCCGTGGCCGATCGGCCACACTTCATGTTGCCGCTTGCTAGCCCCTTTTCCATCGACCAATCAGATCGCTTTAAATGCGCCACAAACACTTTTAAACAAAGTTGGAAGTTGGCTGGTCGACACACCGAAATTCCTTAAAGAATTTAATATAGACTCCCCATGTCAGTCTTAAAACTATCACGGCCGCACGTTTTGGCCACTCGATTTATCAAGTCAAGCAACTTCTTAACACGGTCGTACAAGCACCACCGTGCACACCGGCGGGCCCACTAATGCCCTGGCCAATCGGAATCTTTCCAACTCGCAAACAGAGCCACTAACCAATTGCTCCAAGTTAGTTGGCCGCGTGACTTACAAAACCCTAATTTCTATTAATTGGCATTACATTACTTTCGCAAAACGATCTTGGCCGCTCAATTTTGCCAGATGAATTAGCCGGCCTAGATCCAACCTTAATCAACGTGCAAGGAGCGGATACGTTCACCAGCGTCCCGACTATTGTGCTTGCCGATCAAGTAGCTCCCAGCACCCGCCAACACTAAAAAACGTTGGCCCAAAGTGGATTGGCCACGCGACCTTTTTAAAATCTAAGTTGAATCAACAACATCTATTAACTGCCGCAATCATCTCGGCTGCCCAACTTCGCCAGATGAATTAGCCGGCCTAGCTCCTATTCTAGTCGCTCAACAAGATGTGGCCATGATCACCGGCCACCCCCTTCCATAAGGAACAATCGGTAACGCCGTAGCCTGCCCATATGGATCCTAAACGATCACCCAAAGATGGCTGGCCGCGCTTCTTGTAGAAATCTTAAATAAATTAGCGGCAACCAATAACTGCCGCAAATCATCTCAGTCATCCGATTTGGCTAGCCAATTTCACCGATCTAGATTTAACCTGGATCGACCAATAGGATGTCAAAATGGCGACCAACCATCACTCTCCTTTAGGGACCGACCGGCCTACATTTTGCATGCATAAATAGCTCCCAACAGCTTCCTGAAAATGGCCGGTCACGCTCCTTTTAAGACAATAGGTTGCGCGACCAACCAAGACAGGCTCAATACAACGATGCTTCACATACATCGATTATTTTGAGCTGCTTGCTTAAAAGCGATGCTTTACATGCATCAAATACATACGATATTTTATGAATATCGGCTTCACAAAATAACTTAGTTATTTAACCTAACAACGTTACATGCTATTCTTTGCGGCAAGTCTCATGACTTGACTCATCACACATGACTACCAGCCGCCTAGCTTGCTCGTGATTGGTCAGAATAATTAGGTCTTGCAAGCAAGACCCACTCAGCAACTTGCTTCATGTTTTCCACGAAAATACTCGAGACATCAAACATGTCACAAACTGGGGGATGCTCATCAGGGTATTGGTCTGGCGGTTTACAGCGTGCAACACGCCCATTACAAGAAAGTGTCAGGAAAGGCGGGCAGTTAGTGATGATAAAGAAGTAGTGGGACGAAACCACCCAGTCTTCCCCTCATAGTGGAGACGTGGTTTCCACCATCCTGCACGATCCCATTTCTCCATCACTCAACTATTACCAGTTCCTATGAGATCAGGGTGCGTGCAACTATGACTGATATAAATAGGTTTTCAACCTATTTCAACCGACGAAAGTTTTTGGTTATCAACACAAGTATCCAGAAAAACAGAAAAGAACTCATAGCTTACATTCCGCAAGCGAGTTCTACATTCTGATACAAGTCATAAAACAATCACACCTTCAGAGTTAACCATTCTGATCTCAACACCTTCTTCGCTTCCCTCCCTAAGATCAACCCTTCTACTTCATTTTGTGACCGAAGCAAGACTTGAACGGCCATTTCTTGGTTTAGGCCAGAATTGTACAAATTGATCTCTCGAATCTAAAGTACTCCCGTACAATGCATTTGTTTAAGGTTTAGATTCGTTTCTCGGCGGCACACCCAAATTTACCATTTCCAGCAGAATCAATTTTTACCCCAAAACACCTGGATATCGTTACTTTAAATTATACTATCCTATAAATGTTCCTTTCGAATTTGGAAACCAGTGTCTAGTAAAATCAGTGCATGTTTCACAATCCAATGCTATATAGATGAGTCTGCTGGCGTTAGATGATTGATTACTTTTCCTTTTACCAAAAAGTTGAGCAATCATATATCACGATTTCTTATGCCTGACATAAATGGGTTCATAATCACCTGTCCTTCCCATAAAGTGGATGTAACAAGACCCTTTAGTAAGCTGGGTCTCATTGAAACTCAATTTTTTTTTGGGCAGGTACTCTAATCGTAATTAGTATTATTTAGTTTTCGTATTCAAGAATCTAGTTTACTAAAGACACTTATTTTCCATTGTTTTCTAGCTAGCTAATCTTTATAATAGTATTTATATCTTCCTCTAGTACTGTAGTGCAGTTTAATTCGAGTCCGTAACGCCGCGTGTTTCTTGATTTCTGTATCTCTTTTTAGTAACATTGTAATAGCTTTTTAGCATTATTTAGCACTGAATCCTTAAGGGCGGAGATTGAATACTATTTCAAGTCACAAGCTAAAGACTCTTGTAGTGGAAGTTATGGATAAAGCCGAAAAGCAAGAGGTAGACAAATATCGTCTGAGAAGTTCACCTCAGCTTATGAAAGCAAATGCCTGAGTAGCACCTTCCATTAATTGCGTCGAACCCCTTTACCATCAACCAAGTTCCACTGACGTGTCCATCAAAAGTACAACTTTTCTTGTGGAAATTATTGACCGAAGGCCTTTCGACCTTCGACTCCAACATCTTCCCCCGATGCAACGCAGATGCCAAGATTTCGGTTCTCATTCTGCTCCAATTTCATGTTGACGTAGATTTATGGCCTACTGTTCTAATTGTAATTGTTCAATCTTGGGTACCACATACCCCCATTTAATAGTTTAATAAAATTCATGCTTAAATCTACTTGATCATTATTAGAAGTCAAATGACCCAATATCAGAAGTCCGGACCTCACACTTCAGATATAACAGCACGGTACAAAGAACTATCCTTACTTGCTGGTTTTTTAGTTTTGTACCCTGTCGTCTGCGAGGAAAGGGATGAAGCAAAAATGACCAAATCTGGATCAAATATTTGGTATGATTTCTTCTCTATAGCATTCCCAAACCATACAACTAGATTAGATTATGCAGATAAAGAGCAGTTTATACCACCATAGTTAAAACATTGGAGATTAAAAGAATGTGGTTTACATGTTTGACAAAATGCTCCAACCAAAAGTATTTTCACTCTCGAAAAATTCAGTGTTTATAAAGAAGAGACCGAAAAGATGGTACACATATGGTTAGTGTCAAGGGATCAGTCGTGGTTTCTTTTGACTATTCCCTGAAGTAAAATATGCTGCAAGTATGTACATTGGTCAAGACCACCTACAACAGCAGGCAAAATCATTGATATGGTATGCAGCATTTAAGGCTGTTGCATTTTGGTTTGATGCGCACTTCAGCTTATTCTACCTTGCAACCGAGTGGATGGTCCAGTCTCTACAGCTTAGAATTTACTAGTTTACAAGGTAATCCCATCTTTATAGGCATTCTTGAAGCCTGGTGCCTTTTGATTTTGCATATTGAATCAGTGTCGCCTTCTATTTTAGTGTTGTTTCACCATCTGTTTGTTTTACATGACCCACTATCCATTCTTTGTTACTGTTTCTCCCTGAATGGTAATTGTGTTTAGTATTATTGTTAATTATTACTTCTGACCATTATAGTCTTTATAAGCAATGCTAATTTTATCTCGTCATATAAATTTAGCTTCATAGCTTTCAGTATTAATTAATATCTCATTATGCAGGTAAGGGATCTATATCCTCGAAATTGGAAAAGACTTTGATATGAAGATTCACTACAGCAAGCTGCAGATTTTGTGAGATGTCGTGGGGTGTTCTTGCTGTCACATGCTGTATCAAGCAGGTTAGTCTCAATTATCCTCATCCTCTGATTTTTTTTTTAGGAAGGCACAGATTAAACTTCCTATATCTGAACCTCATAGAATACAATGACTTCGGTATGTCAGTAGGATCACAGTCGATGTTTCATATTTCTTACAACAGAAATTGGGCATGAAATTCTAGCCAGGATATTGTTACTTTAAAATTATACTATCCTATAAATGTTCCTTTCAAATTTGGAAATCAGTGTCTAGTAAAATCAGTGCATGTTTCACAATCCAATGATGTATATATGAGTCTGCTGGCGTTAGATGATTGATTACTTTTCCTTTTACCAAAAAGTTGAGCAGTCATATATCACGACTTATGCCTGACATAAATGGGTTCATAATCACCGGGCTTTCTCATAAAGTGGATGGAACAAGACCCTTTAGTAAGCTAGGTCTCATTGAAACTAAGGTTTTTTTGAGAGGGCTGTTAATTTTCATAAGTTCTTTCACGTCTGTCATTGCTGTAACATACTTTTTTCCCACGACAATGTATTTGAGGGAATTTTCTCATGATTCTACGTGACCTCTATCAACCTTGCTGAAACAATGATTCAATCCCCCAAAACACAAAAAAAAATCATCTGTGAACCATAAGCATCGAAGAATAAAGGTTAGTGTTAGAGGGCCTACTCTATCTATCGTGTTCCATCTGTATTTGCTTACACTATTTCTGCACTTACTTCAAATCTTTCGTTATTACCAAGATTAACTCATATGATATTTAGCGATAAGCACTACGTGTAGCATCTAAATTCTGAATTCCCATGGGTCACATCATGCACAGCTCCTATCTTATACAAATATTTACTTTTACAAGAATATCCAAGTCTAAATCTCAATGATTGTACCTAACTTTCCTACCAATAGAATTCTTATTGAATAACTTGAACTTCCACTTCAGTCTTCATATTCAGGACACACCAAATGGCAAATACCATCCTTCCTTGACTGACCCTTATTAAAATATGTTGACTCATGATTTACTGTGAGCAACTTGAAGCCACCCTAAACGTGTCTTAGTTGCAGATTTTTTCTTTAGCAAATATTATGTATAAATATGTCATTCTCCTTTCCTTCTTCTTCATAATTCTCAACACTTGCAATTCTGTCTTATTTCACTCTCCCGCAAAGTTGTAATCATGGGAAGTCTTCCAACTGATATCCTTGAAAGCATGTCAATATGCTCTCAAAATCCACTAGACCCAGATGAATTTAGAAGGCAAGGTCACATGATCATTGACTTCCTTGCTGATTACTACAAGAATGTTGAGAAATATCCAGTTAGGAGCCAAGTCGAACCTGGTTACTTGCAGAAACGATTACCTGAGGCCGCTCCCAACAATTCTGAGTCCATAGAAACCATTCTTGAAGATGTCACCAATGATATCATTCCTGGTCTTACTCACTGGCAAAGTCCAAACTACTTCGCTTATTTTCCTTCAAGTGGTTCCGTTGCAGGTTTCCTTGGGGAAATGCTCAGTACTGGATTCAATGTCGTCGGCTTCAATTGGATGTCATCCCCAGCTGCAACTGAGTTAGAGAGTATTGTTATGAATTGGCTTGGCCAAATGCTTACACTTCCCAAATCATTTCTCTTCTCATCAGAAGGAAGTTCAGGAGGAGGAGGAGTTTTACAGGGAACTACTTGTGAAGCCATTTTGTGTATACTGACTGCAGCAAGAGATAAAATGTTGAACAAAATCGGTAGAGAAAATATCAATAAGTTAGTTGTTTATGCTTCTGATCAAACCCATTGCTCACTACAAAAAGCTGCTCAGATTGCTGGTATAAACCCGAAGAACATCCGTGCTATTGCTACTTCAAAGGCTACAGATTTCAGCCTCTCGCCAGTTTCACTTCAATCGACCATCCTAGCTGATACCGAATCCGGGTTAGTTCCGATGTTTTTATGTACTACTGTTGGTACAACTTCATCAACAGCCGTCGATCCTATTGGCCCACTTTGCGAGGTCGCCAAAACTTATGGAATTTGGGTTCACGTGGATGCGGCTTATGCTGGAAGTGCTTGCATCTGTCCAGAGTTCAGGCATTTCATTGATGGTGTAGAGGATGCAGACTCATTCAGTCTAAATGCACACAAGTGGTTTCTCACCACTTTGGACTGTTGTTGCTTATGGGTGAAAGACTCGTATTCCCTTGTCAAAGCATTATCAACAAATCCAGAATATTTGAAGAACAAGGCAACTGAATCAAAACAAGTTATTGACTACAAAGATTGGCAAATAGCACTCAGCAGAAGATTCCGATCCATGAAACTCTGGTTAGTACTGCGCAGCTACGGAGTTGCTAACTTAAAAACTTTCCTCAGGGGTCATGTTAAGATGGCTAAGCATTTTCAAGGACTTGTTGGTACGGATAACAGGTTTGAGATTGTGGTTCCTAGGACATTTGCCATGGTATGTTTTCGCCTTAAACCAACTGCCTTTCTGAAGCGAAAGAAAATAGAAAATGATAACATGGAAGCTCAAGCAAATGATATCAATGCGAAGCTGCTCGAATCAGTCAATGCATCTGGTAAGATATATATGACTCATGCTGTTGTAGGAGGGGTGTACATGATTCGGTTTGCTGTTGGGGCAACACTGACAGAGGAACGACACGTGACTGGGGCTTGGAAGGTGGTTCAAGAGCACACAGACGCCATATTTAGAGCCTTGGATGGTGATATTATCAACCAAGAAATTGTCCATTAAGAGTATACGCAAATTATTTTATGTTAATGTTAAATCACCATAAATAATTGATTTCCTCCTTGTAATTTCATAGATTTGTATGCGTGTTCTGGAAGATAATTATCGTTATCTTTTTGCCAATTGGTGAGGCGTCTGGCCTGGCGCCTCGTGCGCCAGACAGAATTGCACTGCACCACAGACCTGAGTAAAAATTCATTTCCAGATAAACTTTACACAATTAATTATAACAGCAAAGAAGTAACATACACATTGTTGCAAGTACAATTGCACAAAGCTGGAGGATTGTCAGTTATTCGAACATTTGCTTGTTATCTTCCCTTTTCGCTTCTTGGCAGGAGGAGTCGACGCGTCCCTAATCCCAGCACACGGTGCGTAACCGAGATCACAAGGCCTAAATCCTTCAATATGGAATCCATTCCCAGAAGCTTCCCCATCACAGTTATCACCCAATCCAAAATACAAACACTGAGCTTGATAACCGTATTGGCGCTCACCCTCGCACTGGCTGATTTCATAAGCTTCATCTGAGTTAGAAGGTGACATGTTCCACGGAATCCCATCTTCAGAATTAATGGATTTCGGATACGGAAACGATCCGGTTTCGTCTTTAATCGTTCCCTTGATGTTCGTCAGCACAGACCACAGCCTAGCTACCTCCTGCTCAATAGCAGCTTTACCCTGCAACTTGTTTATCAACTGCTGATTTAGAATTCTCAATTCCCTAACCTCATCTTCCAATGACTCTGCGCGAGCTTTCTTTTTCTGGCGGTACTTACGGACTGCATCCCGGTTGCCCGGTCTTTTTGCCGCAGTAGTGGTATGAGGCTCATCAGGGAGGATTTTGGTGTGGAGATGGAAACAAGAATGCGAATGAGATAAATCTGGTCCAGCAGGTGTGATTGATCGTCCAAGAAATCCTCCTCATCCTCCATCATTATTCAGCTGTATCAAACTTGTGAGATCAAAAATGAGAAACCCAACGCTTAGAAATTCAAGAAGATCAATTTCTGAAAAATCCCATTTGTTAATTTATACATCTCCACACTGAAATCCTCCCTGATGTGCTACGAAATGATGATTGCAGTTGAAGTATGATTGTTATTAGCTCAGAAAAAGAAGAGAATAGACGGGTTTCTTTCTTTTTTTCTTATGTAGAGTTTATAGTTTTTTTTATCCGTTGTTTTGTCGCTCTCACACTTGGTCGTGATTCCAGTCGAAAACTGGCAAAAGCCTGGACCCAGGGATCATCACCAACTACTATATGCAACTTTGTTATATTCACCTGAATTGCATTCACATTCGTTGCTAATCGGTATTATTTTATAAGTTTAATTTCCTGAAATAAATCGCGTTGAAAACGTACGGTAGGTTGGTTTTTAGGTGAAACAGGAACTCGAACCATATTTGACAACCTGATATCACATTCGGTAAATATTACACCGGTGGTTATGGAATTTTCCTTACCCAAGGGTGGTGGAGCCACAGGCTAGACTAAACTTATTTGAGTCGTATCCAGATGATTTCAGTCATATAAACGAGTAAAATTCAGATGAATCAGATTCCAAAAAAGAAAAAAAGAAAAAAACGGATTAAGATCGGAAGCCCAAGTTTTTTGAAAATCTAGACGGGCAAGTGTCTCCAAGTGCACACCCTTGCTTGTTCCTTGCTTTATGTTGGATGCACCCCTAGGCCTAGGGTTAGCTTTTGTACTTCATTTCAAATTGGATTTTAGATTTTTCCATTAGAAAAATAGATTTCTCAATATCTCTGACAAATTTAAAGGCTTAATATATATATATATATAATTATCCATTCACACTATCTTACATTTGGGGTGTCTTTTTTTTAAAGAAAGTGTTATAAATTGTAGCACATTTGAAGCTAATATTTTGAAGATATGTTATTCTTGCAAAGCTCTACCTACCTACCTACCAAAAATGAGTATATTCTCAAATATAAAGCCTCGCAATCCAGCAATCTTAATTTTAACGGTTGAAAATCTGTTAATTTTCGACAACTAATTTTCAAAGTAGCAGATATTGGTGTTATACGCTTTGGAATGTGCTCATTTTTGATAGGATGTAGAGCTATATAGTTAACATATCCCAAAATATTAGCTTCAAATCTCCTATAATTTAGAATCTTTTAAGAAAGGAAGACTCCCAAAATGTGAGATAATGTGAAAACAGAAATACAAATGGATCCTCCCTCATTAATGAATTATAGCCGACCAGATGAATTGAATGATAATATCTAGTATCAAGTACACCGAAAGTTATAAGAACTGTTAATAGCGATTGCTCTGCTTAGACCCTACACAATCTTGAATGAACACTTTGTGGCACATATGAAAAACGAGAAATTTTAAACATCATGAATAGGAATTACAAAAATTGTTATTAGAACAACCATTCAAATTTGGGCAGTCTTTTTCCATTGATGTCAATAATAGGGTGTGGATAATATGACCAATTTGTAGAAAAGCTTCTGTTAAATATTTATTTTAACTTATTAAAAGCCCAGATATCTTCTCACTTCTAAGATTGGAGATTAGCTATCCCCAAATTTCGATTGTGGAATGTGGAGCACTAGAATTGATACCCTTATTTCCAGATAGGTAAGATAGTTAGGGCCAATGCCTTAATTATCATCTTCGCAAATTATAAAGTGGGATCTGAGTAGCACTGATGCGGACATAATGTGACATGGACCCTAATGCAGACATCGGAAATTCTCAAAAAAATTAGGACGCACACACATATATGGATATATGCACAGAGATACTACAATAAATTATATATAGAAATGCATATAATTTTCCACGTACAACAACTGATTATGGTATAAATGTTCAGTATAAAAATTAGTAGATATATTTTACGGTTAAATGGAATAAATTTAAAATATGTGAACTATAGATCAAAAGTGAGCGCATGGTGCAGTACTGGTCAGAGTTCAGTCCAAGGAGTTCATGGGAAAGACTTTGAGCATTTCAACCAATGTTTCTCAGGAAAAAAGGATTAAATAGAAGCCATATTTGCATCCCACATGTGTCCAACTCGTGTGCATGTACAAGTCACCTTGAATACGCACGTGTTGTGTTGTGCCAGGTCAGACGTAGACACTGCACCGAAAGTCACGCTTTCGTGACACAAAACGTGGGACTACTGAATTTCTATTATTATTTTGCTATTACGGAAATGCTAATTTTGTTGAGAGATTTTAGCGTGGAAAATTCTGTCTGAGACCATTAATTAGGCGGACCTATCGTTACAAAGGAAAATTTCATTAAAAGAAAACAGTAATCAGTCATAAAGGCATGACAAATTACAGAAAAGAAAGCAAAAGAAACAAGCTAAAAGATCAAGCTAGAACAGCATCCCAATTACAGATGATTGTACTTAAGGAAATGTTCTCAAAGATCTTAGTACATCTACACCAGTTATAAATAGTGCATTTAACTGCAATGATTAACTGGTTAACACCCCTTCTTTTGTTCCCATAAAGCCTGTTGTTGCGCTCAGTCCAGATGTTCAACCAGATTGCAAATGGTAGTAAACCCCATAATTTCTTGTGCATATCATTTCCTCTCTTAGCAGGCCACTCCCACAAAGTTGATTTGACAGAGTCAGAGAAAACCCAACCAATGCCAAAACTGTTAATGAAATAGTTCCTAAAGTTTAAGAGCACTGCATAAAGAGGTGATTGTTTGTTTCCTGAGCCACATTGCAGAAAAGACAATTACTGTTATTAGTTCTACCAATTCTGTGAAGAAAATCAAGAGTTGGAGCACCTCCATAGCAAAGAGTCCAAACCAAGAATGAAACCTTCATTGGAACTTTTGAATTCCACAGCTGCTTATGAGGAAATAAAAGAAAACCATCAACATCCAAAGATTTATAGCAATTGCCCACAGTGAATTCACCACCCTCAGCAATCCAGTTTCTCTAATCCTCACCCCTTGAGCTGTCAGTAAAAATTGCAGGGTCACCCAAATCATGTAACATAAGAACAACATCTCCTAATTCAGTAGCATTTAAGTTCCTAGAAAAATCCAAGCTCCAAGCTGCTTCATCTGAAATGCAATCTTTAATGGTAGCATGCTTCTTTCTAGACAACTTATAAAGTGCATTGTAAGAGATTTTAAGTGGATTGGCACCATTCCACTTATCCTGCCAAAAAAGAACTCTATCACCTGAATTCACAGTCAAGGAAGTATTCAGCAAAACATGCTCTTTAGCTTTTAAAATTCCTGCCCATAAACTACTTTTAATAGCCAAATTTGAGTGTTTAAGGAAAAAATCATTTAATTCTCCACCAAACTTTTGCTAAACAATTTGTCTCCAAAGAGCTCTTCTTTCAGAGCCATATCTCCAAATCCATTTACAATACAGAGCTTTATTAACCAACTTCAGGTTTTTTTATCTCTTCTTAGATAATACAGCTCTTGACCATTTCACCCAACTTCTCTTCTTTGAATTTGAAGTAGAACCCCAAATAAAGTCTCTCATAACATTCTCTATTTCTTTCATGACTAAAGCAGGCATTTGAAACAAAGAAAGATAGTAAACTGGTAAACTAGATAAAACACTATTCACCATTATTAATCTTTTCCCCTTTGAGAGATACATACACTTCCAAGTAGAGAGTTTTTGATGAATGTTTTGAATTATAATCTCCCACAAAGCTTTACATTTGGAATTACTTCCCATAGGAATGCCCAAATAGTTCAGAGGCCATTGAGATAAGCTGCAACCAAAAATACTAGCACATTGAGCACTATTGTGGTCAGTCCCAATTCTAACAATTGTACTCTTTCTGAAATTTACTTTGAGGCCTGAAATCAACTTAAAAGAGAACAAAATATTCTTCAAATTTGAGACTTGTTCAGAGGTATCATCTAAAAAGACAATCAGATCATCTGCAAATTGAAGATGTTGAACTGCAGTTCCATTTGAAGAGACCTTTAAACCAGATATCAATCTAGAAGAAACAACTTTCTTAATCATTAAGGAGATAATTTCAGCTATTATAATAAACAGAAAAGGAGAAATGGGATCACCCTGTCTTATTCCTTTCCAAGATTTAAAGAGAGTAGTAGCTTCACCATTTAGCAGAATGGAAAATCTTGTATAAGAAATACACCATTTTATCCAACTCCTCCAAATATGGCCAAAACCAAATTTATCCAAAGCAATGTTTATACGTCCCCAATTGATATTATCAAAAGCTTTCTCAAAATATACCTTGCAAACAATACCAGTTTTATTCTCTCTTTTCCTAGAGTCAATCAGCTCAACAGCTATGAGAATTCCATCATTTATCTGTCTCTCATGGATAAAAGCCCCCTGAAAATCAGAAATAATTGAAGGCATAACTAGTTTCATTCTTTGAGCTAAAAATTTATAGATTATCTTATAAGCACCTCCAATTAGACTAATAGGTCTGAAGTAATGTAAAGAAACAACTCCACTGCACTTTGGGATCAGCTTCAAATTAGTGCAGTTTAATCTCCAATCAAGGGAAGAAGAAGATTCAAATTCTTTGACCACCTTCATAAGATCATTTTTAGTCACCTCCCAATCACACTTGAAAAATTCCATAGTGAAACCATCTGGACCAGGAGCCTTATTAGCTCCAAAATGCCAAATTACATTCTTGACTTCCTCTTCATTGAAAGGTTTTTCAAGTTGAATGCTGTCTTCTACAGAAATAGATGGCATTTGCAACTCATCAAATCTTGGTCTAACTGGGAATTGCTCAGAGAAGAGGTTAGAGTAAAAATTAATTGTTTATGCAGAAATCTTTGATTTATCATAAGATAGATCACCATCAATTCTTAAACAATTGATACTATTCATCTTATGTTTATATGAAGCAAGTTGATGAAGATACCTAGTATTTCTTTCAGCATCTTTAGACCACTTATCTTTTGCTCTTTGTCCCCATTTTATAGTTAAGTTTGGAGAAACAGAAGCATGTTTAGATTTTGCACTCTCCCTCTGGACAATACCATCAGTATTTAGAATTGTAAATTCTTCGATACAATCAATGACATCTATCTCCTCCTCTAGATCATCCAGCTGAATTTGAAGGTCACCTAAATAATTTCTCCAAGCTTTGATAAGAGGTTTTAAGCCTTGTAGCTTCTTAGCAAACACAAAGCTTGGCTTACCATAAAAGACAAAACTAGCCCACCATAATTTCATATTATCCAAAAAAGAAGGATGTAGCAGCATGTAATCATCAATTCTGAATGGAGAAACAGTTTTTATAGCAGAGTTACAGTTCAACATAATTGGACTATGATTAGAGGTAGGCCTCTTGAGTCTCACTAGCATTAAAGAAGGAAAATGATCTTGAAATTCACCATTAACCAAGAATCTATCCAATATAATCAAAAGAGGATGCTGCTGAGAATTCGTCCAAGTAAACTTACCTCCATTTAGTGGCAAGTCAATGAGAGAATGTTGTCTAACAATTTTCTTAAAGAATTTTCTAGAAGCAACACAACCTCCTGGATTGTTTCTTTCAGATTGGAACAAAATTGCACTGAAATCACCTCCTACTAGCCAAGGCTCATCAAAGGAATTGTCTATAATAACCATTTTCTTTTTTTCTTTTTTTTAACCAAATAATTTTTTATTAATGATAAATTTTTTTTTACAAAATTGTCAAAAGTAAAGAGTTGCCAAATTGGACAACATGTCCCAGGCAGTAAAGGAAAGATAAACAAAAAACGCCTAATTAGACCACATGTCTCAGGCAGAAAAGGAATGACACCCAAAACTTGCTAGGCCTGCAAATCAAATATGTAATATGTACTATCTGGAGACTCCATTCTTTGCATATTGGAAGGTCTCGTTAAGAATTTTAAGGTTTTCCCCTTGTCAAGAAAGACTCCCTTTTTTTGCAAAGAAATTAGCAGAGAAATTTATTTCTCTGTACACATGGTTTAAATGAATGGAAGATACCTTTTTACAAATGAGCTCCCATCTGCTTAATACAAACCAAGGAAGGTTGTGCTTCATGTAGGCATTTATAGCTGCAGTAGAATCAGCATTGATAATCAACCTGTGTTTGAAATTTAGTATAACCCATTCCAATGCACTGATTACTCCCAAAATCTCTGCCACAAAGTTTGTGGTTATGCCCAGGCCACCAGATTTTGCTGTAAGAAATTTTCCAGTGCTGTCTCTAGCAATAAAACCATACCCTGCACATCCAGGGTTTCCTATAGAAGCTCCATCACAGCAAAGTAAGGTAGTACCATCTTCAGGGAGAGAGAAGGAACATTCAATAGCTCTAGCAGATTTCACCTTTCTACACTTTATGTCAAAAATTATGAGGATCTGTAGATCATAAGCAGAGTTAAACATGCATCCTTTAAGTCTATCTTCACATTCATGGATCATATTGTAGATCTTTTTCTTGGTGATATCTATGTCAGGCTTCAGATTTTTAAAAAAGACTTTATTTCTTGCAAACCATATAGCTACCATGATGTTAGATGCAGCAATGTACTCCTGCACCACAAAGCTTTTTGTTGTTGTTGCAAACATCCATAATATCATCAAAAGATTTAGGATTTTTAAATGCAAATATTCCTCCAATCCAGTTCCAAAGGATTTTCCCATAGTTACAGTCCCAGAGAAGATGGCTCATTAAATCTTGTTCTCTGTGACATAAGTAACATCTAGATGCAATAGACATTCCCCTTTTCTTGGCATTTTCATCTGTATTGCAAGCCCCTCTAGTAATCTTCCAAACATTCCCTGCAGTTGCTGGATGAATACTTGATTTCCAAAGTTTTTTATACCACCTCATTTTTGGCCGTTTCTTCCTAATTGCATTGACTGCACTTGAGACAGTGAATTCCCCATTTTGAGTACCAGTCCAAATGAGTTTATCAACTTTCAGAGAGAGAGAGGAGGTAGATCTTCAGTATTAATGAAAGTAAGCATTTCTTCTTGTAAAGTCCAAGTATTTTTTTGAATCAAGGAGCTAACTTGCATGTTAATATGCTGTTGAATATAATCATTCCCAGGAAATTAACTTAGGATATTGGAGTCCATAATCCAATTATGTTTCCATAAAGATATCTTCTTTCCATCCCCCACTAACCATCTTGAATTACACTCAAAATCATGAAAAATCCATTTGATGCCAGGCCATATAGAGGATTGTTTGTGGTAAGTAATCCAGTTGCCATGAAGATCTTGATATTTAGCTAAGAATTTTTTTGCCCAGTCTTCTTCAGAGTTTACAATTTTCCACAGGAGCTTCATCAGAAGAGCTTTATTTATGTCTTCAAATTTTCTAATTACCAGACCCCCTTCCTCTAAAGGTGAACAGACTTTTTCCTAAGAAATAATAATGTATTTTCTCTCCTCAACATTTCCACTCCAAAGAAAGTTCCTCAAGATTCTTTCACAAGCTTCAATTAATTTTCTAGGCCATTTATATATAGACATATTGTATAAGGGGATACTGTTAAGTACAAATTTTATAAGAGTAACTCTGGCCTGAAAATTCAAGAAATTGCCAATCCAACTAGCTAATCTTTTTTGAAGCATATCAACAAAAGACCATAAATGTTCAGCTTTAACATTCCCTTGTACAAGAATAACACCTAGATATTTATCTGAAAAGGAGGATAATCTCATATTCATCAGCTCAGCTATCTGATACTGTCTTGTAGTAGAAGTACCATCTACAAAACATTTAATTTTTGCAGCACTGACTAGTTGACCTGAAGCATTTTGGTACTCTAGTAGTAGGTTTTTGATATGGACTAAAGTTCTTTTACTTCCATTACAGAAGATAAAAATGTCATCAACAAAGAAAAGATGAGAAGGATAAATACCTCTTCTAATGACCATTGGCTGAATTGAAAGATTTTCCTGCTGAGAATGTCTGCAGCTAAGATGTAGAGAATTGGAGATAAGGGATCTCCTTGTTTAACTCCTCTGCTCACTCCAAAGTAGCCAATAGGTCCACCATTTAGTAAAATAGAAATTTTGGTAGTTTGTAGAAGGACAAGGATCCAGTGACAAAATTTCTCAGAAAAGCCATATTTTCTCATAGCAGATGTTAAGAAGTTCCAACTGAGAGTGTCATATGCCTGGGATATATCAAGTTTTAGTCCTACATTTCTTCCTCTTCTCTTAATATTCATTTCATTCACCATCTCAGATGCCAATAGGACCTTCTCATGAATGTTTCTACCTTTGATGAATGCACATTGTTGGGGAGAGATGATTTTTTGGATAATAGTATTCATTCTTAAGGTAATAATCTTAGTAATGATTTTGAAACAAAAATTGCTTAGGCCAATGGGTCTGAATTAGTTAGCCTTCTTAGCACCCTTAATCTTAGGGATAAGCACTAGAAAATTAGAATTAAGACCAGAAGGGATTAAGTGATTATACCAGTAGAACTGAATGGATTTCACTAAGTCTTCACAGATAATATCCCAGGCTTCTCTGTAGAAAATTCCTGTAATAACCATTATCTGAAGCACCATAAACTGAAGTAAAAGCCCACCTAAAATCATCAGCAACATTCTTGAATTTTATTGTAAGCGAGAAATGCCCCAACAGATGATCCTCCATTTTCACCACACCATCTTTCCACATAACAATAATGCCTCCAGAAGCACCATTAATGCTACACGAAGGAATGTGAATATATTTGCAACCATTATTCCCCCAAATAGACCTAATGAGTGCATCATCCACCAATTCCTTTTTAGATTCTTGTATTGAACAGATAGTGATATTGTTTCTCCTGATAGAATTTCTAATTGCGATTACCTTGGCTTCTTGACCCCAAACCCCTAATATTCCACGACATGATTTTATGATCCTTTAAAATCATGAGAAACCCTAGAATTCAAAATTGGATTAAAACCAGCTAAATCATAAAATTCCAATTATGCATCACCGGAAATTGCATCAATACATTCATCTTCGGTTGAAATAACAGCTGGTTCTTCATCCATTGGGTCGTAAGATCCTAAACCATCAGCATCTTCCACCTATGGAATTTCCATATTATTGACCGGTGAAGAATTCCTGATCACCAAACTTTTACAGATTTCAAAAGTTTTAGGATGATCACAAGAAACCCCCATTATTCTACTAAATTAAATGTGGGATTGTATCTTTGGATTAATCGCCTTATCAGTAGAAGAAAGAGGTTGTTGTGTGATTCTTTTTGAAATCTCCAACGGACTAGTTTTTGAATTATCAAAATTCAAATTTTGATCCAACGACCCCTGTTGATTTGAGATAGACGCAGGAGATTTCGTTTGAGATAACGGGTCAGACATAGTCGAGTCATGAACCGGAGTAAGAATTGGTGAGTTAGAATTACTCAACATACTATTTCTCATTTTGTGATTCATATAACGATTCGACGATTCTGAGACCGAGTTCGAATATGAATCCAAAAGATCATGGGAAGGAGTTAAATTCAAAAATTTAGGGTCGGATCCCGGTTCCTTAGAAAGATCCTGCGGAACCCCCCCTCTCCCCTATCTGGCCCATATTTTGATCTCTTGAATCATGGACTCGCGAGTCATGAGTAGGAGTTAAAGTCAAAAATCTAGAGACGAAACCCGAGTTTGAATTAAAACTCATAGATAACTCTCCCCCATCTGGCTCATATATCGACCCGCCTTTTTCTTTCTTACTGTAACCCAAGGAATTATCGATTCATCATTAGATGGAGAAGATTCTTGAGTTGCAGGCCCATCTATGCACTTTAAAAGCCCATCGTCCAACTTTAAGTCTTTTTTAGATTGAGCACCCCTTAGTTGAATGTGAGATACCCATTTCCAAACTTTCTCCAGTTTTTTAGCTCCGAATTAGAAGCAGAATTTGAATTTGGGATTTATTTTGCGGCATATATTCAGCATGCACAGGTAAATCTTTATGATTTTTGGCAATTGACGGCGTGCAATTAGGATCTGCATGCATATAGACTTCATCGTGATCATCGTGATCTATAGTATGTTGCTGATTTAAGAAACTTTCAGTGTAATCATGGATCCATTTGATGATCAACCAACTACCTATGAAGTAAACAGCAGCTGGGATTTTACAGAGATCAGCACGGACCTTAATTTTACAACTATTAAGTTTCGAAAAATTACTAGAAGAGTTATGAATCTCCAGTAATTGACCCCAAGGATAACAGATGGCTTCAAGGTGTTTAATATCCCATTGAAAAAATGACAGTCTTCGAATACCTAACCAGTGTATACCATTGTCTGAATAAGATAATAGTTCATCTAATTTCCATTGGCTTAAGGATAATTGTGTTTTTCCTAAAGATAAAACTTGTTCTTCCTTGAAAAGCTCAAACATTGAAATGTTTATTGCCAGTCGTGAATTGGTATATCTGAGATCTAAATTGCCCAACCACTTAAAGTGTTTCTTCAATCCAGAAGAAATACGATTCCATCCAAGGTGAGAGCCTTTGGTTTCAACAGCAACAACGAAATAATGATTATTATCTTGTTTATCTCCCTGCAGCCTTGGAAAATCCCTTGATCTTAAAGAAAAATCTTTATTTTGATGAAGATTAGGAATCAAACAAGCCCAAAATGTATTACAGATTGCTCTATCTTTGCCACCAGGAATGCAGATGAAACTGTATCGAGAATCTTGTTTAAATCTTGAGATATTCACCGTTATGATTAGAGCACATTTTCATAAGGAGAACTATCTGATTGAATCTCTGCGTCCACTTTTGAGGCTTCTTACCCAAGAAAGAAAAAGCTTTCAAAGTGAAAGATTTAACACAATTACCGATCAAAAAAAAGAAAAATTTAACCCAATGTGTAGCATCTTCTGGGATGAAAATCCAGCTCTAACGACCCTTGTAGAATTCCTGCACCTTCATCTCCTTTAAACCACATCTTGTCTTCCATGATGAAACAAAAGATTTTGATTCAAAAGAAACAGTCGCCATGAAAAGAAACTAAAAAAGAAAAGAAAAGCGAAAAGAAAGAACTCTACTAATCAATAGATCTCGGCCAAAAGGGGAAGGATCAAAGATCCGTCCTTTGACAACGAAGAAATTCAATTAGCACACTCTTAAACTGATTCAATCACAAGGATTGAAACGATTAAGAGGCTGAGTTTTTTCTAAAGAGAAAATCACTTTTCTGAGGAGAGAGAAACTCCATCATGATAAACAAATATTGTGAGTTACCTATCCTGATGATAGAGCATAGCTTAGACACCGTAATACCTTGGGAATTTACTCGGTATGCATGTCTAGCGTTGCTTTTGCACAGGCAAAGACAAATATAAAACCGGGGAAAATTTGTCCTAACTTCCTTCATAATTTTTCAATGCTTTAATAGTTACTAGATTTGTTCCCGTGCTACGCAACGGGCATATTTTTCCTTTTAACTTGGTGTTCGCGGGGCTTCGCCCCTCCCTGTGACAATGCATTTTTTATTTGATGTGCACTGGGCTTCGCACCGCCCCGTGGCGATGCATTTATGGTTTGGTGTGTGCGGGGCGTGTGGCGATGTATTTTTGATTTGGTGTGGTGGGGAAAATACATTAAATAGTGGAGAATATGTGCAGATTTTATGTATTTTTACCTTTTAACTTGGTGTGCGTGGGGCTTTGCCCCGCCCCGTGGCAGTGTATTTTTGATTTGGTGTGCGCAAGGCTTCCCCCCCACCCCACTCCTCCCCACCCCACCTCACCCCCAACACACACACACACACACACCACCCCGTGGCGATGCATTTTTGATTTGGTGTGCGCGGGGCTTCGCCCCTCCCCATGGCGATGTATTTTTGATTTGGTGTGGCGGGACATATACATTAAATAGGTGGAGAAAATTTGCATATTTTATTTATCTTTTTCTTTTTATTTCCGCAGAAAATATGTGAATTTTTTTCCCCTATATATATTAATTTGAAGAAAAGAGTCATAATATAGTAATTACCCAATTTCCAAATTGAATTTGGACTGTCATAAAATTCCAAACACGGTAAGTTAGGTTTCCTTTTAAGTTTGTACTTTTTAAACCAATCATACGTTGCCAAGTGTCCTCACCTAAATATTGTCACGTCATGAATTTTGAATGTGGTTTCCTGTTTTTAATCTTTTTCCTATTCTTTATAAACCACTCATACATTGCCAAGTGTCCTCACCAAAACGCTCGTTTCACAAAACTTAAAAAAGACCTATTTCGACCAATAGGAAGCGGTGGTTTCCTCACCGTTCAACGTGGAAGCTTTATTCGTCTAGGCCTTTATGTCTTTAGATTCGGACGTTCAACTTGTGAACACTTGGGATGCAATATGATTCATATTCGCTTCGTACCACGGCCCACTTTATCGAGGATGATGCATGATTGAGATTATATTCCCTTCTCCAACATACCACAGGGACGTTCTAACTGCAATAGGCAAACAACTTTTCTCCAATCTCATTTTTCATCATCTCATTTCCTTAGATATGTCTTTTAGGGACATCCGAATCCCAGAATCTGTCCAGACTATTTCCTCTTTTGATCATCCTGCATCACGTCTAATTTAGAAGTTCATGTGTTTATGATTAATTTAAACAACCCTGGGACCAAGGAGAAAAATGGAATCAAAATCCATCCAAGTTTCAATTTTTTAAATAGAAAAACACGTAGACTATGATTAAAAAAAGTTTAATTAAGGGTTGTGGACCAATTTATTTTCGGAAAAGAGGTTAGCCTCGTATATATTGATAGTGCTCTGATTTAAAATCGAAATCGATTACAAGATTGACCAGAAGGTTTCTAACAGTTACAGAAGTTTTGAGCAGACAACAGACACATTCAAGCCACTTAACATCATTGTTACAACAAGGCTTAATCCACAAAGAAATCCTACCCATCTCATACAGATTTCTAGCTAACAGAACAAGTTCAAAATGGCCTAGTTTGAATTAGTAGTGATACATCCAAACTATATAACAAGACTACAAACAGTAGATGTTTTAGGATCCAAAGATCCAACCATTTCTCAAAGGTTTTTTTCTAAAAAATAGGAAAACAGATGACATAGATATAACAGGATCCATAGATCCAACCTTTGGTTAAGAGTTTTATCAAAGTAACAGTAACAAGGGTAACATGAGTTGAGATAGACATCCTCTTTCTCCTTCATCTCTCCGATAACAGAGACAGAAAAGACCTAGTTTTGCCTTCGGCTCAGATTTGCTCCCATGGGGGCAGATCTGAGCCGACCTTCTCCTCTAAATCACTAATCTTTTCTCTATAAACTGATCTGTTTGTTCTTTTCATTTAATTTCGGTTCTAGATTTAGTTTTTTTTTTTTTTTTTTTTTTTTTTTCCCATTTCCCTCTTTTCTTTACTGACTTTTTAATCTAGGGTTAGATTTATTTTTCCCTTTTTTTGATAGCAGTAATAGTTTAGATTTCAAATCCAGGCATCATCACCATGAAGACTACAACACCAGTAGCAACCAGTTTACTGAAGACACCAGCAGTAGCAACAATGACTCCAAAGACACTAGCAACAAACAGTTTCACAAGACCGATTCCGACGAAGACCCGCACCGATTCAGGTAGATACGGTTGTGGACCAATCAATTGAGGGTTAATGTCCCTGTTTAGGTACTACCAATTAGTCATTATTCTTTAACAGTGTAGGTGTTGGCATCACGTTAAGAATTAGGTGTAGACAGTGTTTAGGCTTTTAGAGCATCTCCAATAGAAGGTGCAAAAAATCTCATGTGGTTTCTTTATTTGGTCCTTTAACTGATGAGGTCTATATATAGAGTAAATATAGGACCCCATATCTGAAAAACCATCTCCAACAGTTGGAGAATTTTTTTTTAAAAAAAATAGTGAAAAATATGACGTGGAGGTGGAGCCGGAGGTGTAGATAACACTTTCTTGAACACCTTCATATTTAGTAATTGGTCCCTCCTAGTTTGTAGGATCTATTGGAGATGGATTTATGCCAAACGGGGGTCTAAAATCCTATGTGTCACAAAATATAATAATATTCACCCTCCGTTAGAGATGCTCTTAGGGGCGAGTGGGTTTGCTGACCCCACTCTTATCTTTTTAAGTTACCGTGATTAGTCATAACACCATTCCAAAATTTGTCTAATGTATATAGAAATTAGGACAACCCAGCTGGCTAACTTCATACCTGTTCAACATTTCGTTCGATTTCATTTTGTTTTATTTTTAGGGTGAAGAGATTCCATATGGCTTCTCTTAAACATAACACATGTTTTTATTAGCTATAGCCCAAAAAGTTTAAGTTAAAACCATGTTAGAGCATTGCTCGGTTGAACCCACCAAGCGTTGGTATGTCAAGTTTGGTTGTCATATTTTAGTGAATCAAAACTCATTTAAAGAGTTGCTTGATTATGTACTAGAGTCAACTTTGTATAGGTTAAACTAGAAAGACTAGGATATGAGACATACAAGTATTACTCGAAGACTTGAAGAATGTGAAAAAGTAAATAGCTACATCGACGACATCATCCTTCCTCTTGAGGTTAGTAATATTTTGACTTGAACTGTTTCATTCCTAACTTATCTTTCAAGTCGTGCTATATTGAAAACATAACTGCGAAGCTGTGAATGATTATACTCTAGTTAGACATAGTATTAAGGAATTATAATATGAAGTATAACGCTTATCTTTTGAACTTCGTATATAAGACATCGACATAATCGTATGAACGCTATTGTGATTATATGTATGGGTAAAGGTGAAGATTTCATCCTAGGAAACAATGCTTGCATTTGTTTAAAGGAAGTACATTCATAAACTTGTTTTGTGAATCGAAAAGGAAACCGCTAGTCTTATTGATATTGTTATTCATTGCATATCTTTGGATTACCAATATGTGTGAATTAGTAGAACCGATCATAATCTGTTATATATCTTGGTAAAACCATTCACAATGCCTGACTTATGTATTGGTATTTCTTTTATTAGTGCAACCGATCCTAAGTAATCACCTAAGATGGTATGATCGATATTTGTAATTGATGTGGCCGATCCTAGTAATTGGTGTAACCGATCCAAGTAATTATTGTGACCGATCACAAAAGAGCTGTGTAATCGATCCTTGTCATTGGTGTAACCGGTCCTAGTAATTGGTATAACCGATCCTAGTAACTGGTGTGACCGATCACAAGTAATATCATGAGAATATGGTAACCGGTCCTGGTAATTGATGTAACCGATCCTGGTAACTGGTGTAACCGGTCCCAGTAACCATATGGAGGTAGAACCGATCCTTGTGTTTGGTAAAACCGTAAACCCATGATTGTTGATTTGATATTTGATCAATCACATAGTTCTTGGAAATCAGATGAACCAATTCTAAACGCGTTTGGAAGTGTGGTAAATCGGTTCCAAGATTGTAAATATAAAAAAGGATTTACAAAGAAAAAGATGTCGACATACTTTGAACATGTTCAGTAATTCTTATCTTTTATTGTTCAAAGATATTCTTTGATAACTCAAGGAGATCCCTGGCCGAAATAAATTAAGAATATTTTAATTAAGGTTATTAATTTTATATTCTTTTAATTACCAGCAATTAAACGCGTATCTCTGGAGAATAAAAATTGGTAATGTGCATTTACTTATTGGAGATTTTCTAATGAGATTTCGGAAGATATTGGACAGAGCATTTCCAGGAATTATGAAAACCGATTTGGGCATTTATTGCATATCTTGAGAATATTCGGTTTTGGAAATTCCTTGGTGTCCAAACATCCTTGGTCTATAAATACCTAAGTTTGCATTTCGAGCAAACTAATCCTAAGAGCCAGCAAAACTGCCTTGTTGTGTTGTTACTGGTGGAGCCGTCTATTCGGAGAGAAAAGTAACCTAATTAGGCGAAATCTCTTACGACTGCTCGTTTAAAGACTTCTTTGGGATCAAGAAGCTCTACGAGTACCGTTGGTGGGAAACTAGATAATTGCAGTGTTATTAGTTTTCGATTGTTTTGATTGACTAACGGTTGTTGAACTTTGATTGCACCTAGTTTGTTTATTCTTGAGAATCTTCTCTTCTGATAAAAGATTCACTCAAACTAGATTGAAGTGTCAACGGGATCTTTAGAACTGTTTGTAGATCTAAAGACATCTTGTGATAATCCATTGTTAACAGACTCCGTTCTGTGCGTGATTGATCACAAGAGATTCAAGTTGTGGTGTGCAGATGTTTATTAAAGATCTAAGAAGATTTGAAGACAAAGAAGATATCTTATTGGTTTCATAATCTTTGGTGTGCACAAAACTTGATCGACTGGGATCCAACTATAATCGGTTTATCTTTGATAGATTTGATTCATTAGTTGTGTAGATCGGCATCACTATATAGTATCTTGATAGACTCTATATTAGTTGATTGCTTAGTCTAAACACGGCTACTTTGGTAGTTGTTGAATAGATAGATCTAGAACCCGACAAAGGAGTTTATTGGAGTAAACAGAAGAGCCTTTGTCAAACTCATATCATTGATATTAAATAGAGTTACCAGACAAAGGAGTTGTTCCAGTTCGTGCACTTATCGAATGTCGGAAGTTCAGGGATACTAAAGAGACTAGGTGAACTATACGTTTAGTTGCTTGGTCTCAACTATACGAAGTTGGTTTAGATTTTTTTATAGTGGCTTAATTATGAGAGTATTCAATTCTGGACTAGGTCCCGGGGGTTTTCTGCATTTGCGGTTTCCTAGTTAACAAAATCTTTTTGTGTCTTTTACTTTTCTATTTCCGCAATTATAATTGTTTTTATTATAATTAGAAGTAAAATATACAAACGTTAATTCCGTATTACTTGATAGTGATCCTATAGAGTTTGGTTAAGTCCGAACCTATTATCAAGTAATCACACTTTGATTGTTGTATTTTCTCGATCTAGTATCCATAGACGATCATACAAAGTGTGAATACTGATTCGTTGTATTGTCTCGACTCAGTCCACAGACAATCACTTTCGGTAAGAGAACTTATAAGTGGAAAAGTTTTAGATTGAGGTATATTTGGGTACCCTCGTCTTTTCAATTGGTATCAGAGTAGGCAAACACGAAAAGATCTAACAATCTGTGTTTGGTTCGATCCAACTTATAAGAAATGAACTCGAGTTCTCATGAATCGATTTCAGTTAACGTACCGCCAATATTTGACGGAACAAACTATCTATGGTGTAAATCTTCTATGAAATCTTTTCTTCAATCACGAGACTTTAATACATGGCTATTAGTCGTCCATGGTTATAATCGCCCGAAAGTAGAAAATTCGGAAACTGAGTTTCAACGCTTAGTGGATTATTCAAACGAAGAGAAGGCTCTTGCAAAGCAGAATTCAGATTGTTTGAATGCTATTATACATGCTGTAAGCCGTGATCTACAACATCATGTATCCACATGTCAAACTTCGAAAGAAGCTTGGGATAATCTTCAGATCGTATTCAAAGGAAATAAATCAGAGAAAGAAGCTAGACTTCAAACTCTTACGTCAGAATGGGAAAACCTTCGAATTTGTGACAACGACACTTTTGAAGAGTTTCATATTAAACTCTTTGAGATAGTTAATGCTTCTTTCTCACTTGGAAAGACTATTTCTGAAAAAGATATAGTGTGCAAAATTCTCAGATCGTTGCCATCTAGATACAAATCTAAGAAACATGCAATCATAGAAGCAAATGATCTTTAAACACTCTTATGAAGCACACTCGTTGGAAAGTTAAAGATCTTTGATCATGAATCACAGTCTATTCAAACTAAAGGAATTGCTTTTAAAGATGCAAACATTCCAAAAGCTCTAATGGAGAAAGATAGAAAGATGGATGATTCAGACGAACAAATTGCAGAAAATTCTGATGATGAAATTGAACAATCATTATCACTGATTACTAGACAGTTTCGACATCTCTTAAAGAAAATATATAAGAGATTTATAAAAGATACTCATCGATCTTCTCGACCACATGATCATATTCCCATCAAGAACAAGAAAGATCAAGAAAAAGACGATGAATATCATCCGCATTGCCTTAATTGTAAAGGTTTTGGTCACATGGCTAAGACTGTCCTAATCTTAAGAAATACACTAGGAGCAAGGCATTGGCTGTAACTCTAGAAGAGACCTCTGATTCGTATGACTCTGAAGAAGAGGAAACAACTAATATTGCACTAATTGTCAATTTGATTCCATCTTCCTCCATTAGTGATTTAACCATTTTAAAAATGGACATGTCTTCCGATGATAATAAATCATCTAATGGTAAAGGGAAACATAAGACAAAGTGTAAAATTGTTTCAAAAAACAGAATTGCTAAAAGTTGCATATGCAACTTCAATCAATCTCTAGATACTTCGTTAGTTCGAGGTAACAATAAAAGATTTTTTTCATACGATACTAGATCAAGAACACACTGTTTGTTTGAAATCCCATAATGAGAGAAAATCACATATTAATACCACCTGATCGGTATTGGAATTCTATCCTCACTGCGTGTGCCGAATGTGTGTGAGGAAGAAAAATCAAGGCGACATCAAAACCCTAGGCTAAGCATATTCCATCAATAGAAAATACAATTGTTTAACAAAAATCATAAAATATATTTTCATTCTAGCCAAATAATCTTAAATAAAAATTGCACAAATTAAATAATTGAGAATTACCACATTTTCATTGGCAAGATAGCTTCCTCCGTCGCCCCAAGGATTGGGTTTAGCTTCTCATGATAGAAACACACTCAAAATATGATTTCATTGCTCAAAAGGTGTTCACAATTAAGTCAAAGGTTGAAAAATGATTAAAATCGGGTTTGTAACACTTATATTTGTTACAAACTAACTGTTTTAGAAAACAATAACATAGAAGTGTCGCAGTCACTGTAGCATAACGACTGTTTTCTAGAGTCTAATGTTCTTCGTGTTCTTCACAGCAGCAGCAGAAAACAATTTTCCTGCAACTCGATTTTACGCTTTGTTGATGCTCTAAACTTCTACCAAACTCTCCGTCCCATATTCTGTGACTCCAGTGCAATCTTTATATACACACAGGACTCCCTATATCTCGTACAATCAATCCAATATATTCTCATTAACTATGTTCCCGTTACGGGAATAATTCTTCTTCTCATGTGGTGATTTGGAGTTTACACACTCCAGCACGATCAAATGACGTTCCAGACTGAGTCAAACTTCAATAGAAAAGATATCTTCCCTGTTTTATCGATGAACTTTCCATTTCCTGTCCCGAGAAAATAATCTTCCCTTTTTAATGAGAATTACAGGAATCTTCTTCAATAACTGCATTACCAATCATATATTATGCTGACAGGATAATATCAAACAAATCCCACAAAAATATCTTAGAAAATCTCGTCCAAATTAATCCCAAAAAATCATGCAGTAAACTGGCTTCCAAACACTGTTTTCCCGCCAAAATGAGTTTTCAAACGAAGAAGAAGATGGACTGCCCTTAGCCACAACGCGGGTGTCAATAATATTTTGGGGTGCCCCTTATCAAATGAGGTGCCCCTTATCCAAAGTGAGGGTCCGTTTAGCAGTTGTCCTCTGGGGTCTAAATCAACTTTTCGAGCCGAATTTTCCAAAAATGTTTATTTCCCAAACATACCTACAAACACATAAAACACCATAATAAGTACAAAATCGAGTACCACCAATACAGAAAATTGAGGACAACTTAGACACAAAAATGTGTCTATCAATTGTTCTAAACTCTCATTTCAATCATTGAAACATTCTCAGAAGACGACAATAGATGTCTCACACAAACTATTAGCTTCAAAGAAATTTTCAAATGATCAATACGAAACATTCTGAGTCTACATCAAATGACTATCTCACACAAATCATGTAAGATGTTACAGGCCGATTTTCACATGATCATCTTTTGACTTTCGTCAAGAATATAAGATGAACTTGGTTAAAGCGAAAGCTTACCAACACATATTTCGAGAAATATGTAAGCGAGTTAAACTCAGCTTGAATTATCAAATGTATATAATCGAAGTCTATAAAGCTATACGACTTTTGTCTCAAATAGGAGATAGAGTAGATAGACTTTTGAGTGATAGATGAGTTCAAGTCTCCACATACCTTTTGTTGATGAGGTTCCACAAGCTCCCCTTAGTAGTTCTTCGTCTTTAATCGATGAACGCTGTGAAGTCTAAAGCTCAACTACACTTTTTATCCCAATCCGAGACTTAGCTATAAGTAGACTAGAAATAAAGACTTATAGTTTTGGCAACTAAACTTGACAACAAGCTTGAGATAGCAACGCTTGCGAGTTCGACCGAGCAATGCTCTAACAATCTTCCTCTTTGTCAATTTTAGTGACAAAACTATCAATACATATGGATTACAAAATAAATAAACTTTGTAGCTTCTCATCCAAATGCTTGATTTCCTTGGTTCTTCAACATTACTCGAAATCTTCATCACTTCCAAGTACTCCAGTGATTCTGAACGTGTTCAACTCAGCATCATAGTTGTTGAAGATCCGTAGCTATAACAATGAGAAAACAGTAGCTATCAATCATTGTTATACAGTGTCATAGTATTATTACACAACATCAAAGTCCAATTATATCACAACTTTGACAACAATACTATGGTGATATGTATCACCCCCCCTTAGTCAATACTTCATCTCACATGAACACCACTCCCCCTTACATAATGATCCGTAAACCATATGTATTTGTAGCGTGAACTACACATTAATTCCCCCCCTTTTTGTCAATATAAATTGGCAAAGGTACGAAAACTAGTGGGATCAGAATGAAATTATCATAGAGATATTTCATGACTAAAAGACAAAATATCAACTTTGTTTAGATACAATCATATAGTCAAAACTAAATGCATTCATCATGGAGTTTATAAAGATACAAGAAAAATCCTACAATATTCCACAACCGCACTCCCCACAAAGATTTGGCAATTAAGAAAAAGTTCAATTAAGAACTCTCCCCGATATAATGTCATTCCCGAAAGAACAACAAGAGCGACCTTACTTTTACAAGAAAAGAAGGATTTCTTTGGACATTAACAAATCACATGAAACATGAATTTGTATCGGAAAACTCAATTAAATTAACCACAAGAGAACCCATGATTAATTTAATAAAAAATGCTCAACATAAGAGAACTTACGGAGCCGCACAATACTTTCACAAATAAGAATATCACGGAAAGATCAATACTGCGGAATATACAAAGATTCATTCTATTTTTCATCAATATTTGCAATAAAGACATATAATAGACTTAATATTTGCAATCAAAAGTTCATCCTATCTTCCATCAATATTTGCATAATGACATAATAGGCTTAACTTTTGACATATATGGGATAATCATAGTTCACGGCCGCAAACACACATATCCCATAATTTTTTTTGTAATATATAAAACCAATAAAGATTAATACTGCAAAATCATCTTCCAAATAAACTTTAGAATTTAAATAAATAAATCTAAAAACATTGCAAGATGAAAATCGTTGGCAATAGCTATGTGTACTCACAATAATGGCTATTCCAAACCCTAGTTATCCTTCTTAAAACACAGGAATAAATTCTCATAAGAAGTTTCCTAGACATTAAGGCCTCTAAAAAATTATTTATCGTCCCCGAACTCCTTGTCGTTAACAGCCATAGGAACAAAAGGTTCATGAAGAAGGGAGTCAATTACAACAAACCTTCTAGACTGATGCCGAACCAGGGCCTTCTTAATTTCGAGAGTCCTCAAGACAATAGCCTTTATTTGTTGAATCTCCTTTCTTGTTTCCTTCAACTCTTCAAGAACCCCATAAAAATTCTGTAGATTAGAAGGAACAACTCTTGATTTCCTCACATTCCTCATTTTTCTTTTCAAAGTTGAAGGTACATAAGATTTATCTTTTTCCTTCATGGTTGATGGCTTAACAATCATATTAACATCTTTTCCATCAGAAGACATAGTGCTTGGATTCTCTATACCAGTATGAGATTGTGAGAGGAATTCACAAATCAGGCTCAACAAGCAATCTTGTGATAAAAAAAAAAATTCAGAGAAGGAAAAAGGGATGTAGGGTTACGGAACCTTTGTACACTAAAAGGATTCACGTACGCACAACTCAAACCCTAAAGAAGATAGAATTGTCGATTTTAACCCTCTTTTATTGATCACACAGAGAAATCCCTTTCAATATTAATTAGATATGAAAAGATTGAAGGATTCCAAACCGGCGAAAAAGAAACCAAAAAAGAAATACAAGATAAAAAAATATATTTTATCTTTTCCTAAAGCCTGAAGTGTGCAAACCCTTGTTTCTTTTGAACCAGGCACATGAGACAAGATACACAACCAACACATTTAAGTTGTGCTGGGGTAAACAATAATCTGTCCACCATAACCTTCTTGAACGAAATTCTTAAAACCCTGTTTAACAGACTGTTTAGACCGAACTATTTTCTCTAGAGGTCTACTCTTATCTTTGGAAATTAACTTCTTTGGAGAAGAGGTAAGGTTACATACCTCAGACGACTTCTGAACAAGTTTGAGCTTGTTTGCTAATCGATTTGCTCTTTGTTAAAGTTTATTGACATATCTTATCTTATGTTTGTACTTGAAGCAGTTGGAGAGTTCATGACCCTTGAGAGTACAATAAGAACATGTCAATATTGAGGATGGTTCAGACGCCATAGCTGTGCAAGCTGCTAGACAAATGGTAGAACATAAAAAAATTATAAATAGAATTTACAGTAGACAAAGAGAAATCCATTTTATCCTCCAAAGTGGTTGAAGTTTCTCCCAGAAGAATATCGAGGTTGATGTATGTATTGCTACAATTATCAAAGTCAATATTTTTACAGAGGAGTGCAACACTTGAATTTTCGTCTTTATTAAAATCATAGTGATCAGACATTTCATCAAGAGTTGCAGCAAGACCTTTGTTTCCAGTGTATTTTCTATGATTCGGACACTCATTTGCAAAATGACCAAAACCTTTACACTTTAAGAACTGTGGCATATCCTCATCATCAGTATCGTTTGTATCCTTGTTTTTAGGAGGAACATGATTATGAGGTTTAACTGATGACTTAGGTTTATCTCTAGTGAACCGTTTACTTCTCTTCAAAAGAAGATCTCTAAACTGTCTTGTGATCAAAGAGATTGACTTGTCAAGATCTTCATCTGATGAATCAGTCTCAGAAGGATCATCTTCAGAGATGCCAACACTTTTACTTTTATCCAGTAATTTAATGTTCTTTTGTGCTTTGAAAGCAATATCCTTTCCAGATTTGGATACATGCTCATGATCAAAGATCTTTAACTTCCCAACAAGAGTAATCCTGGAAAGAGTTTCAAGGTTATTTCCTTAAACGATGGCATGTTTCATAGAATCGTATCTAGATGGCAATGATCTGAGAATTTTTATCACAATTTCTTTTCAGGAATAGTCTTACCCAACGCAAACGATGCATTAAAAATTTCAGACACTTTGTGATTAAACTCATCAAATGAATCTTCATCTGCCATACGAAGGTTTTCCCAATCAGAATATAGGTTTTGAAGCCTAGCTTCTTTTTCACAGGTATTCCCTTCAAATACGGTTTCAAAGATATCCCACGTATTTTTAGATCGGGTGCACGTAGTCACATGATGCTGAAGATCTAGGATAATGGCATGGATGATTGCATTCAATCCGTCAGAATTTTGTTTTGCAGCAAGAATCTCGATAGCATCATAATCACCAATATCCTTTAGAGCAGTTACATCGCCTTCTGTAACAACCGGAGGATTATAGCCATTAACAACCTAAACCCATGATTGAAAATCACGCGCTTGAATAAAGGAACGCATATCAATTTTCCACCATAAGTAATTCGATCCATCGAAGACTGGCGGTACATTTATAGAGATAACACTTCTGTCCATAGAGTCAGATCGCTACAAACACAGACTTATGAGGTCTTAAACGTGTTTGCCTTCTCTGATACCAATTGAAAAAGCGGGGGTCTAATAACCACACCCAATATTTCGCTTAGCAATCTGTATGGAACAACTCCAATATACTTTCAAGAGAATCAACTAGACAGTCAGACTCAATCTTAAGAAAAGTATATCCAAGAGTTATATCTCTATTTCTCAATTCAATCTGCAATCAAACAAATAGGAATTTGCGAGCCCGATTGATTATAAGAAATAACTTGGACGCTATCAAAAACCAATATCCAAGTGTCAATCAATTTAATCAACAAACAAAGGTTGGATTCACAATTGATTGAACTTACGCACAACTTGTGATATTTCAATTATATAGAAAATATAATGCGGAAAAGAAATAACACAGACACCAGAAATTTTGTTAACGAGGAAACCGCAAATGCAGAAAAACCCCGGGACCTAGTCCAGATTTGAACACAAAACTGTATTAAGCCACTACAGACACTAGCCTACTCCAAGTTAACTTCGGAATGGAATGTAGTTGATCCCTAACCAATCTCACACTGATCAAGGTACAGTCGCGTTCCTTGCGCCTTTAGAACCACGCCGGATTCTGCGCACTTGATTCCCTTAGCTGATCTCACCCATAACTAAGAGTTGCTACGACCCAAAGTCGAAGACTTGATAAACCAATCTGTCTCACATAGAAAAGTCTATTGAATAGATAAATCTGTCTCCCATAGATATACCTGATGTGTTTTGTAGTTGTAGTGGTAAAAAGATTCGTTGCTCGAACTTGTGAAGGATAACTTTAGACTTAAATTCAAAACTAAATAGAAAAATCACTAAAAATTATAGCAAACACTGACAAAGTTGATATCAATATTAAAAGAACACTGAGGCTAAGATTCCACTATTTTTTCAAGTTCAAAGTGATTTTATCTAGTATTTATATTTATTCAATTTTTGCGTTTAATTTGATTCTAAGCTATTGCAACATATAGATTTTCAAAATAACAAGTGTAAATCCAAAGTATAAAGCATCAAGAACCTATGGCTAAGCATGCTCTATCAAAAGAAATAACAATTGCTTAACAAAAATCATTAAAACAATTATAAATCAAGGCAAATAATCATAAAAATAATTGAAATAAAATAAATAAAATAGAATATACCACTTTTTGTTGGAAAAATAGCTTCCTCTATCGCCTCAGCAATGGGGTTTAGCTCCTCATATTAATCATAATCTCAAAATACATGTTTATGGCTCAAAAGTTGATTAAAAGGGAGAAAAGTGTTAAAACAGCGGATTCTGCAGTTGCTGAAGGTCTAAATCAGAAGTCGGAATTGTTGCTGAAAGGCTTCGGTGACTGCAGGAAGATGCGACCGTAACCCGTTATCACTGAAAATAAGTCTGCCTCTGCGACTAACTCTGAAGGTCTAATGTTCTTCGTGTTCTTCTTCTTCGCAGCAGCAGAAAAGTTTCTGTATCGACTCCAGTTGATTGTTTTACGCTTCTCTAAGGCTCTAAACTTCTCCAAACTCTTCCAAATTGTTCGTATCCCTAAATATGACTCGAATCAACCTATATATATCCACCAAACCCCAAAATCACTCGAGTTAATCCAAATATTTTCGTTTTTTTCTTCACAGCACGTTACGGGATTTTAATCTTCTTTTTACTCGTCAACTTGGTTTCCAATCTCTCTTAAACTCTCCCAGGACTGAATAAGGACTCCATACACTCCTATCTTGCCGTAAACTCTTCACAAATTCTTTTGTAAACCGAAAATAACTCAAAATATTAATTCTCCCTGTTTTGCTCCAACACGGATTTCTATCCCTGTTTAATCGATTCTACAACTCATACCATACTTGTTTATCCTTAACAGGGTTAATCCAACGAAAATCAGCCCTTGAATCTCCTTAAAAATCGTCCAAAAATTAAACAGAAAATTCTGTTTTCTGTAAACTGTTTTCCCGCCAATTTTGTTTTGAAAATTTGAGAAGAAATGTGACCTCCCCCTATCCAGTGCCGGTTTGTGCTTAGCAGCTGCTTGGAAATGGGTTACCCCTTATCCAAAATGATAGTCCGAATAGCAAGTGTCCTCCCAGGAGCCTTTAGTAACTTTTCGAGCCAATTTTTCCGCAAAAGCCTATTTCTCCAAAAACACCTACAAAGGGAAAAAATACCAAAATTAGTACAAAAATGGGTACCAACAATATATACAATAGAGATGAAAATAGACACATAAATGCGTCTATCAATACCTATGAATTTTTTTACGTCTTTTGATAAATCAAGGTGAACATGATCCAGTTGATATACGGGACTTATATTCCCGAAGAACAGCCTAGAAATATCAATCACCTCACAATAATCTTAATCGTATGGTAGCGAAACAAGATATTGTGGAATCACAAACGATGAGACGAAGATGTTTGTGACTACTTTTTATCTTTCCTATCGGAAATTAAATCTCGAGCAAATCTTAGAGAAGATAGTACTCAATACAATAGAAAACAGCAAGATCAGAACACGTAACTACATAGAAAATAATTGGGCCTGGCTTCACAATCCCAATGAAGTCTTCAAGTCGTTAACCTACAGGGTTTTGGAAAAACCTAAGGTTAAAGGAGAATCGACTCTAGTCGCAACTAGTATCACGCAGGAGGTGTGGGGATTAGGTTTCCCAGTTGCTAGAGTTCTCCCTTATACAGTCTTCAAATCAGGGTTTGCAATCAATGTTACCTTGGTAACAAAGCATTCAATATTCACCGTTAGATGAAAACCTGATTAGACTCAAGCTAATATCTTTCAACCGTTAGATCGAACTTAGCTTGTTAAACACAAATGAAAAGTGACTTCATTTATATATGAGTAACCGTCCCTTAACGTGTACACCTTGTTGGCTCAAAAATAGTTAACAGAAGTTAGCCATATGAACACTTTTATATCAACCATATTTATCTTAACCATAACTAGTTCAAATGACTCAAATGAAACTAGTTCTAGAGTTGTTCAATTGTTTATATTCTCTTAGAAGTATACAAGACACAATTGAAGCAAAATCAATTTTGATTCACTCGAATTAAATCATGAACATTATAGCCACGCTTTGCAAAAGATTGCATTCCTTATTATATAAAAGTATTAGTTTATGAAGAAACCGATTTTAGAATATAACCTACTCAAGTATACGAACGGGTACGCATACCTAAGTGGCCGGACCAAGTTTCGGTTCGCCAGTATGCGAACGGGTATGCATACCTAAGTGCTTGGTCGAACTCGCATGCGTTGCTATCTCAAGCATGTTTGTCAATGTTGGTGATGAAAACTATAAGTCTTGATTTATAGCCTATTTATAGATGTCTACGACTAGGACATAGATTGTGTAGTTGAGCTTTAGATTTCACGGCGTTCATCATTTGAAGATGAAGAACTACTAAGGGGAGCTTATGGAACATCATCAACAAAAGGTATGTGGAGACTGAAACTCATCTATCACTTGGAAAGTTTATTTCTACTCTATCTCCTATATTGAGACATAAGTCGTATTACGATATAGTTTTCTATTATACACATTTGAGATTTCGAGCTGAGTTTATCTCACTTACATATTTCTCGAAATATATGTTGGCAACCTTTCGCTTCGACCAAGATCATCTTATATTCTTGATGAATGTCAGAATATGACCATGTGAGTTGCCGAGTAACATCTTACATGGCTTGTGTGATACAATCATTTGGTGTAGACTTGGAATGTTTCGTTATGATTATTTCAATATCTTTAAATTGCTTTGATGCTAATAGTGAGTGAAAACGGCTATTGTCATCCTCTAAGAAAGTTTCATTGATTGAAATAAAGAGTTCAGAATCAAGTAACCATGTTTGGATATAAACATAGTGTGTTCTCACATTTGTGTAAGTCCAAAACCGGGAACCTAAAGTATGCGTACCCGTATGCGTACTGGCGGTTGTTGGATGTCATAGCAAGTATGCGTACCCGTACGCATACTGGCGGAAGTCTCACGTCCGTGAATTTCTGCTGGAGTTTGGAAGTGTGAATTGGTATGCGCACTCGTACGCGTACTGGCGTAACCAAACTCGGTCCGGCTACTTAAGTATGCGTACCCGTTTGCATACTTGAGTTGGTTACTTTCTAAAATCGATTGTACATGAACTTAAACATTTATAAAATAAGGAATGCAATCTTTGCAAACCGTGGCTATAATGTTCATGAATTGATTCGAGTGAATCAAACCGATTTTGATTCAATTGTGTTCTTGTATACTTCTATGAGAATATAGCAATTGAACGGCTCTTTAACTAGTTTCATTTGAGTCATTTGAACTAGTTATGGTTAAGATGAATAAGGTTGATATGAGAGTAATCATATGGCTAACTTAGGTTAACTATTGTTGAGCTAACATGGTGTACATGTTTGGGTACGGTTACATAAACCCAAATGAGGGTACATTTCATTTGTGTGTAACAAGCTAAGTTTGATCTAACGATTGAAAGATATTAGCTTGGTTGAATCAGGTTTTTCATCTAACGGTGAATATTGAATGCTTTGTTACCAAGGTAACTTGGATTGCAAACCCTGATTATAAAACTATATAAAGGAGAACTCTAGCAACTGGGAAACCTAATACCCACACCTCCTGTGTGTTACTAGTTGCATCAACTAGATTCGATTCTGCTTTAACCTTAGGTTTCTACCGAGACCCTGTAGGTTAACGACTTCAAAGACTTCATTGGGATTGTGAAGCCAGACCCAACTATTTTCTTTGTAGTTGCGTGTTCTGATCTTGCCCTTATCTATCGTTTGAGTACTATCTTCTCTAAGATTTGCTCGAGATTTAATCTCCGATAGGTAAGATAAAGAGAAATCACAAACACCTTCGTCTCATCGTTTTTGATTCCACAATATCTAGTTTTGCCATCATACGATTTAGATTGTTGTGAGGTGATTGATAATACTAGGCTGTTCTTCAGGAATATAAGTACGGGTTATCAATTGGATCATGTTCACCTTGATTTATCAAAAGACAGAACAAAAACTCTTGGGTATTTCTGTGGGAGACAGATTTATTCATTCTATAGACTTTTTTGTGTAAGAAAAATTTGTTTATCAAGTCTTTGACTTTGGGTCGTAGCAACTCTTAGTTGTGGGTAAGTTCAGCTAAGGGAATCAAGTGTGTAGTATCCTGCTGGGATAAGAGACGTAAGGAACGCAATTGTACCTTGAATAAGTGTGAGATTGATTATGGTTCAACTACAGTCCAGTCCGAAGTTCATTGGTAGTAGGCTAGTGTCTGTAGCGGCTTAATACAGTGTGGTGTTCAAACTGGACTAGGTCCCGAGGGTTTTCTGCATTTGCGGTTTCCTCGTTAATTTTTTTTTATGGTGTCTGTCTTATTTCTTTTCCGCATTATATTTTGTTATATAATTGAAATATTATAGGTTGTGCATTAGGATCAATCAATTATATAATCCAACATTTAGTTGTTGATTTAAATTGATTGACACTTGAACATTGGTCTTTGGTACCGTTTAAGTTGTTTCACATAATAATAATACTCACAGATTTCTATCTGTTTGATTTGCTGATTACATTGTGAAACAGAGATCTACACTCTTGTATATACTTTTCTCTAGATTGAGTCTGACAGTCTAGGTTATTCTCTATAAAGTTTATTGGAGTAAGTCCTCTCAGATTGCCAAATGAATTGTTGGGTGTTGTTGTTGTACCCCCGCATTTTCAATTTGTATTAGAACAGGCAAACACATTAAAGACCTCATATGTCTGTGTTTGTAGCGATCTGATATGGACAGAAGTGCTATCTCTGATAAACGCATCACCAGAAATAAAAGTCTTGTATATTTGTCAATCTTGAATATAGATGAACCTAGTGTTCCCATGAAATAGACTTGCATTGATAAGTGTCTCACCGGCTACCTTACTGACGAGTCTGACTCTGATGTTGAAAGGTTTGCAACCAAAGAAAGTAAACTAATTCTTAAACTTGCGATAATCCAGGCTGATAATGTCAATCGGTTGAAACACAAAGTCAATGTTCTTGTTGGTATGGTAAATGAGTGTGACTTTCGTCTAAAGATCTTTCAAGAGGAAAATGTCTTAGTCTGTTCTTCACGAACTCTACTTGAGGAAAAACTCAAAAAGGATGCTTTGGAAATTGAACATCTCTTAAGTAAACTCTCCTTACAAGATTGTTCCAAAGAGTCCACCATACCCATTGCCTCTGATCTGACTGTAAAAGAATCAGTTTAAGAAGCAAAACCAAAATCCCTTCCCGTTGAAAAAGATGTGCCTGTGTCTTCCTCTAATCAAGGGATGTCCACATCACATGGAAGGAAGAATTCTCCCAACGATGGTGTTAAGACTGTTTTGTCTAATCACTCAAGTGATCAGAAAATGTGTCTCTTTTGTGATTCAAAAGGGACTGGTGAACAAAAGAGGAATTCTAGGTTGAATGACAATTCTATTATTCGTCTTCAACACACCTTAGATTTGATTCTCAAAGGTGTAACTGACATTCGTATGTCTAAACCAATTGGTTTTAGTACTCACCCTGTGTACTCCACCAGGAAAGTCAGTTCGATGTGTTCCCCAAATGTTCAAATGCGAAACAGTCTTCCCAATCTATTTCGACGAAGAAGATCTCATGGATATTCTTCAATTAAAAAGGGAGATTATGTTGTTCATGATGTGAAAATGGTACCAGAAGAAGGAAGCAATGAAGAGATGAAAGGCAACCTAAAAAGGATAATTGAAGGATACAAAGATATTATCAACAGGCTGTTAATTCCCTTTGGTCAAAATTCTTAAGGTAAGAATCAACACTATGCATCACAATTTGATGATAGTAAATTTTATGATAACTTTTCACATCATAATGGTTTTCCTCCAAAGATCAGGAAAAAGAGGTTTAACCGGAAACAACGTTTATTTGATGACCTCAAGGCTCATACTTATGCTAATTAATCACAAGGTTGAATTCTCACTCACAAAAATCCTGGTTGAGTGAGATATGATAAGGTATACTTGTTGGCAAATGTGTTTTCTGATTCTCTGGCTACCTTCTTATCGTTCTTAGCCAGTTTATCACCTACAAACATTTTTGGCACGAGTATTTGTTTGTTCTGTTTTGTTGTTAACCTCTCAAAAATGTCAAAAATTGTTATGCTCTAAATTTTTCTCTTATGAGAATTTTTTTATCTGAGAGTCGATTTTTTGTGAATTTACTCACCAAGCAAATATTTGCTAAACTTTTTTTTCTTCTTTCTGTTTTTGGTATTTTCTCCAATAAGGGTAAGTCTTTGTACGTACGTGTACCTACTTTATATGGCACGGGTCAAACTTGGAAACCCTAAATTCTGGTTCTTGTGAAACCTTATAAATACCAAATCTTTTATGAGAGTACGCATACTCTAGTTTTGCTTTTCAAGGATGGGGTCTCCTCCAAGCTCTTGGGATTTACCAGCCAATTCAATTGATGATTCGGTTTATTTAGAGTTTGTTTTAAAGAAGAAAAAAAACCTTGTTGAGTATGACGAACTCGAATCCTGTGCCTCATGCTATTATGCGTTTTCTCATCAAGATCGATAGAATGCTGAGATGGTCTCTGCTGAAGTGGTTCATGGTTTTCTCTCTGACCTTTGGAAGACTCAACTGAAGCTTGAGAACTCGGTAAAGGATCTTAACATGCTACGAACTGAGTTCAAAAAGGTTAACTATGACCTTATTCTCATGAAGTCACATGTTAAGGATCTTCTTAATGAGGATATCTTCTCCGAAGATGTAGTTGATACAGTTAGTCACAAGCTTGAAGGTCTTGGAACCAGTGAAGTCTCCGTACCGGAACTCTGATTATCGCTTGTGATTGCTCCTTGGTTTTAGAGTTATTTTTGATTTATTTTGTCTAGGAAACTTCTTATGAGAATTTATTTCTTGTGTTTTAGAAGGATTACTAAGGTTTGGAATAGCCATTATTGTGAGTACACATAGCTATTTCCAACGTTTTCATCTTCAATGTTTTTAGATTTATTTATTTAAATTCTAAGTTATTTGGAAGATGATTTTTGCAATTTTAATCTTTATGATTTTATATATTGCAAATTGTTATGGGATATGTTGTTCACGTCCGTGAACCTTTGACTGTCCCATACTTGTTCAAAAGTTATCTCTATTATATGTCAGTATGAAAGTATTGATAAAAGATAGAATGAACTTTTGACAAACAAAAGTTAAGCCTTTTATGTCATTATGCAAATATGGATGGAAGAAAGGATGCACTTTTGTTTACAAGGATTAAGTCTATTATATGTCATTGTGCAAATAGTGATGAAAAATAGAATGAATCCTTGTTTATTCCGCAGTATTGGTCCATCTCCGATGCACATTTTTGTGCATATACTGTGTTGCTCCATAAGTTCTCTTATGTTGAGCATGGCCAATTGAATTGATCATCTTTGTGGCTAATTCAATTGTGATTTTTGGATACAAATTCATGTTCTCATGTGATTTGATTATGTCTAAAGAAATCCTTCTTTTCTTGTAAAAGCAAGGTCGCCTTTGTTGTTCTTTCGGGAATGACATTTTATGGGGGAGAGTTCTTTTTGAACTTGTGCTTAATTGCCAAATCTTTGTGGGGAGTGCGGCAGTGGAATATTATAGGGGTTATCTTGTATCTTTATAAACTCCTTGATGAATGCATTTAGCTTCGGCTTTATGATTGCATCTTAATAAGTTGGTATGTTATCTGTTTTGGTCATGAAGTATCTCTATGAAAATTTCATGAGGATCCCATAATTTTTCGTACCTTTGCCAATTTATATTGACAAAAGGGGGGAGAATTAATGTGTAGTTTCACACTACAAATACATATGGTTTACGGATCATTATGTAATGGGGAGTGGTTTTCATGTCGAGATGAAGTATTGACTAAGGGGGACTGATAGATATCACCATAGTATTGTTGTCAAAGTTGTGATACAATTGAACTTTGATGCTGTGTAATAATACTATGACACTGTATAACAATGATTGAGAGCACTTGTTTTCTCATAGTTATCGCTACGGATCTTCAACAACTATGATGCTGAGTAGAACACGTTTAGAATCATGGAGTACTTGGAAGTGACGAAGATTTCGAGTCGTGTTGAAGATGCCAAGGAGATCAAGCATTTGGATGAGAAGCTACAAAGTTTTGTTTATTTTGTAATCCATATGTATTGATAGTTTTGTCACTAAAATTGAAAAAGAGGGAGATTGTTAGAGCACTGCTCGGTCGAACTCGCATGAGTTGCTATCTCAAGCATGTTTGTCACTGTTGGTGACCAAAACTATAATTCTTGATTTCTAGCCTATTTGTAGATGTCTCGGACGAGGACATAGATTGTGTAGTTGAGCTTTAGACTTCACGGCGTTCATAATTTGAAGACGAAGAACTACTAAGTGGAGCTTGAGGAACTTCATTAACAAAAGGTATGTGGAGACTGAAACTCATCTATCACTTTGAAAGTCTATTTCTACTCTATCTCCTATATTGAGACATAAGTCGTATTACGATATAGTTTTCTATTATACATATTTGAGATTTCGAGCTGAGTTTATCTCTCTTACATATTTCTCGAAATATGTGTTGGCAAGCTTTCGCTTCGACCAAGTTCATCTTATATTCTTGATGAATGTCAGAATATGACCATGTGAAAATTGCCGAGTAACATCTTACATGGTTTGTGTGATACAATCATTTGGTGTAGACTTTGAATGTTTCGTTATGATTATTTCAATATCTTGAAAATTACTTTGATGCTAATAGTGAGTAAAAATGGCTATTGTCATCCTCTAAGAAAGTTTCAATGATTGAAATAAAGAGTTTAGAATCAAGTAACCATGTTTGGATATAAACATAGCGTGTTCTCACATTTGTGTAAGTCCAAAACCGGGAACCTGAAGTATGCGTACCCGTACGCATACTGGCGGTTGTTGGATGTCTGGGAAAGTATGCGTACCCGTACGCATACTGGCGAAAGTATCATGTCCGTGAATTTCTGCTGGAGTTTGAAAGTGTGAATTGGTATGCGCACCCGTACGCGTATTGGCGTAACCAAACTCGGTCCGGCTACTTAAGTATGCGTACCCGTTTGCATACTTGAGTTGGTTACTTTCTAAAATCGGTTGTACATGAACTTAGACATTTATAAAATAAGGAATGCAATCTTTGCAAATCGTGGCTATAATGTTCATGAATTGATTCGAGTGAACCAAACCGATTTTGATTCAATTGTGTTCTTGTATACTTCTATGAGAATATAGCAATTGAACGGATCTTTAACTAGTTTCATTTGAGTCATTTGAACTAGTTATGGTTAAGATGAATAAGGTTGATATGAGAGTAATCATATAGCTAACTTCGGTTAACTATTGTTGAGCAAACATGGTGTACACGTTTGGGTACTGTTACATAAATCTAAATGAGGGTATATTTCATTTGTATGTAACAAGCTAAGTTCGATCTAACGGTTGAAAGATATTAGCTTGGTTGAATCAGGTTTTTCATCTAACGGTGAATATTGAATGCTTTGTTACCAAGGTAACTTGGATTGCAAACCCTGATTATAAAACTATATAAAGGAGAACTCTAGCAACTGGGAAAGCTAATTCCCACACCTCCTGTGTGTTACTAGTTGCATCAAGTAGAGTCGAATCTCCTTTAACCTTAAGTTTTTATCAAGACCCTGTAGGTTAACGACTTCAAAGACTTCATTGGGATTGTTAAGCCAGACCCAACTATTTTCTTAGTAGTTGCATGTTCTGATCTTTCCCGATTCTATCTTTTGAGTACTATCTTCTCTAAGATTTGCTCGAGATTTAATCTCCGATAGGTAAGATAAAAAGTAATCACAAACACCTTCGTCTCATCGTTTGTGATTCCACAATATCTAGTTTCGCCATCATACGATTTTGATTATTGTGAGGTGATTGATAATACTAGGTTGTTCTTTGGGAATATAAGTACGGGTTATCAATTGGTTCCTGTTCACCTTGATTTATCAAAAGACGGAACAAAAACTCTTGGGTATTTCTGTGGGAGACAGATTTATTCATTCTATAGACTTTTCTATGTGAGACAGATTTGTTTATCAATTCTTCGACTTTGGGTCGTAGCAACTCTTAGTTGTGGGTGAGATCAGCTAAGGGAATCAAGTGCGTAGTATCCTGCTGGGATCAAAGACGTAAGGAACACAACTGTACCTTGAATCAGTGTGAGATTGATTAGGGTTCAACTACAGTCTAGTCCGAAGTTCATTGGTAGTAAGCTAGTGTCTGTAGCGGCTTAATACAATGTGGTGTTCAAACTGGACTAGGTCCCGGGGTTTTTCTGCATTTGCGGTTTCCTCGTTAACAAAAATCTAGTGTCTGTTTTATTTCTTTTCCGCATTATATTTTATTATATAATTGAAATATCACTGGTTGTGCGTTAGGATCGATCAATTAGATAATCCAACCTTTGGTTGTTGATTTAAATTGATTGACACTTGAACATTGGTCTTTGGTACCTTTCAAGTTGTTTCACATAATAATCAGGCTCGCAGATTTCTATCTGTTTGATTTGTTGATTACATTGTGAAACAGAGATATAAACTCTTGTATATACTTTTCTCTAGATTGAGTCTGACTGTCTAGTTGATTCTCTAGAAAGTATATTGGAGTAAGTCCTCTCAGATTGCCAAACAAATTGTTGGGTGTGGTTGTTGTACCCCCACATTTTCATTTATTCCACTTGGGATTGAGATGTATGGCCTCTTTTTTGGCAGCGAGTACTGGCAATACATAGTTATGTGTGTGTGTTTTTTTGAAATTAAGGTGACCAAACTTCGTTAAGTTGTGAAACGAACTTATATTTGGAACATAATGTAAATGATTAGCGGAAGAACATACCAACTGGAATATGAGAATTGTGCACTCTGGTTTTGAGGAGGTCCACAAATTTGCATTCTCAATATATGGTATATGTAGAGACGCTGCATTTTTATTAACTACAAAATTATAATCAACGAGCACAACTGAAATTATAAAAAATGCCAATAAAGGTTACATGTGTGTACATGTGAATACGATGGGAAGCAAAACATATTATCTTTTAATTTTTTTACTGATGTACATGATTTGTGTATAAGAAACATTATATTTGCTTGATACAAATTAATTGAAATCATCATGAAATTTGAGCGAGTGGAAGGTAAAAAAAAGATCGATGATTCCAATGTGAAATCATGCTAGTGCCATTACGACATGGGTTATTTCTAGTCTATACCACAAGACAACATACAGGAGAAACTCCATTAATTAATACTCGATTATTTAATAAACTCTCTTAAATAATATTTTTAGCCGGTCCTGAGTCGGGGACAACGTGCCAAATTAATAATTCGCTAAATTTATAAATTAATACATTTTTGATTACTTATGTAGATCCCGTATGAAATATAAATTAATAATCCATTATATATGTATATATATTCAATACACTAATGTTTTATGAAGAATTCTAGAAAAATAAATCAGTTGTCTTCTGTTTTTTGTTAAAATCAATATCACAGTAACTAATTTTTCTTATCATCGTAAGAATTTCTAGTGTTGTTTCTCATAGCCCTATGAGAAATTATTTAATATGATTGTCGCTTTAACAACCTCGTTTCGTGAAGGGGGATCTATTGTAGAACTTTCATCATCTTTTTTCCCGTCTTTATCAGTTCCCATAACGCTCTCAATTATTTCTTCATTAGTCAACAATTGCGTAACTTCATTTTCTTCCAGATATTCACGACATATTGACATTCACTGGATTGCGATAACCCAATTTTTCGATCAAATTTTGCAAGTCTTGACTGATATCAGTGTCTAACTGTTCATCCGAATTGTCTAGACCTATGTTATTTGTTGATCAAAGTTAAATTTACCTATACTATAAGTTAATAAAATATTAATTAGTATATAAATTAATAATTATTAATTTATCGGTTAATTAATATCTCGCTTAATTAATAAATTTTGGTGGTCCCAACATCATTAATTTATAGAGTTTCTACTATAAGTTTTTGAGTCGTCGACGGGTAGATAACATTTTCAGAGGCAAACGGATAATCCAACCATCCTAATCTCATCCTAGTAATAGATATCTAACAGTCGTGGTGTGTGTAACCTCGTTCGTTTTGTATTTAAATTTATTGACCTTTAATTAGTGAATCACCTCATAACTATAGCTATAATACCTGACCATGCATCTACTAATTTTGTCAACAGTTTGGAATCGAAGTAAGTGAAAATAGGATCTCGTTCGATGAACCTTGAAATAAAAATGACTTACAACAAAAAAATTGAAGTGAAAAACATTACAATCAATTAGCTGACAGCAGTGCTATATACAAATAGACATTGTTACTTAAATGAATCGGTAGTTGGCTTTTTAGTGATATATATGACTAATTTATTATATATGCATGAACAATATTTTGGCTTGAAACAAAATAGAGAACTAAAAGACCGAGAAGAAAAAAAAAAAAATCTTATATCAATGATAAAGATCAGATTAAAGCAGTGTTATTTCTAGTATATAAGAAGCGATGATAATTTCATTTTGACGGAGGTCGACCCATGGAGAATCTTATATGGACATTATCTTACAAAATATGTACCAATTTTTTTTTAAAGTCCAAACAGTAATAAATTTAAAGCTAATATTTTGATGACATGTTCCTCTTATTAAACTTTAGATTCCTATCAAAATTGAGCACAATTCGAGATATCAAGCCTCGCCATCTACCGATTTTAATTTCGATCGTTAATTTTCAACAGTTGATTATCAGATTTCATAAGAAGAATGTATCACCAAAGTACTGACTTCAAATTCATTGTCGTTTGTATTCTAAAGAAAAATTGGATCAAATATTGTAAAATAATGTCCATATATGATTGTCCGTCGATCCTCTTTTTTTATTTTTTTCATCACAAAATAAAAAAGTGATAGTATCTTTTTTCCAGAAACAAAAATGTATTATTCTTTGCACATTTTTTTGGGATAATACTTTTTTATTCAGTGAAAAATTACGTGTAAGATTTAGTGATGGTGTGAATAATGATTTTAGTATTGGGATAGGAAAGGTTTCGAGTGAGTCTATTTGTGGCCCTAAGAAGCATTCATTTCCCTGGTGTTAAATGCCCATGTCCTGCTGTTCAGAGTTTAAAGCACATTAATTTCCTTTTAGGTTCTTGAAGGTCTACCTAACCGAAACAAGGCATTCATACTAGAGCTGGCAAACCAGCCAAAAACCCGCGGGTTGACCCACCCGGCCCGTGAAAAATCCGTGCCCGTCTCGGCTGGGTCCTAAACAAGCCGGGCGCGGGTTGGAGAAATAGCGGCTTGTGAGAAAACGGGTTAGCCTGTCCCGGCCCGTAAACCCGCGGGTTAAACCTGTCAACCCGTTTTCTCCTAATAATTTCCACCGTATGATTACAACATTTGATCCTGTTCGTTTGTTTATGATATAAAACTCAAAAAAACCCTAAAGGATTTCATTGCCTTTCTTTCCTTCCTCTTTTCTTTTCTTTCTTCTCCACTCTGCTCTGCGCCTCCTAGCACCACCTCCATCTTCTTTTTTCTTTCTTCTCCGCGTCTGTTCTTCTTTGCATGTGTAAATTGAAGCTTAACAATATTGGATTTAAGCTCAAGTAACTGATGTGGGGATTTGCTTCGTCACTTTTATTTTTCTTTCTGTTTTTGGGCTGAGTTTTAGTCGGCTAACTGATGAGAGGGTTCTGAGTTGGAGATTGGAAGTGAAAATGAGTGATTAAGGGTGGGTTTTAATAGTAGAATATGAAGAAGAAGATTATCATACTAATAGTTAGGGTTATTTTCAGTGAAGAACTGGAATTGAGAAATCCAGAAGAAATTAGGGCTTCAATTGAATTTGGGGTTTTATGAAATTGAGAAGAGAATTGAGTTAATGATAGAAGAAGAAGACTAGGGTTGTGATTTAATTTAAGTTATTGGGTTAAGATGTATTGAATTCCTACAATAATTTTTGTTCTTTTTTTCGTTCAATAAAAAATACAGAAAGGTAAAGCCTTTTTTTCTCCCCTTGTATATCTAATGTTAGGAACATCTTGTTCTTAAAGATGTTGGTTTTGTTTCATGGTATAATTCTATTTATCAATTTAGGGTTTCAGTTTCTTTATTTGCTTTGCGGTGTATACTGAACACCACCACTACTAACAACGGCTTCTAAAGGTAAATTTATCTTAAACGTTAACGGGAATTTGTGATCGATTAGAATTAGGTTTATAAGGTCTTGGCCTGTCCAGTTTAGCTAGGTTTATTTATTTATTTCTCTTTCATTGATTTTTGATTTATTTCCTCTGTTTTGTGTTTGGCTTAACTTGGATTTGTATTTGTACTTGGTTTGTTTTATTGTTTAGATGCTTGTTTAAGTTCTTCCGAGGTTGTCTTGGGATCGAACCTCTGTTCAAACAAGTCGGGCTAACCCGTGAACCCGCAAGTTTTACCCGTTACGGGCACGGGGTGGAGAAATTACCACCCGTGAAGAATATCAACCCGCAGGTTTTGGCCCGTGTAACCCCGAACCCGTGTAACCCGTAACAGGCAAGCCCCGACCCGCCCGTTTGCCAGCTCTAATTCATACTATCTAGTGAGGTGTTAATCATGATCAATAGTAAATGGTGATGTTTTAAAGCCGTACTGGGTATGCCATGCTACGAGAAAATGGTGCATGAATATAATAAAAGTTGTCTATTTTACTTTAAATGGCCTAGCCCTACGGTGTATGGGCAACTTGAGATCATGCAATTAATAGGCCTCAGAATCCTATCTTTAACCTGTTTGTAAGGTCAGTTAGTCCTATGGAGTATGGACCTGCAAAATCCTTTACTACCACTGCAATATCTTGGTTTTTCTGTATAATATGAAATCTGAAAACAATTTTAGGGATAACGTTGTTTATTGTAATTCCATAGAGGATGATGAAGATGAAGAAATTTGTAGGATATGTACAAATCCAGGTGATTCTGAAAACCCACTAAGACAACCATGTGCTTGTAGTGGAAGTATTAAATTTGTACATCAAGATTGTCTTCTGCAGTGGCTTAAGTACAGCAATGCTCGTCGGTGTGAGGTACTTAACGGAAAGCTTATGCGCGTTGTTTATATCTAGCTAGTTAACTATACATGTTGCTGCATTAACTTCTTTGATGTTAACATGATATGCAGGTCTGCAGATATCCCTTCTCTTTCTCTCCTGTTTACGCTGTCAGAGAAGATGAAGATCCTGTTCCTTTTGACGACCTTGTCGGCATGCAATTAGGACCAGTTGTTCATTTGGTTAAATTTGCTTTCGCTGTGAGTCTCATTACTTTGCTACATATTTAGTCTAGTTTTTGTTGTACACTTGCTCAAATGAAAGCAATAAGTGTGATCACTGTTTGTGCAGGTCCTAGCAAGCAATGTGAACATCCTGGGTGCAGTAATCATTCTACCCTTTTCAATAGGACGCATCATTCTCCATTTCATGTGTCGGTGTTCCGCTGCCACTACTGCAACTCCCATGTTTTTGATGTTCTCCATAGCTGGTTTGTCTGTTTTCTCAAATTCATCATCTGAAGCAGCAGGTAAGGCTAGTCTGTGTTCTCAATGCTGTGTTGGAAAACCACTAGCAGATTCTAGCTCACGGCCATCGGATGCTACTATTCTTGCAACTGGGTACATGTTTCTTGTTTCTATGGTGTTTTTCTATCTTGGTATCGTTGCTATGTTAAGCTACGTTAAAGGGCAGGCTGTAATCACGGGGAAACTTTACGGCGTCAATTATATAGCAGATACCATTACCTCCCTTGTTAGACAGTATGTGAAGACAATGATGTACTTCATCATGAGCATGGTTAGGGTTGCATTCCTTCTTGTCGTTGAGCTTGGGGTTTTTCCTTTGATATGCGGGTGGTGGCTGGATGCTTGCACTTTTAGGATGTTTGGGAAGATATTGTCGCTTATGGCGGAGTTCTCTTCGTTCTCTTCATTGACGAGCTCCTTGATACATTGGATTGTAGGAATTATTTACCTGCTACAGATCGGTGTTTACGCATTTGGAATATGTGACGTAGGATCACAAAAATTATTAAAACTGAAGTGCATTCACTTGTTTGTAAATTATTGATGCTTTGATTGATGAACAGTGTTGAATCAAGATGTATTGTAGCATGCCCTTGTGGTTTGCACCCTACATATTTAGCAGTTATGCTCTTGCCTCTTGGTCTTTCTAGGTCCACACCAGACTACTTCATGCTTACTGCATTTGGTAGAGCCATAAAGCAGCCGTCTCCAAAAACAAGATTATCCACCTTTAAGGTCTCACTCATAAGCCTACCTAACTACACCAAACCTGCGAAAGATTTAAACAAAAACAATCGTGACAGCTACTATCTGAAACACAAACTAAAAGAACTTTTTAAGGCTGGTACAAGAAATTACCATATTTCATGGGAGTTACTGGCCTACGAAATTAACATATTTCAATCATCTAAAATTACGTAACTCCCGAGGAATATGATAACCCATCGTTGCAGCCATGTAACTTTTGAGTCTTGAAGATGTGCAGGTGCATTACAAGCCTAATTTATTGGCCCAAGTAACCGGATAGTTCAGTTTTGTTCCATACATTTACATGCTGTTCTCATTCATGGATTCTTGCGCATGCAATTCTTACCGCAAATTCTTACTTTGTTCCGAAAAGAAAAAGAAGGAAAAAGAAAAAGAAAAAAACAGAAAACGATTATTTGTTGTTTTCATTTTTATGTTTTCAAAAACAAAAAAACAAAAAGAAAACATTTTTATTTTTTGGGTCCAAGAGCATACCTCAGTGGTATCCCATCAACTCCAGTAAAGAGGAAATCGGGGGTTCAATCCCCGCCGCCGTAAAGGTTTGTAACAGATTAGTTGTATAGTGGGTTTAGCGGTGTTGGGTCTGGCAGTGGGGCCAGTCTAACTGGCTAGGTTCGGGTAGGGTCTGGGTCCGACTTTCGCGTACCAAAAAAAAAAAAAAAATATCTGAAAATATCTCTACCAAACTCGTTTTCTTCTGTTTTCTGTATTTCTTGTTTTAAAATCAGAAAACTGATTTAAAACGCATACCAAACACTCTTAAGGGACAACAAAAATGAGATCCTTATGGTCACACTGTATGATCGTAAGTCGTAACCTCTTTAACATCCGTTTTTTGGAGACAAAAAAAATATATGGTCAAGAAAAAACTCTAGGGAGCCCCATCTCTATAGATCACGATCATGGCGATGGTCATTCTCTATATAAAAATAGAGTTTTTTCGAGCACTCTCATTGACCGGAGCTTCTGGTTGATTCTGACCCCAACATTTATAATTTCAGTCAGTAGAAATAGAAGAGAATCTTCGGGACCCACAATATCCCATTCGGCCAATCACATTCTAACATATAATTACCTAAAAATACTAAAGCTTATATAATCTTGGAAACATTACAAAAACAAGACAACCTTGATATTGAACATTACAAAAACAAGACAACCTTGATATTGCCAAAAAAAAAAAACGATTTTATATAGGGAATATTCTTGCGGAACATGATAAAATTAAAATATGCAATATTCATCATGATTTCATCATAAAATTAAATCGATCATAAGAATTAAAAAATTAAATAATCCAATGTCCAATGTACGTTTACAATTTTTATAATAAAACTCGCCTAATTACAGCTCCAAACTACCGGTAAAGTAAAATACTTCAATTTAATTGTTGCAATTATACTTTCAATTGAAATTAAATACCTGGACCATTGATTAAATTTAAATCGATTAAAAGAAAAATACCTGATTTGTGGATGTCATACATTAAAGGGTTGTTAATCCTGTACAAATAAAAATAACACAAAATCATTAAGTGTAAAATCATGATGAAAGTGTTAGGACATTGTAATTAAGCAAAAATCACCAAACAATAAAATTAGGGTAGTGGAAAAAGTAAAAGAAAAAGAGATATAAAAAAATTGCATATTTATCTAAAGATATCAAAATAATGATACGGATATTATTTCCGTAGATAAAGTTCTACTTTTGTTTTCTTGTAATATGTTCATTGCATAAAAATAAAAAATTATAAAAAATAAAAATTATATGCGATCCAAGATGTGTGCACAAAAATTCTCAAAATATTTTTGGAAAAAAAAACATTGTAACAAGTAACTAAATGTTGCTATCCGAAACTATATAAACAAAATAATCTTCCGGAGTTTTTTTATTTTTGGCAAATACAACATTACTTCCAAATTACTCGGTTAATTTCCCATGCGATTACAAAACTACTCATTTTATCTCGGCTCGGCATCTCTATATATAAATCGTGCAATTAAAACCAAAAATCTCATTGGTATCGTCGGTTTTCTCTTCCAACATGTTTTTTTTGTGATCGTAAAGAAAAATTCATTGATTATTCATGATTTTTTTTAGTGCACGTTTTTTTTTGCATGCTTACATTAATTATTTTTTTGATCCATGGCTGTGTAATTTTGCAGATCAATCAGAAGACGTGCACAAAATCCACGTTGCTACTTTCCATTCTAAATATCCATGCAGAGGAAGAGTCCTAGGGTTTTGTCATGTGATAATCAGTTGTTTTTTGGGCTTGATCCATGGTTGTCGTTAGTCTTGAAGATATCATAGAAAGTGCATTCGATTGATGTTGGTTCCCTCTTCAAAGACATCTCAGGTGATTTTCTTTCTCTTGGTTCAAAATCTCGTGAATAGTTCTTTGTTGTGCAGATCTGATGGATCAACACGAGTTAGAGAAGCTATTGGTATCATGTGCTCAGTGCTATATATCCCGAGAAACAACAAGTAATCTTCCTTTTCTCCCTGACCGTGTCTACACAACCCTAATATCTAAGCATATTTATTTATTTGCAGTTCTAATCATTTTTTTTGAACAAAGTATCCTTTTCTTTACCAATTAAATATATATATATATATATAAATCTTTTTTTTTTGCTTTCTTTTAGGCTTGTCCATAATTTTTTCTACCCGTTGGTTTTGTATCTTTTACTCCGGTTTTCACTGTATGTATGAAATCTACTGCCTATGGTTCAATGGCAGTTTTACGTGATTCTTTCCATATGACGATAACGGCTTGGTCTCAGAATGTTTCTGAAGCCCATCGTATATCTGACATTTTTAAAATAAGTTGCAAGGAAAATCTTTAGAAAGGCTATGTTGGCTTGGTGATAGTTTTGGAAGAGTTGGAATCTTCGCGTACGATTTTGCATCTTTGTTAATTCCCATTACAAAAATTCTAAACATACAACACGTTTACACAACAGAAAAGCAACCTCTCACATAACGGAGTCCAAAAATGGACCCCTTCTATTTCAAGGACTTTGCGGACCACCTTATGTGAGGAGGTTGTTTTAGTGTTGTTTTTTATGTTGTCTGTCTAGAACTACTCATCTAAATAAGTAAAATTATCTTGAACCAAAAACAGGTATATTTAATTGTTAGTACCTCATTTATCTTTGTGGTATTACAGGAAAAATATATATGGTGCGTGGTGATTCTGGTGAATGAAAGCAAAATCATTTGCATCACGTCTTATAAGTATGCATCAGTTGATATTTGTCACACAGGTTACATGTTGACATCACGTCTTATAAGTTCATTAGTTTGATAGAATTATTGTCATGCATGCTTAAACTTATTTGAGATTTAGGCTATCGATAAGAAAATCCATTGTGTCTTGAATATTCTTAGCATAAGCTATAAATTAGCACCCATTTATATAATATAGGTGGAGTATTATCATCTCTTCTACAACAAATGAAAGGTTCAAGTTATGGTAACTTTTTGTGCAGTATCAAGTTTCTCATGTTTATCTCTACCGCTCATTTAGAAAGGTTGCTAAGAGCATCTCCAATAGTGGGTGTTAAAAATCCTACGTGGAATTTTTTTAAGACCCTTATTTAGGAGGATTTGCAAATATAGTAAATATAGGACCCTATGACTAAATAAACCACCTCCAATAGTATAGAGGTTTGACCCTTAGAAAACCTTATGTGATGAAATCTTAACCGTTTAATTGTATTTTAATTAATTATTAAAAATAAAAAAATATGACATGTAAGTCATTCCGGAGGTCAAGATAAGACTTTCTTCAAAACCTTCAAAATTAGTATTTCATCCCTCCTGTTTTGTAGGAATTACTGTTGGAGATGGATTTAGTAAAAATGAAGGTCTAAAATCTTATGTGTCACTAAAAAATAAATCTTCCACCTTCTATAGGAGATGCTCTAAAGGTTGTTAACTTTGTTCAGAACATTTATCGCCGCAATAGCCGTGTTTGAGATTGAGAGAAAAACTAATGAACCTTCTCATTAGATTAGCCAGTCCGCCAATTTATCAGAGATTCTTTACAAAGATGTCTTTTGGCTCTGGCTTGAATAGCTTTGAGTTTAGGTGGACCTTTTTCGGAACATAATGATCATTTGATGAGAAGTTTGCAAGAAGAAAATTCTTCTTTTTATTTTTTCTTGGATGAATAAAATTCACAAAACCAAAATATGCTTGGAAGACCATGAGAACTAACTCTCAGAATACGAACTCTCACATACACTGTTTCCCAGATAAAAGCATAGCGTATTTTTTTGGGTGTTCGATTTAATCCGTGTTCAATGGTTCTAAAATTTAAGCCTCTTATTGGGTGAAAAAAGGAGTGCATGTATATAAGCCTCTTGCATGTTGCTCTTTCGTTACAACATTTGAGCCAAAATAGTTGTACGAGTGACAGGAGTGAGGTAGAAGCAAAACAATGCGAGCTGCAACAAAACCTGTCTTAAACACTTCTATTTAGCAAATAGAATGACAACGAATTTTTCAAAGAGGCTAGAGCAATACAATTTTTTTTATCAATACAATTTTTTTAATCAATGCAGGTTTATTGTTTATGATTCAAGCTTCATACAAGATAGAAAGTCTTGGCGCCTTCTTTGTCTTTTCAGTGGAGAACTCCGACATTCCATTTTAATGGTAAAGTACTAATTGACGGCTTCAATTCATTATTAATTCATGGGTACATATATAAATTTAATTCACCCATTCATGTCTTATAATCTCGACCATAAGATAATTCATTCAATAAAACACGGGCTACTTAATCTGAATTATAATATTTTTGTGGCGTTGCGTCGAAACTAAAAACACGCTCTCTTAAAAATTCATGAGTACGCATACAATTGTGTAAAAAATTGACATGATCATGGTATATTTATGGATTTAATTATGGATTTAAAAGACACACGACACGATGTTGTATTTCATGGGAATTCACGGGTTCATATACACTTGATCATATATATGGAGTTTACACACATTATACATATGTGTGCCATTATGGATTTATTTTAATTTTAACTTATTCTGTGTTTGATGAATTTCATGTGAAAATACTTTTAGGTTCGTAGAGTAACGATAAAAATATCCAAAACAAGGTAATTAAATTACCAAGGAAAATCACTATTCGAAATCCATTTTAGCTTCATAAGATACCAACAAAATGACATTATATAGTCGATGGAGGAATTTATTACTAACCAAGCGGTTGGACGGGACTCTTTTACCAAGTTATATGATGTATCACGATTTCGATGGCGCTTTTGCTAATAAATTAAAAGTACATAATAATTGGATAGATCAAAATATTCAAGGATATTCAAAGATATATTGAAGAATAAAATACTGATATACATAACTTATGTTTGATTGTTTTATTTGTATTTAACCCAAAAATAAACCCGTGTATAGCACGGGTGACAAACTAGTATAATTTAATTTTCATCACATACAAAAAGGAGAAAGAGAAGAAATAAGCATACACATTCCTGGGTCCAACCGCAGTGCCCATGGTCCACTGTGCCGTGCCACCCTAGAAAGCATTCAATCCCCTTGTGTTAATTAATGCCCATGGTCCACACTCCACACTACACAGAGTATATGTTTTTCTTTGAAGCATAAAGCCAGTTCTTACTGGTGTAAATATTAATTCGCCATACCAAATGCATGATAAACGGAAATGACAGATGAACTGACAGATTCTCACGCAGTTTATCCCGCAAGAGAGAGAAAATAAGGACTCATGTTCCACTGTTACTATTCCAATGTTGAGAACGTTGTCAAAGGACGTAGAATTGAATTCGGGATACACTACGGGAATAAAACACGGTGATTCTATCATTTCCCTATAATATATAGGTTTGTTTGGTGGAATCCGTAATGATTAAAAATAATAAATTATGTGTGTATAGTGGGTATTATTAAAATTTTAGGTGTTATAATATATTTAGCGAGACCCATTATACATAAAAATATATTAGAATAATTGGAAAAAATATAGAAGATAAGAAGAGATAATGCGTATATATAAAATTGCTCAGAGATAATAACTTTTCGGTGAAGATAATATCATTGTCAGCGACAGAGATTTGATCGTTAAACCAAGAGGTGGAGTTTCCATTGCTCGATGGAGACTCTACTACGACTGGCTAAGTGATATATTTGCAATTTAGCCAGTTATATTTTCCACTTTTCCATGTCTATATTGTGGGTATAAAAGTGGCAAACCTTCTCATATGCTATGTGCATAGGAACTGACCTAAGTACGTTCAAAGTCTGCCCGTGGGATTTAGCTGGCGATAAGTTTAACCAATAGTTAAACCATATCTTTTGCAAGCTTGTTCCTAAATTAGGAACTTAGGATTCAAGTTAGGAAAACTTGTTTCCTAAAGTCAAGTTTTCTTAAGGTTAAGTTTGTATTCTCTGTATATAAGACTAGAATTGTAGGGTTGTAAACAATCCAACCTAGAAGAGTGGTAAATCCTTGTGCTTAGGATTTTGGTCTCTTTGTTAGGGAGGGTCGAGTGCTACCATTAATGTCAATTTCTTTGTGAGAGAAAAGCTTGTAGAGAGAGTATTTTGGTATTCTAGTGTTTAGGTCCTAAACCAAGTTACTAGTATTTCCATGTTTCTCCTCTTGTACTAGCAATTGTAAAGAAGGGATTGAATAAAAGACATGAGGATGGTTAGAGAGTTGTTTTCTATGGTTTCTTCAATGGTGTTTTGTGGTATGTCTTGTTAACTCTTACTAATCGAGTTTTTTCTGTGGGGCGCTAAAAGACCATGTAATGATCTTTGTTTACAATAGAAGTTTTTTTGGCGGTGTTCACCGTGGATGTAGCCTGTAAAGATGAACCATGTATGTCTTATGTTGTGGTGGTGTGTTTATTTCTCCATGTTTGGTTCAAATCACCAATCGCTCTTTGTGATCATGTGTTCCGCTGTGCTCGGAGTACCAATTTTCCCAATACTACCTAACTACACAATAATTCACTGCAATTTTCTCGATTAAAGTGCGATAACTTTAGCCTCTTAAGTCAAATATGGTACAAAGAGGTAAAATCATCTCCCCTTGTCTAAAAATCTAGATTTGTTGCTGATTGCATTATTTTTTGCTTTTGATTGGTAAAATCACTTTTTATTGGGAATTTTTTCAAGACATCTACGAAGAAATACTAATTTCCATGGGGGTTAAGAGTACCAAGCAAAAACCACACTTCGGTCATATAAAATTTGGTTGTCTGTGCGGAATTCTGGAACAGCTTGAGTAGCCACGGTGAAAAGAAGAGGGTACCCAAATACACCACAATCGTTAGAATATCAACCTATAAGTCTGATACCAACTGTGATCGTCTATGGGCAAAGTCGAGATACTACAACAATTATGGTATACACTTTGTATGATCGTCTGTGGATATGAGATCGAGACAATACAACAACAAAGTGTTTACTTGATAATATGTACGGTATAAAACCGAAACACTATAGGATCAATATCAAGTGACAAGGAATTAATGTACAAGTGTTATTTACTTTAAATAATAATAAACAAATTATAATTGCGGAATAATAAAGTAAATGACACAGCAATATTTTGTTAACTAGGAAACCGCAATTGCAGAAAACCTCCGGGACCTAGTCCAGTTTTGAATAGTTTCAGAATTAAGACGTTATACGAAATCTAATACCAACTTCGTATAGTTGAGACCGAGTAGACTACCCCTAGATACTTAGTTTCCTCGGTATTGATAGACGCATTTATGTGTCTATTTTCATCTCTATGGTGTATATTGTTAGTACTCATTTTTGTACTTATTATGGTGTTTTATGTGTTTGTAGGTATTTTTGGGCAATAAACATTTTTGGAAAAATCGGCTTGAAAAGTTGTCTAAAGGCTGATAGACGCATTTATGTGTCTATTTTCATCTCTATTGTGTATATTGTCAGTACCCATTTTGTACTAATTTTGGTATTTTATCCCTTTGTAGGTGTTTTTGGAGAAATAGGCTTTTGCGGCAAAATTGGCTCGAAAAGTTGTTAAAGGCTCCTGGGAGGACACTTGCTATTCGGACTTTCAATTTGGATAAGGGGTAACCCATTTCCAAGCAGCTGCTAAGCACAGACCGGCACTGGATAGGGGGAGGTCACATTTCTAGAATTTTCAAAACAAAAAATTGGCGGGAATTTTCTTTACAGAAAACAGAATTTTCTGTTTGATTTTTGGACGATTTTTAAGGAGATTCAAGGGCTGATTTTCGTTGGATTAACCCTGTTAAGGATAAACAAGTTTGGTATGAGCTGTAGAATCGATTAAACAGGGATAGAAATCCGTGTTGGAACAAAACAGGGAGAATTCATATTTTGAGTTGTTTTCGGTTTACAAAAGAATTTGTGAAGAGTTTACGGCAAGATTTGAGTGTATGGAGTCCTTATTCAGTCCTGGGAGAGTTTAAGAGAGTTTGGAAACCAAGTTGACGCGTAAAAAGAAGATTAAAATCCCGTAACGTGCTGTGAAGAAAAAACGAAAATATTTGGATTAACTTGAGTGATTTTGGGGTTTGGTGGATATATATAGGTTGATTCGAGTCATATTGAGAAGCAACAAAGTTTAGGGGAAAGTTTAGAGCCTTAGAGAAGCATAAAAAAATCAACTGGAGTCGATACAGAAACTTTTCTGCTGCTGCAAAGAAGAAGAACACGAAGAACATTAGACCCTCAGAGACAGTTGCAGAAGCAGACTTATTTTCAGTGACAAAGAGATACGGTCGCATCTTCCTGCAGTCACCGAAGCCTTTCAGCAACAATTCCGACTTCTGATTTAGACCTTCAGCAACTGCAGAATCCGCTGTTTTAACACTTTTCTCCCTTTTAATCAACTTTTGAGCCATAAACATGTATTTTGAGATTATGATTAATATGAGGAGCTAAACCCCTTAGCCGAGGCGACGGAGGAAGCCATTGTTCCATGAAAAGTGGTATAGTTCTATTTTAATTATTTGTTGCAATTATTTTACATGATTTTTTGCATAGAACTTAAAAGAAAAATTGGTTTTTATTGAGTAGTTGTGAAGTGTTTTGATGGGACATGCTTGGTTTTAATACTTTTGATGTTTCATGCTTCGTGCTTACAATTATTACTTCAAAAATCTATTAAAGGCAAATACTAGAATCACTTTAAAGAAGAATATTGCATGAATATTGATTAGAGTTTATCACTTAATTGGTCAATGGTGGAATCCAGAGTCTCGGTATTTTCTTATTATTGTCAAAACAACTCTATTTAATTTTCGAAAATCCTTCACAAGTTCGAGCAACGAACCTTTTTACCACTACAACTACAAAACACATCAAAGGCACCCAAGGGACATTTGTTATTCGGAATCCAGCAGCGGATAAGGGGCACCCCCTTCTCCTTCACGTTCAAAAACAAAAAAAAAGGCGGGAAAATTATGTTTATCCATGGCAGATTTTCAATCAGATTTTTGGAGTCATTTCAGAGAGACTAAAGGGATGGAATTGATTGGGATCATTCCTAGGACCCATATAAACATGGTATGGTCTTTGGTTTCGACCAGAATTGGCTAGAATTCAAGTGTAGAGCAAAACATGCGTGATATTCTCGTAAGATATTTTCAGAAGTTTTGGTAATTTTGGGAAGTTTTATTGTGGCTTATGCGTTCCTAACTTATTATGGGACGTGAAGGAATGCTCCTGGTGTGTGCAGCACGAGATTAGACGCGTAATTAATCAAAAAAATGGAAATTATTCTTTTCCATGCATGGGAGTAAATGAGAATTATTTTGTGTAATTGACGCGTGATTTTTAGGATTTTGGTGTATAAATAGAGTCACAAGGTTCCATAGAAGGGGTGTCGAGAGTTTGGGGTCAAGAGGAGAGCTCAGGAGGCGTGAATCAAGAGTTTTCAGAACTCTGTTGTTGTTGCTGCTGCTGCTCGTGAAGAACAGGGAAACAGCGACGGTTTCTTCAACTGGTTGTAACAGTTTCTTCAACAAGTTTGCAACATTTATCTTCGTTGTAACAGTTTCTTCAACTGGTTTGCAACATTTATCTTTATTGTAACAGTTTCTTCAACCTCTTCTGCAACATTTATCTTCAGATTTGTAACGATTATCTTCATCATAACAGTTGAGAGTTGAAACAGTCGGTCTGTAATGCACCTTTGCTGTTGCAGATTTCCTGTTTCATTATTTTCTCTTCTTTTAAACACTTTTTGAGCCATGAATACATATTTTGAGTGTGTTTTCGACATGATAAGTTAAACCCCAACACTGGGACGACGGAGGAGGCCGAACTTCATACATGGGTAAATTTATTTTATGACTTTTGCACTAATATTAATTGAAATATGATTTTGATTAATTAGTTATTATTTTATTAGATGGGTCATGCTTGCTTAGATGTTTGATGTCCCATGCTTACGATTTATAACTAATGTTTTTAGAATCTACTTTGGAAAAAATAAGAGTCCATGTTTACATTTCTTGAGATAAAATTGTTGAGAATAAATAATTGAACTTTATGTTATGAAAATTGGCCGAATCCTTAGTTCCAGTACCTCTTGCACCATTTGTAATATTATTGTATATTTTTATTAAATTTAAAAACTCGAATCTTCACAAGTCTCAACGAACCTTTTACTACAACAAAGTTGAAATCACATCAGGTATCCCCGCACCTTCGACTTCTAGAGTCACGCACGTGAATCACCAATCTTTTTGATCATATTCCAAACAGTAAAGGATAAAGTTGTTTGGTAACCCCTCTATTTAATCTTTGGTAATAATATATTATGAGTCGTCGACAAAAGCTCTTATATTTAATCTGATAAACTCACTTGTCTGGTTAGATCAATCTAAAACTTGATTACCGAAATAACCAATTTCTAGATTTGCAATCAATCAATAAATAACTCAAATAGTAACTATAAAGCGATGCCGATCTCACACAACTAGACAATAAAGTCTATCAAAGATAAACACGATTCTAGTTGGATCCCCGCCGATCAAGGTTTATGCACTATATTCACAAGATACGAAAACTAATAAGAAAATCTTCTTCGTCTTCAAATCTTCAATTGCCTTCAATAACCTGCACAACACAACTTGAATCCTCTTATGATCAATCACATACAGTACGGAGTCTGCTAACAATGGATTATAGATGTCTTTAGATCCGAAAATGGTTCTAAAGATCCCGTTGATACTTTGATCTAGTTTGAGTGACCCTTATGTCAGAAGAGAGGGCTCTCAAGAATAATCAAACAAGGTGCAATTAAAGTTTCAACAACCGTTAATCAAATCAATAA
>JAJJMB010014022.1:2734981-2819234 GCA_023531105.1 Papaver atlanticum | reverse complement strand
AAACAAGGTGCAATTAAAGTTTCAACAACCGTTAATCAAATCAATAATCGAAAACTAAAAATAAAAATGCAATTATCTAGTTAGAATTTCGCCAACGGTACTCGTAGAGCTTTTTGATCCCACATAAGTCTTTAAAAGAGCGGTCGTAAGAGATTTTGCCTAATTAGGGTACTTTCATCTCCGGATAGACGGCTCCACCAGAAATAATACCAACGAAGTTTGCCTGGCTCTTAGGTTAGTTTGCAAGAAATGTAAACTCAAGCATTTATAGACCAAGGTTGTTTGGACAACAAGGTCCAATAAATGTTAACCAATATTTATGAAATCTCCCTTAGAAAATTTATATTATTAGTGTAGCACGTTAAATAATAATATTTTTCAGAGGATATATTTTAATTGCTGGTAATTAAAACATATATTATGAAAATCATAATTAAATGCTTTTCTGTATTTTGGTTTGGGATCATTTTGAGTATCAAGGAGTATCTTTGAACAATTGATGACAAGAGTTATGTACATATTCAAATAATGTCGATATCTAGAAGTTTCTCTCAGCAAACCCTAATTCCAAGATCACACAAAACATAAAGAGATATGTGAATATTCGAAACATGGTTTTGCTCCTTGGGATCGGTTCTACAATGAGTCACAATTTAAGTTGTGACCGGTTATACCATGCTTCCCAAATTAGGTTGTGACCGGTTAAACCATGCTTCCTAAAGTAGCTTGTGATCGGTTACACCTTACTTCCCAAATTAGCTTGTGCTCGGTTACACCTTGATTCCCAAAGTAGCTTGTGACTGATTACAACTAACTTCCCAAATGAGCTTGTGATCGGTTTTACCTTGCTTCCAAAAGTATCTTGTGACAGATTACAACTAACTTCCCAATGTAGCTTGTGACCGGTTACACCTGGATTCACAAAGTAGCTTGTGACCGATTACAACATGCTACACAATATAGGCTATGACTGGTTATACCTCAATTCTCAACATAAGTTAAGATAGGTTCCACCTTGTCATCTTGTATTGGTCATCTGAAAGATATTCAATAAATAACCGGACCAATCATGATTTACCTTTCGATTACGAATCAAGTTGATACATCTACTTCCTTAAACCAATGTAATAATACTTTTCTAGGTTGAAATTACCTATATCTTACACATAATCAAGTAACTAAATACAAAGATTATGTTGATGTCGTATTTACGAAGTTCCAAAAGATAAGCGTTTATACTTCTTAATTCAATAAATTCCTTGACACTTTAATCATAATGATATGACCAAGTCTAATCACTAGAGTATTATATATCTACAGCTTCGCATGTTATGTTTTCAATATAATACTACTTGAAAGATACGTTAGGAATGGAAACAAGATGAAGTTAATATTACTAACTTCAAGTGGAAGGATGATGTCTTCGTTGCAGTCGTTACTTCTTCTCATTCTTCAGGTCTTCGGAGTGATACTTGTATGTCTCAATATTCCTAGAATTTCTAGTCTAACCTAAATGAAGTTGACTTTAGTATTTAATCAAGAGACTCTAGATGAGTTTTGATATTAAAATATGACAACCAAACTTGACATACCAACGCTTGGTGGGTTCAACCGAGCTATGCTCTAACACATGGTTTTGGATCTTAAAAGTGAATTATGTATAAACGTAAATTATCTGCCCAAGTAACACGATGGTTTAACATTGTACCTTACCTTTACATACCAATATGAACCATTAGTCGCTAAGGAAAAAAGAAAAATAAAACTGAACAATTAAACATGTTCTTGTTTAACATTGGTGGCCTTATGGGATTATTTTTTTGCATGGAACCTGTTTAACTTGCGGAGGGTTGTTTGTCTTGATGTATTTTGTATATCCTTTGTTAGAGATGTTTGTACCATAATATTTCATACTAAAAATGGGCTCACTTAGGCCTAATATACTCCTCATACTAGTTAGGTATGGACAAATTGGGCCTCACAAAGCACTCTATGTACAAGCTCGTATGCAAAACTCTAAGCCAAGTGACAAGAAGGTATTGCATCATCATCGCCATGTCAATAGGGGGACCAATAAGAAAGTGCCACATATGCAGAACAAAGAGTCGTCATTTTGCTGGCAGTGACGTCAGCAGCTGCAGCTGGCAGCAGAATATTCCATTCCCGTCTTAACACCGTCAGCATATACCCATAATATTCCGTTAAATAAGACGGCGTCAGTTTAAACGGTCACATTAAAGATGCCATCAGTTAAATCTAACGTCGTCAGCCATTGAGTCAATCAGGACCTTCCGTGTTAACACCGTCTTAACGTCGTTAATGGCATCAGCATGATGTCATCCGTCAGCATCAACATGACGGCAGCATGACGTCACCATCACCTTCTCCGTGACGTCGACTGTTCCGTCATCATCTTCGGCACCGTCTCCTTCTCCGGCTCCTTCATCTTCTCCGGCAACAGTGGCAGTAGCAGGTGGCCGGCGGCAATGTCCGACGGCCAAATCCGGCCGGCAACTACGGTATGATACTGTACTTCGCGACATAGTTTATTTCTGTGGTCCTTGGATATTTCGGCCCCATTGATTTCTACTGTGGGATGTTTATGCCCACCGAGCTGAGCCGAGTTAGCTCAGATAAACCGAGCCGCCAACCGAGCCGAGCTGCTGACTCGATGGATTTATCAGCCCCAGTTCAGTTGGCTTGAGGATGTTTCGTCCCCACATCGTGGGCTAAGCCAATTACACTATTTTTTGGTCTTGGTCTCTTACACCCATTTTTGCTTGTCTAGTTCCATAACCTAGAGGAATGTTCTAGAAGGTTCCAGAATGTATTCTTGAATATGCGAGAAGGCATGCAAGGAAAATTAACACAATTTATGTGGAGGAGGCATGCAGGGAAAATGAATACAATTTATGCCAGGAGGCATGCAGGGAAAGTTAAGGTAATTTGTGTTGACCTCGAAATTAGAGAAGACCAAAAATTTGCAGGATATATATATAAATGGGTTTGCAAACCCAGAAAAGGTATGCAATCTTCACCACTAAAATTCCTATGAAAAACTCAAGCTAACTTAAGCATCGGAGGGTTTTTTGCATGTACCCCCCAACACTGTTCACGTGAAGAGAAAGGAAGTGGTTAGATCATCAACAAATCACCATTAAATTCGTGTTTGAGGTAGAAAAATATTTTACCATCCAAACAAGAGCATAGCTCGGTTGAACCCGCCAAGCGTTGGTATGTCAAGTTTGGTTGTCATATTTTAGTGAATCAAAACTCATTTAAAGAGTCGCTTGATTATATATGCTAGAGTCAACTTCGTATAGGTTAGCTTGAAAGTATTAGGAAATGAAACATTACAAGTATTACGTGAAGACTTGAAGAATGTGAAGAAGTAAGGAGCTACAACGACGACATCATCCTTCCACTTGAGGTTAGTAATATTTGACTTGAACTGTTTCATTCCCTAACGTATCTTTCAAGTCGTGAATATTAAAAACATAACTGCGAAGCTATGAATGATTATACTCTAGTTAGACATAGTATTAAGGAATACAATACGAAGTATGAAAAGACGAGGGTACCCAAATATACCTCAATCTAAAACTTTTCCACCTATAAGTCCTTTTCCGAAAGTGATTGTCTATGGACTGAGTCGAGGCAATACAACTAATCGGTTCACACTTCGTGTGATCGTCTATGGATACGAGATCGAGACAATACAACAACGAAGTATGTTTACTTGATAATAGGTTCGGACGTAACCAAACTATAGGGATTATCTATCAAGTAAAATAGGAATTAACGTTTGTGCAATTTACTTTAAATTATAATAAACACAATTATAATTGCGGAAAATAAAAGTAAATGACACAGCAAGATTTTGTTAACGAGGAAACCGCAAAAGCAGAAAAACCCCGGGACTTAGTCCGGAATTGAATACTCTCAGAATTAAGTTGCTATACAAAATCAAAACAACTTCGTATAGTTGATACCAAGCAACTAAGCCTATAGTTCACCTAGTTTCCTCAGTATCCCTGCGCCTCCAACTTGCAGTAAGTCACGCACTTGGAACAATTCCTTTGGTTCGTATTCCAAACAGTAAAGGAATAACAAATATGTTCGGTAACAACTCTTTTCAAACAAAGTGATATGAGTTTGACAAAGTCTCTTCCGTTTAACCAATAAACTCCTTTGTCGGGTCTTTAGATCAATCTACCAACAACTACCGAAGTAATTGTTAGATTATGCAATCAATACTATTAATCACAAAGAAGTGTATTGATGCCGATCTACTTAACTAATGAATCTAATCTATTACAAGGATAAACCGATTATAGTTGGATCCCTTTCCAGCCGAAACAAGTAATTTGCACACCAAAGATTATGAACCCAAAAAGTCTTATTGTCTTCAAATCTTCTTTAATCTTAAATCAGCACCTGCACACAATCAACTTGAATCTCTTGTGATCAATCACACACAGAACGGAGTCTGTTAACGTTGGATTATCACAAGACGTCTCTAGATCTATAAACAGTTTAAAGATACCCGTCGAAACTTCAATCTAGTTTGAGTGAATCTTATATCAGAAGAGAAGATTCTTAAGCATAAACAAACTAGGTGCAATCAAAGTTCAACAACCGTTAGTCAATCAAATCAATCGAAAACTAAAATAAACTGCAATTATCTAGTTTCCAACCAACGGTACTAATAGAGCTTCTCAATCCCAAAGAAGTCTTTAAACTGAGCGGTCGTAAGAGATTTCGCCTAATTAGGTTACTTTCCTCTCCGAATAGACGGCCACCAGTAACAACACAACTGAGGTAGTTTTGCTGGCTCTGAGGATTAGTTTGCTAGGAATGCAAACTTCATTTTTTATAGACAAGGAAGTTTGGACACCAAGGAATTTCCAAAACCGAATATTCTCAAAGATATGCAATAAACACAAAATCGGTTTTCATAACTCTTGGAAATGCACTGTCAAAATATTGACCGAAATCCCAATAAAAAAATCTATAATCAGTAAATGCACATTACTAATTATTATTTTCTACAGATATGCATTTAATTGCTGGAGATTAAATAGCATATAAAAACTAAGAAACCTTAATTAAAAGATTCTCAATTTATTTTGATCCTGGGATTCTCCTTTCGCTATTAAGGAATATCTTTGAACAATTTATGATAAGAGTTACTGCACATGTTCAAAGTATGTCGACATCTTTACTTTTCAAGTCCTTTTTCATACTTACAATCTTGGAAACGATTTGCCACACTTCCAAACAAGTTTAGAATTGGTTCGTCTGAATTCCAAGAACTATGTGATTGATTATCCTATCAAATCACCAATCATGGGTTTCACGGTTCTACCAAAACAAGTTTGGTTCTACCTCCATGTGAGTACTATGCATTGTCACACTATTTAAAAAAAATCGGTTGACTAGGTACTAGGATCGGTTCCCCACAACTTATGGTAACTACCTGTATTCCGTTGCACATGTCCATAGGATCAGTTCCCCCAAAACTACAAACTTGTTGCACATGTTCATAGGATCGGTTACCCCAACTACTAAAAATGTGTTGCACCTCTTGCAAGTATCGATTCCCCTCTTGTAAATTTGTTGCACCTCTTACTAGGATCGGTTCCCCAATTGCTAGATAAAAGTTGTTATTTACAAGGCATCGATCATACCATCTTGAGTGATTACTTGAGATCGGTTTCACTAATAAAAGTCATACCAATACATAAGTCATGCCTTGTGAATAGTTTTACCAAGATACATAAACAAGTTTATGAGCGGTTATACTAAACACACATATTGGTAATTCAAAATAGATTAATGAATAACAATAGCAATAAGCCTAGTGATTTCCCTTTCGATTCACAAAACGAGTTTATGAACTTACTTCCTTTAAATGAATGTAAAACATTGTTTTCTAGGATGAAATCTTCACTCATACCCATACATAATCACAATAGCATTCATACGATTATGTAGATGTCTTATATACAATGTTTAATGGTTAAGCAATAAACCTCGTATTGTATTCCTTAATAATATGTCTAACTAGAGTATCATACACAGCTTCGCAGTTATGTTTTCAATATGCACGACTTGAAAGATACGTTAGGGAATGAAACAGTTCAACTCAAATATTACTAACCTCAAGAGGAAGGATGATGTTGTCGTTGTAGATCCATACTTCTTCACATTCTTCAAGTCTTCATGTAATACTTGTAAGTCTCATATCCTTATACTTTCAAGCTAACCTATACGAAGTTGACTCTAGTATATAATCAAGCGACTCTTTAAATGAGTTTTGATTCACTAAAATATGACAACCAAACTTGACATACCAACGCTTGGTGGGTTCAACCGAGCAATGCTCTAACAAAATATAACGCTTATCTTTTGAACTTCGTATATAAGACATTGACATAATCGTATGAATGCTATTGTGATTATGTATGGGTATGAGGTGAAGAATTCATCCTAGGAAACAATGTTTTACATTCGTTTAAAGGAAATACAATTCATAAACTTGTTTTGTGAATCGAAAGGGAAATCGCTAGGCTTATTGGTATTGTTATTCATTACAAATCTTTTGAATTACCAATATGTGTGTTTAATATAACCGCTCATGACTTGCTTATGTTCTTGGTAAAACTATTCACAAGGCCTGACTTTTGTATTGGTATGACTTTTATTAGTGAAACCGATCTTAAGTAATCACCAGAGATGGTATGATCGATTTGTTGTAATTGGTATGACTAACTCTAGACATTGGGGAACCGATCCTAGTAAGAGGTGCAACCGATCACAATGTAGGGGAATCGGTCCTTGTAAGAGGTGCAAAAAGTTTTTAGTTATTGGGAACCGATCCTATGAACATGTGCAACACGTTTTTAGTTATTGGGAACCGGTCCTATGGACATGTGCACCAAATACAAGTTAGATACCATATATATGTGGGAACCGATCCTAATACCTAGTCAACCAAGTTTTGGTAAGTAGCATGACTAATTCTAGTACCCACATGGAGGTAGAACCGAAACTTGTTTTGGTAGAACCGTGAAACCTATTTTTGGTGATTTGATAGGATAATCAATCACATAGTTCTTGGAAGTCAGATGAACCAATTCTATAATTGTTTTGTAAGTGTGGCAAATCGGTTCCAAGATTGTAAGTATGAAAAAAGGACTTACAAAGTAAAGATGTCGACATACTTTGAACATGTGGAGTAACGCCTATTTTTTATTGTTCAAAGATATTCCTTAATAGCTAAAGGAGAATCCCATATTGAAAATAAATTGAGAATATTGTAATTAAGGTTTTTAATTTTATATTTTGGAAATAAAAATTAGTAATGCGCATTTACTAATTGGAGATTTTCTAGTGAGATTTCGGTCAATATTTGGACAAAGCATTTCCAGGAATTATGGAAACCCGAATTTGGAAATATATTGCATATCTTGAGAATATTTTCGGTTTTCGAAATTCCTTGGTGTCCAAACTTCCTTGGTCTATAAATATCAAAGTTTTCAATTCAAGCAAACTAATCCTCAGAGCCAGCAAAACTACCTAGTTGTGTTGTTACTGGTGGAGCCGCCTATTCGGAGAGGAAAGTAACCTAATTAGGCGAAATCTCTTACGGCCGCTCGGTTTAAAGACTTCTTTGGATTGAGAAGCTCTATTAGTACCGTTGGTGGTAAACTAGATAATTGCAGTTTATTATTTATTTTCTATTGATTTGATTTACTAACTGTTGTTGAACTTTGATTGCACCTAGTTTTTTTATGCTTGAGACTCTTCTCTTCTGATATAAGATTCACTCAAACTAGATCGAAGTTTCGACGGGGATCTTTAAACTGTTTGTAGATCTAAAGACGTCTTTTGATAATCCATTGTTAACAGACTCCGTTCTATGTGTGATTGATCACAAGAGATTCAAGTTGATTGTCTGCAGGTGTTTATTGAAGATCTAAGAAGATTTGAAGACGAAGAAGATTTTTGATTTGGGTTCATAATCTTTGGTGTGCACAATACTTGTTTCGGGTAAAGAGGATCCAACTATAATCGGTTTATCTTTGTGATAGATTGGATTGATTAGTTGAGTAGATCAGCATCAATATAATTCTTTGTGATTAAAAGTATTGATTGCAAAATCTTGACAATTACTTTGGTAGTTGTTATTGGATAGATCTAAGGACCTGACAAAGGAGTTTATTGGGATAAACGGAAGATCCTTTTGTCGAACTAATATCACGTTGATTGAAAAGAGTTGTTACCGAACAGAGTTGTTGTTCCTTCACTGTTTGGAATACGAACCAAAGGAATTGTTCCAAGTGCATGACTTATTGCAAGTTGGAGGCGCAGGGATACAGACAGAACTAGGTGAACTATAGGTTTAGTTGCTTGGTCTCAACTATACGAAGTTGGTTTAGATTTTGTATAGCGTCTTAATCCTAAGAGTATTCAATTCTGGACAAGGTCCCCGGGTTTTTCTGCATTTGCGGTTTCCTCATTAACAAAATCTTGCTGTGTCATTTACTTTTATTTTCCGCAATTATAATTGTTGTTATTATAATTTAAAGTAAATTACACAAACGTTAATTCCTATTTACTTGATAGCAATTCTATTGTGTTTGGTTAAGTCCGAAACTTTTATCAAGTAAACATACTTCGTTGTTGTATTGTTTCGATCTCGTATTCATAGATGATCACACGAAGTGTGAACTGATTAGTTGTATTGTATCGACTCAGTCCATAGACAATCACTTTCGGATAAAGGACTTATAGGTGGAAAAGTTTTAGATTGAGGTATATTTGGGTACCCTCATCTTTTCATCCTTCTTTTATATTTTGTTATGGTGTAAGGTTGTAGTCTTTCTCTGCAGCCTGGAAACCAGCATCTTATATATATCATACCGTATTTATTTATGAACCCAATGTTGATTAGTTGAATAGGACTGATTTGTTGAACAAATTTTGAGGAAATCTATTCTAATTAGTGTTGGTGCTGCACCAAATTTGTAACTTGCAAACTCAGTATTGCAGTCGTAAAAAAAAATAAAAAATGAGAAAGGGTGTAGGATAGTTTCAAATGGATTAAAAAATAGAATTTCTTTTATATTATTTTTTTTCCTATGAAAAGTCTCTTGGGGTGGTGTTTTGGGGTAAAAACTGATTCTGCTGGAAATGGTAAATTTGGGTGTGCCGCCGAGAAACGAATCTAAACCCTAAACAAATGCATAGCACAAGAGTACTTTAGATTCGAGAGATCAATCTGTAATATTCTGGCCTAAACTAGGAAATGACCGTTCCAGTCTTGCTTCGGTCACAAAATGAAGGAGAAGGGTTGATCTTAGGGAGGGAAGCGAAGAAGGTGTTGAGATCAGAATGATTAACTCTGAAGGTGTGGCTGTTTATGACTTGTATCAGAATGTGAAACTTGCTTGCGGAATGTAAGCTATAAGTTCTTGGTGTTTTCGAGATACTTGTGTTGATAACACTTGTGTTTGAAAATAGATTAAAAACCTATTTATACAAGTCATAGTTTGAGCGCACCCCGACTTCACAGGAATTGGAAGTAGTTGAGTGATAGAGAGGTGGGATCGTGCAAAATATTGAAAACCACGTCCCTACTATGAGGGGAAGACTGGTTAGTTTACACCCACTACTTCTATGTTGCCACTAACTGTCCACCTTTCCTGACACTTTCTTATAATGGGCGTGTTGCACGCCGCACGCTGTAAACCGCCAGACCAATACCCTGATGAACATCCCCCAGTTTGTGACTTGTTTGATGTCTCGAGTATTTTTGTGGAAAAATATGCAGCAGGCTGCTGAGTGGGTCTTACTTGCAAGACCTAATTATTTTGACCAATCACGCGCAAGCTATGCGGCGGGCAGTCATATGTAACAGGTCAAATCATGAGACTTGCCGTAAAAAATAGCAGGCAATGCTCTTAAGTTGAAACAAATAATTTATTCATGAAATCGATATTTATTGAATATCGCTTGTAATCGATGCATATAAAGCATCGCTTTTAAGCAAGCATCTCAAAATAATAGATGCTCATGAAGCATCGTTATATAGAGATTGTTTAAATTAGTCGCGGAATTTAATGTCTTAAAAGGAACATGACCGGTCATCTTCAGGATGCCTCCGGGAGCTATCCATGTACACCAAAAGTGAGCTAGTCGGTCCTTATAGGAGAGTGATGGCTGGTAGCCACTTTGACATCCTATTGGCCAGTCTAAATTGGATCTAGACCGATTATGGAGCTTGTCTGGCTGTGCTGGGAGAGGGTCAGGCTCGTCGAATTGGCTGGCCAAAATTTATGGTCGTGATCGTTTTGAGACTGACATGGGAAGCCTATGCTCAATTCCTTAAGGAATTAACCGTGTCGACGAACCAACTTCCACTTTTAATTAAAAGTGTGTGCTGCGCATTTATAGCGATCTGATTGGTCGGTGGGAAAGAGGGGCCAGCAACCAAAAAAATATAAGAAGGAGCGCCGGCCAAAGGGATTTTGAGTTAGGGAAAATATGCCGGCCAATTGGTGCGGACAAGCCATTTCTGCCACGTCTCCTTATGGTCGCGGTTTCCTCTTTTCTTCCTATTTCCCATTTTTGGTAGGGTTTGCTCCTACTAGCTCCATGGTGGATCAATTTCCTTGTTTGCCTAGGTTTGGTCTCGACCAATAGAGTTCGAGATATTGCGCAGGCCGCAAAAAGGACCTAATTTTGTAAATTAATAAAATTAGGTTGGAAAGATTGAATTTTGTGGGCTGACAAAAAATCAATCAATTTCTGGTGAAATTTGTGCATTCATACAAAACCATTAATTATGTTTCAGACGGCAGCATAAATTTGCGTACCTATAATTGAGTACTTCCTTGCATATTTTAATCCTGACACTTCGGGAAATTCATGCTACTCAGCTGCGAGCGAACATTAATTGTCATGTCATGTCAATATAAAGAGTTCGGCTAGGGAACATAGCCTAGGAAAAATACTCAGTAAGCCATTTGTTAGTGAATAATGCAGGCAGGAGATTAATAAAATTTACCGAATATTTGGGATTGTTGCTGCACGCACCATTCTAGATAAATTTTATATATAAATATACTGAATTGCTCAATACATATGTAAGTGATGAGGCCCGGGCACCCATTACTTTTAAATGGTTCTATTTATTTGCAGAACGATGGCACATTAAATACAGGGTCTTACAATTTTAGCCTTGAACTAAAAACCACCATCAACATTAAGTCCCCTGCTTAGTACGTAACAGTGACATTGTTGCGGGGTAAGCACTAGATGGTGACAGGTGAAAATTCACGAGAAAAGTTAGACACACGTTACCAGGATATAAACTGGATCGGTCTTTGAGCAAGACATGTTTAGTATAGTATCAAGGCTTGCAGTGATCGTCCTCAGCATACGTCATTATCTCCAGGTAGATGAGCACATAATCGGTTGATATCCTGCGTCTAAAGCCTTTATACACGGCAGGTAGAGAGTTTTTCCTTTCCCGGCTCTCGTCGATTTGCGGAATATAAAAGGGAGTACTTGAGTCTTTCTTTTCATAGCGACAGAGTTGCAATTTTCTTCTTTCCGGGTACGCTTCGTATTTTCCTGTATATATATATTTTTAGATCGTTCGCCGTGTCAGTCGTTTCCATGACCGTAACGCTTGTCTGCAGTATAGGATTGGAACTCCTGGTGATGATTATTCCTCTATCTCTCCAGATGAGGACTTTGAAGTTCACAATCCCAGGATAACTGCATTCGAAGAGGTGTTGGCTAAGATAGATCGTCCGTTTCGTGAAGCTGTTTAGGCTATACAGGGTATGTACCTCGTACATCTAAGAATCGTTCGAGAGCGTGTCCAAGTTTTTCTTGCTTCGGTTAGCATGGAGGAAAAGTGGAGACACGATGAAGCATCTCAACTAACAAGCGCCAGGGCTGAAAGATTTGAGGCTTGGCTAAAGCAACGAAAGATTGAACATAAACAGCTTCCAAGTGAAAATAAACATGATTACCCTATTTATAACAGTGTCATAATTCTCGACTCTGATGTGGACGAGCCGGAACATCCTCAAAAGGTTGTTGGAGTAGGTTCTGAAAAGGATGTCGGAGCAGCTTCCGAGGAGTATATTGGAGTAGCCTTTTAAGAAGATGTTTAAGCGGCTTCCAAAGAGGATGTTGAGGAAACTTCCAAGGAAGAAGTTGAAGCATCTTCTAAAAGGGAGATCGAGGCGGCTTCTGGAGAGGATGTAGGGGAGGTTTATGAAGAAGATGTTGAAGCAGCTTTCAAAGCGGACTCCAGTGAAGGCGCCATTAATCCCGATGTTGATGCTGATAATTATATTTCCACTTTTTGTTTTTCTTTTGTAGATAAGCATCTTTTCGTAGCTAGCAGATGCTCCTCTGATATTTTGTAGCTTTTTGCTTCATGTTGCTGAAACCAAGGCTTCTTTGAATAATAATTCTTCGTTTAGGCTGCTTTCATGATTTTATGTTTCCGGATGAATGAAACCTTCACAACTGAGAAATCCGAATTTCTTGAAAAATTTAGATGTTATAATTAGCACCTTGATTTTGCAATTCAATCCCTTTCCAATTCATTGAGGCGAGAACCGTGCTTTCTTTTCATGTGAATGGATATCACTGTAACTTTCCATGTGATATTCCCCTTGCATATCACGGGTTTTCTTTGGCGGGTTTTATACATCAGCTAAGTATGCAGATTTGTATTCCTGAACATGTAGAAGAAGCACGCATACATTGCCACAACCAATAAATCCAAAAGCCGTGCTTGTTAGGTGAGGAAACTTTATCTCCAATTGATGGTGTGTGTAACATGAGTGGACGCGCCGCTTCTGAAGAAGTAGTTGCAAACTGGGAGTATCACATGTGCTAACTTCAGATTCACTGCTTCCTGGTTCCGTGAAGGAATTTCCAAAATACGAAAATTGCAGACGACCAAACTTCTCCCAGGGATCTTGTCAGGCAAAGAGAAGTGGTGGTCGAGAGACTTTCTCATCGTTGAAGCAGGATGCTCTTCGGGATATGAAAGGTGCTTTCTCTAAGAAGGATGTGCCGCTGCTTGATGATTTCCCTTGAATATCATGTTCTCTCTTTTTTCTTGATACGAGATGTCTCTTTCATGGTTTGATTTTTTTTGCTGGTTTCGAACTAATGGGTAATGGTTTTGTGAGGATTTTGAGTTTACTAGAGACTTTTTTTGAAATGATTCAGGAGTAATTTTTCAAAAGGAAATGATGTTTCGATTAACTGATAAATTGAAATCCTAATTATGAATGCAAGCAATGCAATCATTTTGGAGGAATCACAAATATTGCATGAAAAGGGAAACTTCTAGAGGAAATACTAAAAGTGACGATGGAGGAAAGGCGTCATGATATCTTAGGTATTGAAAGGTTTGAGACACCGGGCGTGCATTACTACACGTTCTAACTTATCAGTGTTGATGAGCTTGCAGTATCCTCCCAAGATAACTTCTTCAACTGGGTACGACTCGTCTTTTATTTCCACGGAATCGGGCAAAGTAAATTTAGAAGCAATCCTTACTACCATATCCCCATGCACCAAACTCTGGATCTCATTTTTCCTGCATAATAAATCAAAATGATAGTTTTTTGCATAGTAAACCATGATTTTTTTTTGTTATGCTGTACTTGAATACGAGATTTTTCCGTTGCAAGAACATCATCAGTTCCAGTAATAAAAACATGAATGGCACTCCATTATTTTTAAAAATGGTATTCTCATCTCCAATAATTTTGAATTCTTGGTATCAAACTCTGCTAATCAATCTTTCAGAGTCGGCTTCTTCCATGTAAATCCTTTTTTGGGATTTTAATCTGTATTTTATATTGTTGATATTTCAGGAGCTGTGCAAGACAAAACTGCTATAAGGTACTGCTCTCAAGGTTTTCTTCTTTGTGTTCTTCTCCTCCCCTTCTCAGTTACACAAAGTTTTTCAGAGAATTATCTTGAAAAATCAGCCATGATTCTTTGTTATACTCATGTATCTTACCCTTAGGTTGTTGCTGCCTCTTCGATCTGGAAAACCTATTGGAGCAGATTTCTTGGAGAAATGAAGATAAGTTGCTCACACTACAGGTATCAATACAGAAAATTCTTATTGTGTGGCGTTTGTAGTTCAATTCTTTGTATGATTTCATCTGTATACTTTTACAACTACAAATCAGTTTTAGTCACTATACTCCGCTGCTATCCTTAAATGGTGCTCTTAAAACATGGGTATTTTCTTTGCCGTAAGATAAGTAACACATTCACCGCATCAAAATCTCAATGTCAATGCAGATGTTATATTCTGTAGTTCATAAGATATTTTTATTTTATTTTGTTTGACAATTATGAAACATTGAAATGATTACATAATTTGTATGAATTCAACTCGAAACCATAACAATGTTATGTCGCGGAAACAAAATGTCCAGTTTTTTATGATATTTGTAAACCATGATTTTTAAGAGACTACTAAGACAGATAGAGACTCTCTGTCGCAAGTAATTCTAGCTAGCCTTTTAGACTGAGCTTCTCCCTATGCTTTTTGAAGGCTTGCCACTAGAGCTGGAAAACCAGCCAAAAACCCGCAAGTTGACCCGGCCCGGCCCGTGAAAACCCGCGCCCGTCCCTGCTAGGTCCTAAACAAGCCGGGCGCGGGTTGGAGAAATAGCGGCTTGTGAGAAAACGGGTTAGCCCGTCCCGACCCGTAAATACGCGGGTTAAACCTGTAACCCGTGTACAGTAATAAGTTATACTTAATTTCCACCGTCAGATTATATATGATTAATCTCATTCGTTCGCTTAGGATATAAAACCTAAAAACCCTAGATAAGATTTCATTTCTTCCATCTATTTTCTTTCTTCTCTACTGTCTCTCCGTCACAGATAAAACTCACGTCTTCCATCTTTTTTTTCAACGAGAACAATCCAATTATTAGTATGTGATTGGATCGGAATCATCTCTAGAAAGTTAAACTCTAGATTCTTTTTTGTACAAATATCAGATCTTATTCAGGTAAGTCATAACTAATTCATCTTTCTATCAAAGATTAATGGAAGATGATTGAAGATCAAAATTGAGAAGGATTCGAAATTGATAAACTTAGAAGCTAGGGTTTGTAATTGATCTTCGATGGGTTGTTGTTTTTGAGATGGAATTCGAGATATCTGAGAATAGTTGTTGCTGTTGGTAAAGAGGGATTTGATGCCGTTAATGGGTTTGGTGGTGGTTATAGGGGTTGTTGATGTTCATGGATGGATGTGAATTTAATCAATCACGGATTCACGGATCTCAATTTAGAACTAGTTTTATACAAAATTACAGATCTCATGGAAAAATTGTTATCAATCCTAGTATTGTACTATAGTATTGGGTTTATTATAAATTCTTTGAATTTATGCTCACATGATTTCTTTTCATAGGGAAGAGACGAAGGGAATTTTTGCTATTTTTTTTGTTGTTGAAATTTTGCTCGTTGTAGCACAGATCTTGTCTGGATTAACCTCGCCATCCACGGTACCATCAATTTTGTGGGTCTTCTCAGCAGCACGAGTATGATTAACTTTCTTTAATTACTGATTATTGAAACATTAAAGCTTAAACAGGAGTACAGGACCACAAATTTAACTTAATTAAGTTTAATTTTAACATTAATTAAACAAGCCGGGCTAACCCGTGAACCCGCAAGTTTTACCCGTTACGGGCACGGGTTGAAGAAATGATCACCCGTGAAGAATATCGACCCGCAGGTTTTGGCCCGTATTAACCCGAACCCGTGTAACCCGTAACAATCCAGCCCCGGTCCGCCCGTTTGCCGGCTCTACTTGCCACTTAATATTTTTTGTTCTTCCCTTTGGTACGTGCAAAAGCAAGAAACGAGACAAACTTGCGGCAAGAAATTATGTCGGGCAACCTACTACTGCTAAGATAAATATAAAATTGACTCGCACTAGCGTTGAGTGATGGCTCTTGATGCTTACTCCCTGTCCATTCTTCCACACAGATTCTCTTTTACCCAACCATGAAGACTTGGAGTCTGACCTTCTAAATGTTTATCTCACAGGTAAAACATATTGCATTGTACTATGGATGTAGAGTTAGCTTCACCTAGGTGGGGGTCAATTATGGTTTGCCCTTTTGGATTGTGGGTGTAGTAGGTATACTGTAGACAATAATCATTAATCAACAACTACATAGATCTAGTGGAAAGCCATGCCGGATACATGAACTCACAATTAAGAATCTTAAGTATGTGTTATTTACCCTTCTTTGTTTTACTAATTATGTTATTTGAATATGCCAATATGTCCTTAACCACAGAACGATTTCCCGTGTTAGGGGTAAGAAATTGAACGTTCCTTTGGGGTTCAACTAAACACCAGGTGGGGAATGATCCTTTGGGTCCAAAATCCAACCCAGGTCCTGCAACGCGGTTGCTGTAGGCTTCACTTTTGTGAAGAATTATTAAGGTTAGACTCTATATCTGTTGGTCTGTTTGCATACTCCTTACCTTTTTGTTTTTGAAGTACTTTTCCATTATCAAGGCACTCTATCAGTTACTCTATTCTCATATAGCTTTTGCTTTTAATGTACTTATCCAGACCACTATGAATATCTTTTGATGTTACTGACTCGGGAAGTTTGCCGTCTCCACCAATGCCACCAGAGTGTGCATTACCCTACCAGAAGTTGGTAAACTCCGAGAAAAGTAAATTTAATCGATTTTATAGTGTATAGTGACATATTGTAGTTTAGTATAATTAGCAACATGCTCGAGTAAATGTGCATATATAAGTATGAATGTATTGGTAGTCTAGTCTCTCAACAAAATGAATACTCTCGGTATCTCCATTTACCATTTAATTATACCTTCATGGTGTTCATTGTAAAAATACTAACGATGTACCAGAACCCCCAAAATTATTGGCATTACATGCCCTTCATTTGTTTTGGTCATATGTGCAAATGATTTGCTTAGCTCAAGGTATAAATGTAGAATCTTCAAAATATTGACCAAGTAAATATGATTTGTTGTAGGTTCGTTTTAATTACAGTCTCTTTATACGACCATCTGAATCTCGTACTCATTTAATTTAAACAACCATGGAATATCATCCCCAATTTATTTTATACAACTAAATATTATATGAAAATAAGTGTATTAATTTAAAAATAAGTGTACCATACTAAAACGGCAGTATCGATGTCTATATATTATATGAAGAAATGTTATGAAATCACTAATTTGTCATCTTGTCTGGCTACACCTCCAGTACTGCCGTCTAATGCTTACACCAACAAAGCGATCTTTCAGTTCCAATCCCAGTCCCACAAGTGTAAGCGTGGAGCAACGTCAAATGCAATCAGTGGTGGTGTTTTCTGTTATCTTGGTTAGGTGGTGTCTGTATACAAGTCTTAGGCATGAATGGAGATGGAATCGAGCTTACTGGTGGTACCTTGCAAATATCTAGCTGGTACTTTAATTTCATTTGGAGCATTGGTGTAGTATCTAGCATCGTCCACAGATTTTGGGGATTTTGAGATGTGGATTTAACTTGGGTCTAATTGAAGTTCTTGATAAAATAAGTGCATAACCCCTGCATCAACCCCTGTAGTACGTAAGAAGTAAAGATACATTATAATATTATATGTTTCGTTGATATTGTATAAGTCCGTAGATTTTTCATTTTAGCCTTCCTTCCCAAGCAAGGTAAAATGTGCTCATTTTTCAATGTCCTGTAACTCTTGCTTGAGGTGGATTTTAGGATCTTTCATACTTCTTTATAAGGATTTGTAAACCTTGTGTTGTCATTGGCAGGAAGATTTATTTTTTTGATCTTTACTTCCACTTTGCTCTGGTGCAGTGTTTGCATCTGTTCTTTATTTTATTTTTGCTAGTTTGGGCTATTTCATAGAGGTTAATGTCTTGATATGTTTTGTTTCTGCAAATCAACATCACATAGATTCTTGTATTGTCATTCCTATAACTTCTCTTATGGCTTGCAAATGACATTACCTTTTCCATATGCTTGAATGTTACTACTAAACCAAGGTTTTAAGATCAAATAGTATTTTCCTGACTATTTCTCATTTGCATGAAAATTATGATGAGACGAGCACGGTTCTCAACAAATCACACAGAGAGCAAAAAGATATACGGCCATCGGATCGGACTCATGTACCCAATTTAATATATGCTACTGTTTGAAGCAGTTACCCATTTTAATCCATACGACCGTCGGACCAGCCGACCTAATTTATTTTATACGACATGGAGGTAGGAAACATTTTTTTTTTTAAATTGGAAGTTTAGTTACTCTTAAAATTAAAATTATCAGAACATTATCATACTAGGGAATGACAATACACTCTGATGCATTTGTTAGTATATGATGTCTGGTTTGTTATTAATAGCCTTGGGAGGGTCTAAAAATGGTGCTGGTGAAGGCGATGACGACATTGGTGGACCTGTCATTGGTGTTGTAGATGGTTAAGGAGAGGATTTAAGTGGGTTAACAACTGGAGATAGTGATGTTGAAGAAGAGTAAACTGGTGCTGTAGGGAGATGGAGATGAAGGTGGAGTTTTGAACGATAAACAACAAACGTCAGTTCAAAAGTGTAAACATTGTCATTTGTAGAAAAATAAACCTCAAACTTGAATTAGTTCACAAACGTGAAAATAAAACCCAATTAATAAATACAATTGTCTCTATCAGCAACATAAAAATGAAGAAAAAAGCCCGTTTCATTCATGAAGTCTCGAATAAATAGTGAAAGAATAATAAGAAGAAAAATGATCAAAATTATACCTGATATTCATCACTATTGAAATTAGAGATAGAGAACAAAAAAAAAACGAACAAATAATTGATTCTTTGCTATTGAATAAAAATCGCCTGAAAATGTATACCTTTTCAGATTGGTTAGTAATTGAAGTTTTTCACTGAATCATAGTATTTAGCTTGAAACCCAAAATGTTTTTGCAAGAGAAATAGAGGGGCACGAAGAAAAATCAGAATTGGAGAGATATCGATACCATCAAAAACCCCAACAACCAATTGAACCCCAAATGTTTTTACTAGAGGAATACAGGATACTGAAATCAGAAATTAGGGGATAACTATGATTCTCAAACCAACCCATTTTTCCAAAATAACAAGGATAACTATGGTTTGATTACCAACTATAGTTGAGGGGTAAACCTGGAATAAAAATAGGAAACTTACCAATTACAGACGGACAAACTCGGTTGTCCTTCAATTTGGTTTGAATGAAACGTTGTCCGGATCGGTGGGGAAAATGAAATGTTAGAATTTCTATGAGGATAGCTCAATTTAATTGAGCGAGGGCTAGTCGGAGTAGCTGGTTAGAAAAAAGTGCCTCCGGGCTCCGGCACGGCGTTTTCATTTTTAAAATTTTGTCCCTCACGAATTGATATTTGTAAACAAATAATATCATAATTCTACAAAGTATATTTTTAATTAGATAGTTATTATTAAAAAATTAATATAAAAAATATGTATAATTTGATAGTCATTTTTATATTCGTTGCTTTGATGTATTAAAATGCTTCCCAACGGTATAAAATTTACAAAAAAAAAAACCATGGTCTAAGGATATAATTGGAAATATGGATATCCTTCCCTCCTCTTTGCTTTAACAATGTGCAAACTTGAAATCGATCACCTTTGATGGGACAGCGGGAATATGAGTTTCTCTTCTAAATTGGCATGTAAGAGAGTAATGGATGCATGCTCATGGACCATAGGATTCATATCCCCTCTCCTTTCTAATAATTAAAGACTATCAATTTATATCTACTTTGAGAACACTTATTCATATCATTATTATTCCTTCTGAATGGAGGAAAAGAGGATATCAGTTCACAGCAGTAGTGAGTTTTCAATGTGGCATTTAATGTTGGAGCAACTGAACAAGTAATCATCAGCATGAACATCTATGGGTACATGGACCTTTGATTCCGGGTGTGCTACCCGAAGTTACTCATGAACACAATGCATCACGTTACCGACTATACTCGAGGGGTATAATCACGAGTCGTAAGAAAATCGTACCAAAAAGAAAATTGATCTTTGACCACCAGATTCGTTGATCTGCTATATTCACCCAGCCCACAAGCACAAAACCTAGGCCCCGAATATAATCATAATGTTCTCCAAAGAAGAGAACTAAAGGAAGTAACAAGGAAGACATCAATTTCATCCTCTATACCATGTCTTTAGCTTCTTAGCTAGGTTGGATCATATGAATACGAGAAGAGGTCATCCAAGGCTAAGCTTAGGGGTTCGACTCCTTCTTCCTTTCATTACCATTATGTTACCTAGCCTTAGTCTTTCTTTGTTAGAGCAGAGGAAGAGAGAAGAAGGTAAAAAGAAGATTTTATTAATAAAAAACGAGGATACAAAAGGCTTATACCACTGGAAAGAGAAAAAAAAAAAAAAAAAGCCCGAGAACAAGGCTATCCAAAGAAAACAAAAAAACAAAACACTCCCTAACTCAAAGAATTACCACTAACTCTCTGAATTAGGGAGGATGAAAGTATGCTTTAGGCCAGTGCTCTAATACAATATAATAAGAAAGGTTTTCAAATTCTTTGAACACCAAGTACCATGTGAACATTTCATAATGAGCTTTATTGATGACAGTAACTACAATATTACCTTGCCATTGAAAGCTCTTGAGTTTTTCTCTTTCCATAAACTCCAAAGTATCACAGGTGGAATAATACTCCATACCTGAGTTTAAACTTTACTTGTAAGAGAAATTCTAATGGTCCATACCAAATTTGAGTGTTTGGCATGCCAGGTGGATGGTTAAAGTTAATTTCGTACATTGGATAAGGGACATCTCGAGGAAAACATATTCGACCGTTGTAGTTGGGTCTGGGCGACTTAGACTGTCTCGAGCCTCGGCTCCAACTTAACCGAGACTCGGCTCTAACTGCATCGAGACTCGGCTCCAAGGTAAATCGACAACCGTAACATTCCAACAGCAAAAAAATGGCCACATTTGCACGCCCTATAAATTCAAATCAACTTCAATCTTATCTACTCACAAAAACTTCTTTTATTCTCTACATAATTTCAACTCAAATCCAATCTTCTCTACATCTTTTCAACACAAATTCAATTTTATATATATCTTTTCAACACAAATACAATCTTTTATACATCTTTTCAAACACAAATTTACAACCCATTTAATTACCATGCCTCCTCGATCTCAAGATATTAGTCGATAAGGAAATAGAAAACCACCTAAAAATAGACACAGTCAAGTTCTAGTGGGAAGACGAGAAGATTCGGAGGAAGATAACAATGCACTACTGCTCTCATGTCCAGATTAGCAATTAGTGAAGGTCATCTGTCCACAAAGATAGAGCGGGATACGCATAAAAATTCGCTCAAACTGGTGGGTATATTGATGGAGCGCTGGTGGTATACTACACACATGTTTCATTTTTATGACTTCGAAACTGGTATGTCATATCTTTTGATTAATATTTGTTATGCAATCAATACGAGGATTACAAATGAAATAAACAAATTGATTTATTTTTTTAGGCATAACACTATTATATTTGTATTTCCTACCTGGGATACCTTCTAGGGCGGGAGATGATGCTCTATTTGACCAAGACGGTTGGTTGGCCGAACAGTGATACAAAGATGCACTTCTGTTGTACTTTAAAGTAACAACATAACAAAATCATTTAGCTTTAAGAAGTGGTGGAATTGCTAATTCCAGTTTAAAGGCATTTATATTCAACGAATTGCATGGTGGTGACGATCGTGATTTAGAAGGGTATGACCCTGCTAAAGATACAAAAATTGCTAGGGTATTTATTTTATGGATACTTGGTTCATGTTTTTTCCCCAATTCAGAGTCTAGCACTCAAGTGGGGTGGCTAGAGGCGCTACAAGATATGGAGAGGATGTCACTTATGATTGGGGGTTCGCTATATTAGCCGAATTGTACATTTTTATCGATCTCGCATGTTGTGGGGGGAAAAACGTTCAAGGTTGTTGGGGCATCCTTAAGGTAAATACGCCCATACATTCCTTTAGCTTTATATCAATAGGCAAATACAAACATCTAGCAAGTAGTACAATACGCCAATACACTTCTTAGACTAAATATAGTTTACTTTCCTTTATATTTCTTTACTCCAACTATGGTGGTATGCATGTTTCAACATTGGTATACCAGGACTTCGATACTATACGACGAAATATTGGCCAAGGATAGTGAGGTACGAAGGTGATCACTGGATCCCAAGACAATAAAAGTATGAGCGAGATAACATTCATGTGTGGAGATTGCAAATGTCGACTATGAACAAATATAATGTTATTTGGAGGTCGTATGTGGATTTTGAAGATTACAACACTGTGACTGTCAGAAGGAGCATAGACATTTCACTCCAGAGCATGGTGTTGTATAGTCCTGTCAGTGATATTGATGTTTATTTTTTGGGGGAGAGATATGCTAGATAGTTGATCTAATTGGAGAGCCACGTAAACCTCCACGTATAGCTACCGTGTACGGGATGAAATACGTGGAGCTGAAGGCAAGAGGTTGGGCAAGGTATGAGACTAAATTCACCCCTTGTGATGAAGACCATTACAACAGATGGTACAAGAATGTTATGGAGCCGATAATTCTTAGTGAAGTGTTAAACATCTATGTTCTGGATTTTGTCACATTGGGTAGAGCATTACCGAAATTGGATGCTCCAACACATGCACCACTAGTGATTCGTACTTCACAGTTCAAAGATATTCAATCATTGAGGATTTTGGAACCCAAGCCGGTATTTATATTAGTTTCAGAGTTGATGGTTTTGTAAGCAGGTATGATATTATAGAGGCAGTACATTTATCCTCTTATTGTAATAGAAATGCATTACAAAGACAAAGGCATTGAAATGATAAGACTCTTACAATTTTGTTAAACAATTTAAACTGTCAGTTCCTGATGAACAATGTAATTAATTCAAACCTTTACTTGATTAGAGGACTATTTTTTATTTTTTTATTTTATCTGAAGCATAAAATTTATTAAGATTAGGATGAGATTACACGGGGGTACATAGTACCCATAGAGTCTGCCATTACAATGGGCTAATACATGTTAGTGTTTTATGATCCCAGATTGTTGTTGATAGATTTTCACTTGTGATGTCATCCGCTGCTTCGTTTGCCAGTCCGTCTGCCGCTTGATTTCCTTCCCTGTAATTGTGTTTTATGGTGCAATGTGGGATCTGGGTAAGTTTAAGCTTGATTTCCGCTATCATGTTAATTAAGTACCAAGGTGGCTCGGTTGTCGATGTTAAAAATCTCAGCAGATTTTCTGAATCTGTTTTGAGTTGCACCTTTGGCCATTCTCGTTCTGCAGCCGTTCTTGACGCGATAAGCATGGCTCAGGTTTATGCAACGTGGGCGGTGGTTATTCCCAGAGGTTATGCAATTGCTAAGATTGTGATAGCTTCGGCATTCCTGCATATAATACCTGCTCCTGCAAGTCCCGGGTGGCCTCTAGCGGCTCCATCTGTGTTGATTTTGATCCAGTCTCCGTGAGGTTTGCTCCATCCCACTAAGATTGTGGTTGATGTGGGGATCCTATGTGTAGGGTTTGTAGATAGTTGAAAGCCAGGTAGCACCTGTGGGAGGTTGTGTTGATCCCATGTGTATTCCTGCTGAAGTTTGGTAGCCATTTGCATTATGCTTGTTGTGCTAGCTTGCTTTTGATTGTATACTACATTATTTCTGGCTAACCAAAGGGACCAAAAAAGAAAGCAAAATGATGTCGTGGCTTCAACTTGGGTTTTTGTTTGCAGGAGTTGGGATATAGTTGTCTGAGAGTTTACATAGGTAGGTGCCCTTTCATGGGTGTTTTGTGGAGTGAACATCCGGGAAAGTAGGAGGTTCCACGAATCTGTAACGATCGGACAATGTATCAGGATATGCGTTGTTGTTTCAGGATCAGAATTGCATTTGGGGCAGATGTTGGAGTTTGTAAGGTGGATGCGATTGAGGATTTGAAGGGTTAGTAATTGCACAAGCCTCGACTTCTGCCTCACCAATAGAGTTTTATGATAATTGCACTCAAAAAGACCGCTTTTTAGTCTCTCATGTGTGCAGGCTGGATTAAAGAGAGAAATCCTGCACACGTTGAATGGTGGGAAGGAGAACCTTCCGAAATAATTTCTAGAGACTCCACAAAATTGTGGGAATAAGAATCTTTTTCTGATGATCTCTAAGAAAGGAAATCAACCATTAGTAAGGATGGGAGTACTCACTTACCTTCACATCCGATCGGCAATCAACACCACTCTCAAAGCATCCATAGAAACGTCTTCAATCTTCGGTCTTCAACCGTTGATGATGAACTTCTGAACTTTGTAGAACCTTGACAATTTCTAATTCTTTTCTTCAATTTCCTTGTTGCTTGGAATTTCTTCTTAAATTCTTCTTTTTTACCACGATGTTAGTTAAACAAAACTAAGAAAATAAACTACAGTAAAAAAAAATTTTGTTTTTTTTTTAATTATGAAAGAAGCCACCAGGGCATATTATTAAGAAACAAAAGGGAGAAAAAATTACAAAGGAGCGGTTGGTAGCCTAGCCACAAGCTGGGCACCAATACCTTTCTGAATAACCAAACTTAATCGATGAAAATAAGTAGCAGATTACAAGAAATTGGAAGGGAGCCGAGCCACTAGCTGCGCTCCAATCCCTTTCTGCGCTCCAATCCCTTTATTATTATTATTTTTTTTTTATTTTTTTTTTGAAAGTACAACAAAATAAACAATGAAACTACTAAATCCATGGATGAAGGACTTTATCACTCAATTCTTCACAACTTGTATTGTCTTGATTTTGTGAACTTCGCTAATTCTCATCTTATTTTCTTTTCTTTGCTTTTGTAAAACACGTCTTCGAATGTGTATAGAATTTTGCTCTTTGTACTGTATCTTTACTTTGGATATGAATTTTTTACTCTTCCTTGTATTGTTGCATGTAAACCTCGGACTATTTCAACTTTCTTCATAGACTCTGATGTTGCTTTGCTCGTTGATGATGATGTGTTTCTATGGATCTATTGATGTTGTCGAGAGAGAGAGAGAGAGTGCTGCTAACTGCAAATCAAACTACACGAAGGATTTTTCATCTTTAGACGTCATCCTCATGATTGACAGAACTAGCACTCAAGAGATCAAAAATAGTGCGAAGTTGGGTAGCTCACCATTCCTACCCGTAATTTACGTACGGTACTCTAAAAGGACTTTTTAGATAGTCACAAAAATTGAAGGTCGGTGCCTCGCTTGATGTAAAAATAGGTAGTCTCCACTAAAGGTGATCACAACTCTAATACCAAATATCTTTGTTGCACCTAATTCGCCCACCGGCATGGTTAAATCCAACTTTAACTCTCTAACTAAGAAATCCGATTGTGTTCTCTAGTTATTCCAAATTCAGTTATTTCGGTCAGACTCTCTATGTAAACATAGCTAGAAGCATGCTAGTGACTCTAAAATCTCTACAAGTTGGAGGTTTTATGCAAATATTTACAAAGATTTTGATTTTGATTTTATTTTTGAAAATACAAAATACTCCCCCAAACCTAAATCTAACATTGTCCTCAATGTTTCAAAAATGATAAGAATTTAACTAACAGCATACCATGAGAACCATGCTGAATAGAGAAAAGGGAAGAGATTACCGGAATGTCGGCGAAAGCAAGATTTAGAGCTTCATTATTCATGGCTAGAATCCAACATTTTCAGCTGAGATCATATTGGATTAGAACAAGATAAAAGAAGACTCAACTGACTCAACATAGAAAATATAACATTACCTACTGGATAATATACAGGGAGAATACACCATACATTAACAATCTAAAGAGTTGAGGATCAACCCAAAAGACAGAATGCATAAATTTTAATAGCCTCACACAATTATAATAGGACAGAAATGCAAGCGAGGCTGCCAGACAAAATGAACTACCCCCAAACCTAGATTTTTCGACACATACTTTTGGGTACAAAATCTAACAATTTCAGGGGTGCATCATGCACGAGATCTAGTTCAAAGTGAACTGTTTTAGGGACGAGCAGAGATACACATTTCAATTGTGGCTCCTTAAAGGTATTATACTTGGATACAAAATAGTCCAAGAAGACTTGAGAAGCACACAGTTCCAATCCTAGATTAGGTCCTCTAAGAAAAGTTGGTTTTACAATTTTTTTACAAACCAAATCTAGGTTGGGTGCAAGATTACCAGTTTTTGACATGGGAAGGGAAGTAGGTACATCTAAGTTGTTTTCATGTATATAATCATTAGTACCATTACACACTCTCCTAAAGCCAGAAACAGGTATATCATGTTCATTTTCATAGAACAAATCATCAAGCCTCAGTTCATAATCATCATCATCCAAAACCTTTGTGTCATTCATGAGAAAATCAGAGGGAGCAACATAATGTGTTCTAGGCAGGGAATCAGATGCATTTAAGTTACATTCATTTTTAGGCTCAAAAATATCACTATGCGGTCTAGTTTCTCCCAAGTTAGAAAAAAGTAGTACTCTATCATACTCACAGTCATTGAACAAATCAGCAAACCCCAATTCAGTATCATTAGCATCATTCAAAACTTTAGTCTCATGCATAGGCAAATCAAAAGAGACATCATACTGTGACCTAGGCAGGGAATCAGACATATCGAAATTATTTTCATGCATAGAATTATTGATGTCTATCCCTAAATCAGACATAAGTTGTGCAGCATGCACACTTTCACAGAACAATTGCACAAGCCCCAAATCAGAATTAACATCACATGTATATGCAGATTGAACACTAGAAGAAATATCATTCCTGAAGGTTGAACTATCAAAGCCTAATGTCTCTGAAACCAAAGGTTCCATAAAATTTTCAGGATAAACATGTTCTTCTAACATAACATCATCATCATCATAACAAGAATGCAATGTTCTATTCAAAACCATAGTGTTTCTAGTCCACTTAATTACCTCTAGATTAGGTTCATATTCAATATTAGTTTCTTGAGTAGAAACATAAACACTATTTTCAAAATTTAACTCATTAGGAATAACAAACACCTCATCATGAAATTCCTTCCTTTCTTCACTTTGTAAATGAATCAGGTTCATTTTAAGAATCATATTAAGTTGTTTAATGGAAGGAGAGTCTTCACTAGTGGGTATCCTCGTTTCATATGGATATTCAGTACATGGTCGTGCATGAGATTCACTAGAGAAGGGGAATTCAGAGGTGTCGCTATATGGATGATCATACAATGCTTGCAATTCAAATCTAGCATTATTTTGTACAATGAGATTGATATTTTCCATCACATATTGCATACAAGGGCTCAGGTGAGTACAGAATTGTTCAACATCCCCTGGTGGTGGCTGATACTTGTGTGAATAATAATTAGGGTCTATATATTGTAGCTCAGGACCTAGAAAAGGTCCATAATAATCCCTATAATTGTCAACACCATGGTCTAATGGAAACTTAAAATGTGAAGCATGCTCATGTGTGAGTTCTCTAATGTGTCTGTGTGATGATTTCTCATCCCTAATGCTAGTCCAAAATCCTGACATGAATCACTCAAACAGTCCTAAACACAATATAAATGGCCAGTAACTGGCACTAGGCTTGTTGCAGTTGCTAAGGATTAGTCCAAAAATTGGGATCTCAGATAGGCAGTGATAATGATGACTAGCCAGAAAATCAATTTGGTCACAAAAAGAAACAATCATAGCTTAACAGACATGCCATAAACTATGTTATAACACCCAAATTAGTAACAAGTGCCCAGGTCAGGCCACAGATGAAGCTTATGATGAACAGATTCGTGGATTCACGATCACACAATTTCAGTTAACCAACGTAACTCAAATATTTCAAATTGTTATACTTCTTAGACAAGCAACAATGCTCAGATCAGGGAAAGAAGGTTGGTGACAATCAGATTCAGGTGATCAATGGTGCACAGGGAATAACAATTCCAGCTAGCAAATATGTCTCTTAAGTGTCTCAGGAACATGCACACATATGCCAAATATGGCAGGGGTTTGGCAATAGTCAGTCAGGCAACTAGCTTACCAGGAAGGCTTGGCATATCATTCACGACAGCATTAAAAGTTCAGAGATTGGTTGTTGGATAGCGAGCAAACAATTCACATGGATAGCACAGACTCAAGCATACGGGTACCAACATTTGACAATCATTAATGAGCATACCATTCGCACATTTAACAAATACAGCTAGGGTTGAGGAAGGATACCGCCGGTATAAACCGGGTTTAGGCACGACAATCCAACTTGCTCCAGTCCTCCTTTTTTCCTTTCCTTGGTTCTCTGCTTTGGTTTAGAAGGTACCTGGTTTTCTCGAAAGAAGTTATCAGTTCTCAGAATTGCTCAGGTAAAGCAAGGAAACACAGAAAGTAGTTGTTCACTACTGATGGTTAACAACTAGAATAGCAAGGCATAAACTGTGAACCAACTGATGAATTATTTACAGATTCTTCAAAATTAAAACTAAGTTATGCTTAGCATAGTATCAAAGGGGACTCTCAAACATGGACAATAGCTTCGCAACACCTAACACCGCTCAGGAATCATCTAGCACTATTGGATTTCAGCAATTAGAAGGAGAATGCAATTTAACTGAGATGGGGACAAGTCAGGCTTGCAGATTCAATGTTTAAGTGCAGGCCAAACGCTGATTGAAAGCAGGTGTTAATCAAAGTGCCAATGAACAACTAACACTATGATCCTACAGATTCCTACACTTACCGATGGATATTCACAGATTGCAATATACTATATACTGAGAGAATTAAAAACAGCAGAAGCTAACAATTTTTACAACTAGATCTATAAATACAACTAGCTACAGATGCAGAGGTATGAAATAAGATGCAGTTTATGCGAATGAAAATGATTTGAAATTTAAAACTTACAGAGAATACTAAAGAGATGCGATGAAAATTATATACACATATGGATTTAACTACTGTAAGTTAAGAAAGTGAAGGAAAACTATTGGAAATTTTGCTAGCAGCTACAGGATTACAGATGAAACTGACTCGGGCACTAAAAACTCCTTTTTTTTTTTGCTTTTTTTTAATGTAATGATATGAGAATGCAAATAAACAGAATGCAAGTAGACTGACTGACTTACAGCAAAAGATGCAAGATATATAGCATATGGATTACACTAACAGGATATGAGAGGATTATAGCAATGAGAGCTACAAAGCTACAGCAGACTGAGCAGAACTAGTTATGGATAAAAACAAACCCAAACTTGATATGAATACAAGACAAAGATTCAGCTAACCCACTGAAATAAGATGCAGTTGTGCAGATTAAGCTAGAAACAAAAAATCTACAGCTAAGATGTTACAGGGCTAAGCTACAGCACACAAGGATCGAAACTTTTACCTAGAACCAAGATGTAGATTATATACAGATGGATTAAAGTTACACAGTTAAACTACAGTGGTAGAGAAGCAACTATCCTAACTGAAACAAAACGTAATGAAATAACTAAAAAAAATTACACTAACAATGACTAAAAACAGAAAATTCCAGGCACATATATACAAGACTAAGTTGAAAATCAGTTAAGTAACAGAAAAACTTCAGCTACACCGCTACCGAGTCCCCGGCAGCGGCGCCAAAAACTTGGTAGGTCTGTAAACAAGCCTACAACTATGTCTAACTGCAAGTGCACAGCGTCTATTGTAGACAGAGCAAATACAGGTCGATCCCACAGAGACAAGGTGGGTGTAGAATTGATTCCAAAGTCTTACTAAACTGATTCAAATGTAAAGTAAGAAAAAAGGGTTTTGCTTTGTTGGGTGTCAATACGACTAGATGTTGATAGAGATTATAACAGCAAACTAAAAATGCAACAACAAAGATGTTAACACTGAGAATGAAGGTACTAGGATTATCAAATCCACCACTAACTCACACCATGTATTCGACTAATTATACTACTCTTGTCCTTGTAACAGATAAGGGTGAAGATTCAAGTCTGCCACTTACCTAAGGTGTTTCACCAATGGATAGTTCAATCGCAACTAAAGTATCAATCCGGAGCACTAACTGTCTAATTAAGCAAAACTAGTCAAGGGATTAACAACAGTCTCTAAGGCATGAGCTGCAGCACAATCAACACAGTGTTATCCTAACTACAATGGATGCCTGACATACACTGTGCGAGCAAAATATTGAAGCACTAAGATTGAATATATCCTAGACAGTTAAGCATTCAAGAGCAACACAAATAGCATGAATAACATAGCAGAAAGCTAGGGCTTCATCTAAACCCTAGTTATTGAATTAGAACATAATGATAATACTGAAAACAAACATAAACTACTACCGCTTGGTGCACCGGCTAATCCGGGCATACCCTTCTCTCTACAATCTCTTCCCTATTTATACACAAATTTCCCCTCAATCACTAGAATTCGATAATTAGAGAACAACCACTCACCCAAAACGCATTTTCCCGACAAACCCCTTCTTCTATTCAACTCTGCAACTCCTTGATTTGATGTTCTACAGCTGTGAAGATAACCCTAATCTTATCTCTCTCAATTGTAGCTTTTAGGGTTACTGTTCTTGACAAGGGAGAAGATAAAATTGAGAGAGAGAGAGATAGAGATTAAGAGTTTAATTACATAGGGTGGCTATGAACAAAGATGGTCGGGGATGGATTTGATTGATTGATGGAGGGATAGAAATGATGGTTCTTCAGAGTCTGTAGGGAAGAAGAAACAAAGTGAAGGAGATGTTTAGATTCTGTTCGATTAGGAGAGGAATAGCAGGTGCTCAGGTGTTGGGCGGAAGAAGCAAATGTCAATATACCGCATGTAGATGCCATTGGATGCTCATCAGCTACATCGAATCTGACGGCTCGGGATGGGTGTGGGCTTGGGTCTTGGATTTTATTTCTTCTAGGCCCATGGCTTCTTCAAAGCTAATATCTCAAGCCCACTTCTAGTTTTGGGTCGTGCAAGCGACATTCTTCACTTGTGGGGAAGGTGCAAATGACATTCTTCACTGCTTTCTTAGCGGGAGCTTTGTTGTTGCTCTTCCGTTGTCACCAATTCTCTGCTCCTTTGACTTCTCAATTCATCCAAGCTTTATTTAGTACCTAAAAACACAAAGTTAATTAGTAAAAGTATTTATTCTTGAAAACAATGAAAATACAGAATTTGGGCTAATATATGATTTTAAAGCGCATAAGATGAGTTAAGTGCCAAGAAAAAGATGTATAAATGTGCAATATTTGGCACTCATCATTAGGCATTTGTATCCTGAAGCCGTTGTGTATTTTCCTGATTTTGTGAAAGGCCGTATTATTTTGTCTGGCTGGTTCTCTCGAGGAAGGTGGAGGTTGACGATTCTTTGCACTGTGGTTGGGGGAAGGATATTCAGTTTTTCATGGTGCCAAGATCGGGTTGAAGGGTCGATGATATCAGCGATGGACTGTATGGGGTGGTAAAGAGCTGGGTCGATGTTATTGTTGAATTGAGGGATCCAGTTTGCTTGGATTGGGGTGTTGGAGCCATTTCCTATATGATGGAATAGATGTTTTTTCAAGGTGCGTGTGAGTGAAGCTAGTTGTCTCCATTGGGGGCTTATGGAAGAGGGGGAGGGTTTTTTTTATTTTTGAGAATTGGTGTTCAAGTTATTTTTTATTGTATTAGCAAGGCTACTGCCGAATTTGGCTTCTCATGGATGTTCCAAAAAAAAATCATTAAGAGGCTTTGTTATGCTCTTTGATATGAACGAGGATTTTCTCCTCTTTTGGGAAGAAAAAAAGAACAATTTTCGAACTAAAAGACAATGTCGGTCAACTTCGTTGTTTTCGTTTTCATTTATTCGTATCGGATCCATAAAGCAGCCGTCCCTAAATATCGACTTACCTAACTGTAATAAGTCGCTGTAGTAATCCATATCCAATCCCACCTACTCAGACTTAAACAAAAAAAAAGATAGTCATGAAAGCTACTGTCTGAAACACACACAGACTAAAGTGAGAAAACTTTAACCTCTCATTGCACAAAGAAGAGCATATCCCCTCAAGTGGTACTACAAAGTCGTTAATGGTTGCATCATCTTTTGCTTCTTATTGGTAACTACTAACCTACTTGTCCTCACCTATCAAAAAAAAAAAAAAAAAAAAAAAGTCTTCTTCCACGACTAATTTTTCCGTTTACTACTAGATTTTGCATATCCAAGATTTCTGAAAAACTGAGGCCACTGGCCCTGGCAATATTTGGGTCTTGAAAGTTGTCGGAGAGGTCTTGTTTCCGAACCTAATTTATCTGTTCCAAGTGACTTTAGAATTCCCAATTTGTTAGTCTTACCCAAAGGTTTCAGATTTGAAGTCTACCTTCAAACATGCCTATGTGAACTATTCTCAGTTTCTGGAAAAAAAGGTACTATAATTTTCTGAATTCGGTCAGTTTTTAGGCGGAAATGAAAAGTGTTAATTAAGCTGAATTCGAGCCACAACTCGTCAACTCCTGTCCGAGCTTAATGCTGATCCATGGAATAAAAATGCAAGAGGCATTTGGCACTCGACGCCCATTCCAGACCTCCAGCAGCTACTGATCTAAATTTGTAACTTAGTAATTCAGTAGTCTAGTCTTGAGATTAGGAGAAAACTATGGGAAATGATAAGAACTGTTGCCATCAAGTGAGAATGAAAGAGAGGAGATGGAAACGTTAATAATTTACTATCCGTTTTTATTGATTGCACATACACTGCAACAGTACATAGCTAGGATGAACAAACTCAAACACACACACACACACACATAAATTACACTTATTCGCCAAATCCACGCTTAGTTTTGATTAAGAGAGATTTGAACTCAATTAAGCGTAAGCATCAGGGTTTGCTACGAGGTAATCGGTAACAGCCTTGTACTTAGCCATGTATCCTCCATGACCAGCCTTCAAATGTTCTTCATCAAGAACAGCATCTCCCTTTGGGTGAACGCAGCTCTTAATCTTACAGATACATCCTCCATCAGCTGCATTCTCGAATTTAACCTCGTTGGCAACGCATTCAACCTTGTCACCAAATGTGTCGGATTCGATCACGGTGTAGTTGCACGAGTAGTTATCAGCGTCGCAGTGGTCCAACCTATGCTTCACAAATTTCACTGGGTGTCCTGCATATATTTTTCGCAATGAATTGTTTAGTCATACAGATAGATAGATAGATAGATAGATATCTACGAAAGGTGCAAGAATTAGTGTACTATCTACTTACCATCGACGAAGTTAACTTGGTTGACACTTCCGGGACTTCCATCACCGGAGATGAAATCAACGCTTTTTACGTTAGGCATGATCTTAGGGATCAAATTGTGGTCGTCACGGAACAAGGCGTGGAACATCCTTTTAGCGGAAACCGGGCAGTGGAACTCTTCGGTGAAAGTGACAATACCCATACTCGCACAAATAAGAAAAGATTATAGAAAATCTAGTGTGTGTTTTTTTTTTCTTCTTCTTTGGTTTTAGTTGATGTGCCTGTGAAGATGATAGATATATATGGGGGTATTTATAGTTTCATTTTGAGGATTTTTGGTGATTAGAATCCGGGAAATGGAATTCAAAAGTCTTTGTTTCCTAATAGTAAAATATAGAGATTAGTTGCGTAGGAAAGTAATATTATTTGACAAAAAATTGTCGCTTGGTCCGTGGATAGAGAAGAAGAAATTCAGGTCATTCAACAATGGTGAACTCTGACTATAATATTGTTTTTGGCTGCATTTTTGTGTGGGATCACATTCTAGAAAGAGTGACTAGGTCTTGGTCGGCAAGGCTACTAACAGGGTACCAATTTGCTTAGGGTGTATCAACTCCAAGGCAAATGTTATTTTATCTTATTTATATTTTGGTACACCCCCTAACAAACTGGTCCCTATTAGCAGTCTTGGTTTGGAATTCAAGGGAAACCAAGCTTTTAAGGACTCAACAACCTGCAAAATAATTTTATAATTATATATTCTTTCTTTTTTTTCACTTTGAAATTGTTCCAAAAATTTATTGATGATTTGCCAGCAACAGTCACGTCACCAATTCAGAAATCGAGTAAATTTACTGAAATAATAATAAATATAATTTGAAACTATAGATTTTGTGAAAAAATTAATAATTTGGCATGCAATCCGTGTTCTGGAGAGAAATCACTTTGTTTCGCAAATCATACCCGACATTAACATTTTGTAGATGTTGAGCCCCAAAAACAGTCAGATCATCACTTGCTATTAACAAAGCTAGGCATATAATGCCGTCACCGCGTTCTAACCAAATATTCCATCTTACCAAATCAAAATCCAGACCACTCAAATGGAGGGTAATCTCTGGCATACCAATCATGTCTGCTGTCATATGACTCGTATTAGTCTGGTAACAATGGGCAAAAACATTTTTTGGATCAAGCTTCCTTTCCAGTTCAATCTGTTTCTTCATTTCTTCGACCAATGGTATATACGCCGCTAGAACAAGATGCGTGTGCGCCGCACCGGTATCAATAACCACCCCTCCGTCACCCTCTTCTGAAATGTCGAAGGTTCCGTTCGGGATATTCAGTTTGGTCTTGTAAACACTAATCCCTTCCAACCTGACATAATAAGTTCCAGTAGTAATATTGTCATGATCAATCATTGGGGTGGTGTCATCCGTGATAATTGCATCTTCTCCGAAGCGTAATAGACTTGTTTCATTCCAATTTTCTGGTGTAAAGCAATGGGAGAAGCGATCCAAACCTAGTTGTGAAATGAAAGACAAAGGTTCTTTACTTAAACCAAGCATTCCTGGTACTCCCTTAGTTCCACCTATGTAGTATGAAAAGTTGTTATGGTGTCCACAACCAAATACAAATTCTGTTATATTAATATTCCCGGTATCATTTTGAAAGCCGAATGTTTCAGTTGACAAAATCCCTTTGGAATACGTACTGTCCGCATAATCCAATTGGTAGCGGCAAAATGAACCGTCTCTATCGCATGTGCTGCTATATTCTTCCCTGCACCATTTATCTTCGCATCCAAGTTTAACATAACTAGTAGATTTGCGTGGATCGAATATGTCTATTTCCTGGTCGTAGCAATTGTCGCAAGGTCTGCACTGGAGCCACGTTAAATCGCTACCTGTGTCTAACATGGAATAGGTGTCGACAGCAGGTGTACCTATGCGATGACTTATGACATACTCGGAGGTGCGATAACTGACAGGCGTTCCCAAACCATTAGGTTTGCCTGTGTAGTGGTTATACCGGTCAAAAGAGCGCTGTATTGCGTTTCTCAATCTGTCAGTGCTTGTAAGTTTAGGGTCATGGAATGGCGACTCCGGTGAATCACGATGAATTAAACGCGCCGTAAAACCAAGCGGCTTCGCGTTAGGTTTACGATCAGAGACCACCCTTACGGAAAATGAAGTAGAGATGAAACATGATGCAAGGATAAGAAGAACAACCATAGTGATGATTAGTAGTTTAGCACAGGAAATTGATGAGGAAGCCATGGTTGCCAACTCTGCCTAAATCCAAGCTCAACGTGGAACGTATTTAGGGTTTTATATTTATTTTGGTGCAGAAATGGAATTATATTCGGGATCTTGCTTTTTACCAAATTTATTTATTCTTGCAACTAATATGAAAATGTGCATCAGTTTTGTTTCTAGTTAAGATATTGTGACATCATTTAACCACAATTACAGCCAGAAACGTTCTCAAATAACATAATGAAATTTCATATTATTAGGACATTATTACACACTGTTCCTAATAGAAGTACGCATAACGAAACTATATTTAATCAACAAATAACCAACAATAGTGGCCACAAACCAAGAACAACCACGTCCCTTTAAATGATTAAATAAAAAAAATCCTTTTTTTAGTGACAATCGGTGAGTTTCTACCGATGACTTTGCATTTGTACCAAAGTATTGATAATTTCTTGCACCAGTTGCATTCACTAACTAATAAGGCTTATTTTACGTCAAACTATTTTGTTTAACTCATGACGAAAATATGTCTACTTCCAACGACTTGCGGTCTCTTGTAATAAGATTTGTCCGCCTGAAGCTGATGCCTTTGAATTGTGTTAAGAATCAACAAGGAAAATACATCCAAGAGTTATATCTCTTGTAATAAGTTAGTAGACAGTCAGACTCAATCAAGGAAAATACATCCAAGAGTTATATCTTTGTTTCTCAATGTAATCATCAAATCAAACAGATAGAAATTCGTGAGCCTGATTATTATGAGAAACAATTTGAACGGTACCAAAGACCAATGTTCAAGTGTCAATCAATTAGATAATCTAACCTTTGGTTGGATAATCTAATTGATTGAACTACGCACAACCTGTGATATTTCAATTATATATAAAATATAATGCGGAAAAGAAATAACACAGACACCATAAATTTTGTTAACGAGGAAACTGCAAATGCAGAAAAACCCCGGGACCTAGTCCAGATTTGAGCACCACACTGTATTAAGCCGCTACAGACTCTAGCCTACTACAAGTTAACTTCGGACTGGAATGTAGTTGAGCCCTAACCAATCTCACACTGATTAAGGTACAGTTGCATTCCTTACGCCTCTGAATCCCAGCAGGACTCTACGCACTTGATTCCCTTAGTTGATCTCACCCACAACTAAGAGTTGCTAAGACCCAAAGTCGAAGACTTGATAAACAAATCTGTCTCAAACAGAAAAGTCTATTGAATAGATAAATCTGTCTCCCACAGAAATACCTACGAGTTTTGTTCCGTCTTTTGATAGTTCAAGGTGAACAGGAACCAATTGATACACCGGAATTATATTCCCGAAGAACAGCCTATTAATATCAATCACCTCACAATGATCTTAACCATATGGAAGCGGAACAAGATATTGTGGAATCACAAATGTTGAGAGGTGAATTTAGTTTTGGTTTTACCCGTCCTAGCTACACAAGTGATCTCACTTTACCAAGAATAGTAAGAGAGAGAGTTGCCTTTCTATTATACCTTGTCCTTCTTTTTATAGACTTTCCCAAAAGTCCCCCCTTTTATGACATCATGACACATGTCCTAAACCTCCTTAATTACTCCTAATGCCATTCCTTAACATAACCTCCTCCTTATTTGTTAATCCCTTCCTTGTCCTTCTTACCTCATGGATATTTTCTCATTGGACTTGGGCCTAGTCCCCAAGTCCCCATGTCTCATACTAGTCTTATCTACCCTCTTAGGGGCACCCCGAACACGTTTAAAGGGTATTATTTTTCATGTATCAACATTAGTCCCCTGACTATTGGGTCAATTGTAAAATGACCCAGTAGTCAAGTTACTTTTCATTTTCGATCGCTACATGTCACTAGAAGCGAGGCGGTTATCACATCATTTATGACGACGTTTTCCTTATATAAGAGTATCGTGCTCTCAATCCGATCATCGGTTTTAAACTCCCTTTTTCCAATTTTGCCTCTTTCTGGCGGATACTTTGCTCATATGGCTCATTCCCTTCATGGATACGTTTTAACCTTAGCGCCCATCCCTGCGTTGGTTTCAATGTTCAAGGAGATGGAACTGGCACGCCTATTACTTGTGAAAGCTGAGGTTGAGGCGCTTCATGAACACAGGATAGCAAATAGAAATTCCATGCGCACTCAGTTCGCGGAGCGTCATGAAGCGTATCAGGCTGCTCAAAACGCCGAGCCCTCTGGGCATGTGACATCCACGGTCCAGCACGCTTTAGATGATGCTGTCACTGCTCGGTATGCCGCTAATTCGCTTTTCATGGAATCTCCAGTGATGACAGCGACTATAGAGCATGCCATCGCTGATTGTCGTTTACGTATCTCTGGCCAGGAAACCCCGCGGCTTCCCGGGTACGCTCTGTCCCTAGCGGACATTTCAGCACTTGTGAGTTTGTCCTACCCCAAAGATGAACTTGCGCGCTTATTGGTGCTAAGAGCAGAGGTGGAGGTATTCTGGGTTCTCGGGAGGGTTCGTCAAGACAAGGCGCGTAGAGAATGCGATGTACACGAAGGTACTCTCGCACTCGCTCGGCGTGCAGGAGGCAAGGGAAAAGTCATGCAAGATATACGTCGGTTGATAAATGAAGCCAACTGGAAATTGTCTCAAGCCAACATTCAGTGTGACGAGGGGCGTCTGATGGCGGAAGCTGTGGATATGGACATTGCCAGCTGTCGCACGCTGATAGTCGGCTAGGTTGCATGTCGTCTCGGGACAACTTTCCTTGTTGCTTTTGTAGTTCGTTGTCATTTTTTTTTTTGCATCTTCTTTGGGGGTTCTGCTTCTTGTTAACTTTTTGGTGTTCGCATTAATCGTTGCTTGTTGCTAGACTTTCCTTTTTATTGATCCTCTTCATTCTTTTTCCTCGTGGATGTTGCCATGCTGACCTTGGTCTTTAATTCCCAAGTCCCCAGGATTCCTTTCAAGCTTACCTTCCCCTTTAGAGGTGCTTTAGATCTGCCTATGGAGCACCATCATCATTGATATGAGTTGACATGTATCGTAACATGCAAATGAGGGATGTGGACGGCTGTTGCGTCGTAAATTGTGTCATTTCCCTTTATATACAGTTTTCGTTTCTTAGTTTGATCACTAGTTTCCTTTTAACTTCCTTTTCTCCCTCTATTGGTTAACATATCGCATACATGGCTAATTCTCTTCACGGATACGTGTTATCCTTGGCACCTGTTCCTATGTTGGTCTCGGCGATGTTTAAACGTGTTGAATTCAAGCGGATTTTGCTCGTGAAGGCTGAAATTGAAGCGCTTAGAGAGCAGAGAATGACGAATAGAGATGCCAAACGCGCGAGTTTTAGGGAACGGGATGAGGCGTACCAAACTGCTCAGCGAGCTGAATCATCAGGTCGCGTGTCATTGGAAATCCAGCGGGCGTTGGATGAGGCTTTTACCGCTCGCGACGCAGCTAATAAATTATTTGCGGATTCTTTGATAATAACGGCTACTATAGATCGTGCCATTTCTGATTGCCGTCTCTGGATTTTGGGCCAGGCAGCCTCACCGCCTCTTGGGCATATTCTGACCTTTGCGGATGCATCTTCGCTCGTTCCTCATCCTTACCTTGAGGATGAGTTAGCGCGTTTGTTGGTTCTAAGGGAAGAAGTAGGTTTTCTATGGACGCTTAGGTTAATACGTCAGGATAAGGCTCGTAAAGAGTATGATGAGCATGAGGATACCCTCACGTTTTTTCATGGGGCCAGAGATGAATGATAAATTATTCGAGATATCCACAAGTTGGTGAATGAAGCTGATCAGGATCTTCGTTTGGCTACCGCGCAATGTGATGACGGACGTTTGATGGTGGAGACTCTGGACACGGATATTGCTCGTTGTCGGGCATTAATGGACGATTAGATTGCGTGCCCTCCCCTTTATTTTAGTGCCCTGTTCGTGGCTCCGTTGTTCTTTTTATACATTTTCTTTGAAGCGTTAATAATATTTTGATTTTAAGTTGGGGTATTGTTCTCTTCTTTCTTTATTCCCTTCTTTTGTAGTGTCGCTTATCACCAACTGGGATGGGTTAGTGGTAGTGCTTGTTTCCCCTCTTCCCCCCCCCCTTTTTTGAGGGGTAGTGGGTTGGGCGAGTGGTGGTAGAATGCGCCTGCTCTTCCTCTTCTTTTTATCGGAAGGATGTGATAGGATGGGTGGGTGTTGATGAAACGCTCCTACTCTCCCTTTCTTTTTATCAGAAGGATGCGGTGGGATGGGTGGGCGTTGATGAAACGCGTCTACTCCCCCTTTCTTTTTATCAGAAGGATGCGGTGGGATGGGTGGGCGTTGATGAAACGCGTCTACTCCCCCTTTCTTTTTATCAGAAGGATGCGGTGGGATTGGTGGGCGTTGATGAAACGCGCCTACTCCCCCTTTCTTTTTATCAGAAGGATTAGGTGGGATGGGTGGCCATTGGTGAAACGCGCCTACTGCCCCTTTTATTTTTATCAGAAGGATGCGGTGGGATGGGTGGGCATTGATGAAACGCGCCTACTCCCCCTTTCTTTTTATCAGAAGGATGCGATGGGATGGGTGGTCGTTGGTGAAACGCGCCTACTCCCCCTTTCTTTTTATCAGAAGGATGCGGTGGGATGGGTGGGCATTGATGAAACGCGCCTACTCCCCCTTTCTTTTTATCAGAAGGATGTGGTGGGATGGGTGGCCGTTGATGAAACACGCCTACTCCCCCTTTCTTTTTATCAGAAGGATGCGGTGGGATGGGTATCCGTTGATGAAATGCGTCTACTCCCCCTTGGCATTCCCATAGCCTTTATTATATTTTTCAGCCACCGGGCGCCTTTGGCGTTCCCGTAGCCTTTTGTAGATTTGTCAGCCGGTTGGGCGCCTTTGGCATTCCCATGACCTTTTGTAGATTTGTCATCCGACCGGGCACCTTTGGCATTCCCGTAGCCTTTTTGTGGATTTGTCATCCTATTGGGCGCCTTTGGCATTCCCATGGCCTTTTGTGAATTTGTCATCCGATCGGGTTCCTTTGGCATTCCTGTAGCCTTTTGTAAATTTGTCAGTCATATGGGCGCCTTTGGCATTCCCATGACCTTTTGTGAATTTGTCAGCCGATCGGGTGCCTTTGACATTCGAGTAACCTTTTGTAAATTTGTCAGTTATTTGGGTGCCTTTGGCATTCCCATGACCTTTTGTGAATTTGTCGGCCGATCGGGTGCCTTTGGCATTCCCGTAGCCTTTTGTAAATTTGTCAGTCATTTGGGCGCCTTTGGCATTCCCATGACCTTTTGTGAATTTGCACACCGTTGTTGATAACTTACTCTTTATTATTCAGGGCGAGTTCTCATACATTGGCCGATTTTAGGCGTAGAACTTTTTCAACCATTTGCCGTTGATGGGCGTTTTGACTTTAGTTCCATTCATTCTCCTAAGCTTATAGTATCCACTTTCTGCCACCTTTCTTAACTTGAACGGGCCTTCCCAGTTTGCAGAAAACTTCCCATCGCTAGCATTTCTTTGCACGTGAAGGGCGATCTTTAAGACCAGTTCGTCTACCTTGAAGGCTCTCTCTTTCACGTTTTGGTTGTAATAATTAGCTGTGCGCTTCCTGTAAGCTTCTGCGAATCGTTCCGCTCATTCTCTTCTTTCTTCTATTGTATCTAAATTGGCGAAACGACTTATCTCATCTGGTGTGGTGTGACTAGCCATTGCTACTCTTGCTGATGGAATCGCTATTTCCGCTGGTAGTATTGTATCTTCCCCATTAACTAGCGAATAGGGTGATGCTCCCGTAGAGCTGCGCTTTAAGACTCTATATGCCCATAATGCGAGTGGTAACTGCTCATGCCATTCTCTATGATGATCATGCACTGTTCTGCTTAAGATCGGGATGAGTGTCTTATTTGGTACTTCTGCTTGCCCATTCCCCTGGGGATAGTAGGCGGTTGATGTGTGCAATCTTGTGTTGTATTGGCGAAGCAGATATATTACATCATTGTTTACGAATGACTTGGCGTTGTCTGCCCTGATTATCATAGGTGCGCTGAACCTGTAGATGATATATTCCTTGATGAATGCAGCCATAGTTGCTCCGGCATAGTCTTTGAGGGGTATTGCCTCGACCCACTTTGGTGCATATTCGGTAGCTGTTATTATGTATTTGTGACGTTTTGAAGACATCGAGTTGATGGGCCCTATCAGGTCCAGTCCCCAGCTATGGAATGGCCATGGAGTTACTATGCTGTGTAATTGAGTGTGCAGCGCTCGAATCAGGGTTCCATGCATCTGACAACTTGGGCACTTTCGGACATGCTCTGCAGTATCGCTTTCCATGGTTGACCAGTAAAATCCGCCTTCGTAAAGTTGTAGGAACAACTTCCGCATTCCTTGGTGCTCAGCGTCATGAGACCGAGTCATTACTTCCATCGCTTCTTGGTCAGACAAGCATCGTAGCGCGTCGTTACAGTAGCTTCTGCGATAAAGGACACCCTCATGCATGAAGAAACGTGTTACCTTCTTTTGGATCTTTAGGGACACCTGCCTCTCGTTGGGGATCTTCCCATGTTGGATGAATTCTATGTAGGGTTGCCTCCAATCTGCTCTCTCGACTCTGCAGACTTCCGCAGGCTGTGGTGGAGCCTGACAATCTTCGCAGCCATCTTGGAGGGTCGCTGCATTCGCCGACATGCTTGGCCAGTATATTCCCAACCTTTGAAGTTTTCTGTAAAGATGAACGGCGCCAGTTTGTCCACACATCTCCGCGTATATCCTTTGGAGTGTGCTTTCCGCTTCTCTTTTATTTACACATCTTGCGAGGGATCCTCCAACAGCTCGATAGTACAAGGCTCCTTGGATTACCACGAATTGCTTTAAGGCTTGAGTAGGCATTACTCGGTCTTCATCCATCCGAGTCAGGTCTTCAATATACACTCGCCTCCAATCATCTGCCTCCTCGAAGGCTAGGTCTTCTTTCCAGGTGCTGGGCAGCTTTCTTCTTCTTACAGTGACTGTACCCTCTTCTTCGCCATTTAATTGCATCTTGCTTGCCAGTGTTGCTAAGGCATCTGCATGCCGGTTTTCGTTCCTACCCGTATGGTCTAATGTTGACCCCGTCTGGTTCATTAGACTTTGGGCCTCCGCTCGATAAGGTGCTAGATGTGGCTCTTTGACATGGAAGTCGCTATTCACCTGATTTGTCACTAGTTTTGAGTCGCTTTTGACTTATATCCTTCCTAAATTGATCTCCTTCGCCAACCTGAGTCCTTGAATTAGTGCTTCATATTCGGCAACATTATTACTGCATGGAAAATCCAATTTGAATGAATGTGAGAGTAAGTCACCCTGTGGAGCTTTGAAAACTACTCCTGCTCCTCCGACAGTGCCATATGACGATCCGTCAAAGAACATGGTACAAGGTTTGTCGATATCTGCGGCTGCCACTTCCCCAGGTATGTACTCATGTACCTCATCATCTCCCTCTCCTGGGAACATAGCTATCAGGTCAGCTATTTCTTATCCCCTTACCGCGCTTGGTCGCTGATATTTGAGATCAAACTTTCACAATTGTAGCAACCATCGAGAGGTTCTTCCTGTTAAGACGGGTTTCAAAGCTAGGTAGGCGATGGGGTTTGCCGCGGCCACCACAATGGTCTCATGTGTCAGGAGATAAAGGCGTAGCTTCTATGTTGCATATATGAAGGCTAGACATGCTTGCTCTATGTCCGGATATCTCAATTCCGCATCTCACAGGACTCGGTTGACGTAGTAGATAGGTGACAGCTCGTTTCCCCCCATGTCTTGTGCAAAAACCGTGTCTATCACCGAGCTGGTAAATGCCGCATAGAGATAGAGGGGAATTCCTCGTATCGGGGGTCTGAGTACCTTAGGGATGATGAGGCATTGCTTTAGTTTCTCGAACGCGGCGCATTGCACTTCTCCCCACACAAAGGACACGTCTTTCTTTAGTAAAGGAAGAAACGCAGTCATTAATTGCGCTAAACCAGGAACGAAGCGTCGTATGTATGATATCCGTCCTATGAAAGCTTGTAGTTCTTTTGCGTTTGCTGGGGGCGCCATGGTTGTGATCGCCTCAACTTTGCTTGGGTCTACTTGGATCCCTTCATTGGTTACCACAAAGCCTAAGAACTTTCCCGATGTTACCCCGAAAGCACACTTGAGGGGATTCATTTTTATCTTGAATTTCCTGCATCTCTCAAAGGTTGTCTTTAAGTGAGAGGTATGATCTCCAGCTTCTTGCGTTTTGACAACAATGTCATCAACATATACCTCTACCGTTTGGTATAATAGGTCGTGGAATATGGAAGTCATGGCGCGCTGATATGTGGCGCCAGCGTTCTTTAGACCGAAAGGCATCATTACATAGTAGAAATTTTCATATGGGGTTTGGAAGGCGGTCTTCTTTGAGTCCGAAGGAGCCATCTTTATTTGATTATAACCATTGAAGTAATCCATGAAGGAGAATCGCTTCTTCCCACCTGTCGCGTCCAGAGTCATATCGATGTTCGGTAGCGGGAAGTCGTCCTTCGGGCATGCTCGATTTAGGTCTCCATATTCAACACAACACCTGATCTTTACGTTCTTCTTCACCACAGGCACGATATTAGCTAGCCAAGTCAGGTGCTAGATAGGCTTGATGAATTTGGCCTTAAGCAACCTCTCCACTTCTTTTATTATTGCGAGGGCTGTAGTCCTAGGGAATTCCCTTCTTATTTTCTTTACAGGCTTTAACTCGGGTGACACTCCGAGGTTATGGGCCACGAGATCGCTGTCTAAACCCGGCATTTCGTCATAATCGAAGGCGAAGACATCCTTGTAGTCTCTGAGTAACGCGATCAACGCTTTTCTCTCCTCTTTATCCAAGTTCTTGCTTATCATGATGGGGCGCTTGTCCTCTTCCGTTCCTATATTGATCTCCTCCATCCTGTCCATAGTAAGATCTCCAGGCATTCGCTCTTCCGCAGCCTTAGGGGTCGCATTCATGAGTTGGTCTCGCGTCTCCTCGTCATCAATTGTGTTGTAAGGTAGTTCCGCTAGACTTTGTTTGTTATCTTCCGAGAGAGCCTCCACTTCGTTTGTCATTATATCGGCGCAATCTTGCACATCTGAGGGTGCCCCCTCAGTTGATTGCTATAAGCGGTAAACGTGCCCTCCGTCTGGCTTAGAGAAGCATCGGAATCTAGGATGCTCTTCATGTTTCCTCTTCTTTTCGGTGGGGAACACCATTCTGGATGGGATAAACACAGACTTAGTCGGACTCGGCTTTTCTTCCTCGCCCCACTTAGGGAGTGGGGTGAGTTACACTTTGGGTATTGATGTAATTTTAATTGTTGTAGAAAAAGTGGTAATAAGATTCGTTCAACTCGGACTTGTAAAGAATAATTTTTAGACTTAATTAAGAATACTAGAAAAATCAAAATAATGTTTTGGTCAAGATTATAAAAAGCACTGAGATTCAGGATTCCACCAAATTCCATTCATGTGATTCAAATAATAATTCCAATCAATTATAGCTCAAATATTAAAAATATGGACTCTTATTCTTTGTCAAAAGTAGATTTTTGAAAAGCAATGACTGTAAATCAAAAGCATGTGACCAAGCATACATCATCAAACAATATCACACACATTCAATAAAAATCATAAATCAATTAAAAATCAATGCAAATAGTCATAAAAGAATTATTAGAATTACCATATGTGTGAAATAGGGCTTCCTCCGTCATCCCAGTGTTGGGGTTTAGCTCCTCATGGTAAAAACATGCTCAAAAGATTGATTCATGGTTCAAAAAGTGTTTTTATTGAAGAGAAATAATAATACAGCGAATCTGCGACGCTTTTATGGCGTTACAGAAATCACCGATACAACTGAAGTGTTGTTAATAAACGATAAATCGGTTCTGTAGTTGAATATAAGACTGCTTCTGCGACGATCCGGTGTGGGTCGAAGTTCTTCGTGTTCTTCGCGACTGTTCAGTGTGGGTCAATGTTCTTCGTGTTCTTCAGGCCTGGCAGCAGCAGCAGCGGCCTGTAAATCTCTGATTCTCGCCTCCTCAAGCCTTCTCAGCCCCCCAAACTCTCGAAACCCCTTCTATATGACCCAAACAATCTATTTATATCAAAAATACCGATTAAATCTCTCCTTAATCTTCCAAAATCTCTTTCTTTCTCTTCACGGCAAAGTTGCGGCAATTTTTTGTTTTAGGATTTCCACGCGTTTCTGAGCTTTTCTTTTGATTCTAAACTCTTCCTTAGATAGATATCAAGCTTTGGGAAGGTTTATAGCACTTTAATCTCTCTAAAATTTCCTAAAATCGGTCACACACGTGACTTTCCATATTTTGCTGTTGAGATAAAAATCCTTCGATTGAGCCCAGTTTAATAGATTTCAACACCCATGTTAGATTCCTAGACCCATAAGGAGTCTACCCTATGAAAATCAGAGGTTTAATCGACCTCAAACTCCTCCAAATCACTACCACCAAAACTTCCAGAAACGTGTATATATTTTGGTTTTGGTTTCCCGCAAAAATTTAGAATTTGAACGTGAAGGGGTAAGGTTACCCCTTATCCAGTGGTCTCCCCTTATCCGTTACTGGAGTCCGCATAACACTCGTCCCTTGGGTTGCATTTATCAACTTTTCGAGCCAATTTCGCCGCAAAAGCTTATTTCTCCAAAAACACCTACAAAGAGATAAAATACCAAAATAAGTACAAAAATGGGTACTAACAATATACACAATAGAGATGAAAATAGACACATAAATGCGTCTATCAAATACCCCCAAACTTATTATTTGCTAGTCCCGAACAAATCAAAACTACAAAATAAAATCCTAACTCACTGTCGCAGGCATCGTCGATTGCACTTAGCATGTGCAACAAGCCTTTAAACCCCTAGGTGGCCCTAGTGGCCGAGTTATAGTCTCGGGAGGGTTTACCAGAGGTGTACCCACAAAACCTTTACTCCATACCCTAGATATCTACGCAGAACCTTGGAATGCACTAAAGAACCTCCTTGGTTGGCATACTTATTGATTACGGAAGGAAGTACCCTAATGCGAAATTCCAATTGCTGTATACGAGTTTGCACTCAAGAATACTAAATTCATATATAAGTGACAGAGCTCTACTCAGATAGTCGCACTATGGACATCAATATCCGGAATCAAACAAATCATATGAATAGATTAAGAAGATGGATATAGAAATAGATGGTTGCGAATGGACTTCAATGCCAAGATTAACCTATGACCTAGTGGATTGAGATACTGGTCTGGACTAATATCAACACAACTAGCATATACAAGGGAACCAGTGGTCGACAATCCTAAATTTACATCAACACAGCTGGCATATACAAGGGAACCAGTGGTCGACTTTATAATAAACCTTTATTTATTTTTATTTTTATTTTTGTAACGACATGATTAGATCTTTTGGATCCAAGCACATGCTTCTTGTCAGCAGATTACATGGTAATTCCCGTGGATCCTGCATTCCACGCTTGTTTAGGCGACGGAGACAGGGAGAACACACACATATTGCTATCCAAGTGTTATTTATTTCGATTAGTCTAATTGGTCTGGTCTCTTTTTTTTTTTTTTTTTTTTTTTTTTTTTTTAGTAACTCAATCACTATATTTCAACCCAGCAGACATCAACATAAAAATTTGCAAAAACAAAAACAGAAGTAATAAGATGATTCCGAGATACGGTGAAACTATCATGTTATTTCTAACACCTGATCTCCGTGCTTTTATGAATAGACTCTTATAGATGTTTCCATCTAGTCAGATTGGTTCCTCAACTCCTAAAACCAAAATGCTTCCATCCACTTAGATTGATTAGTGCCATCCTTAATAGGCATAAATTTCTAGGCTATGGAGTTTATTTATTGCAACTAAAAAGTTTCTCCCATACCCCCAAACTTAAATCTAACATTGTCCTCAATGTTCTAAAGATAAAATTAAAAGCATGAACAAGGAGAAACTGTTACCATTTGAAGTAAAAGAGTTAAGGAAAGATATTACCGTGTTGCATGAGCATGGGTTACCTCCCAAGAAGTGCTAAGTTTAAAGTCTTCAGCCAGACATTTGAAGGGATTAGTCACCTCGAATCGTATAACAGTAGTCGGAAGAACTGTTGGTCTTCAAAACCAAATAGAGCTGACCAAAGGAAACTGTAATAAACCAACGAAATGAACAAGACTAGCATGCCCTTACCTAGTTTCCTGATTAAGAAATTTATATCTAATTGTGGTTCAGGTTCAGGTTCAGGTTCAGGTTCTATTAAAGGGTCTAAATAAAATATTTTCATTGGTTGCGTTTCTTCATAAGTGGGATCCGAATTATTAGGTCCTAGAGTCTGGAAAAACTCAAATAAAAACTTAGAAGCACATAATAATAACCTGAATAATTGAGGATCCTTAAAGTCAATCAAATTTGACTTACACAATTGACCACGATAAAAGTGATGGTCATTTTTAAGCAAATGTGTCGATTCTAATTTCCTAAAGCATTTAGGTTTAGTCTCACAACTTAATATTCGACACATTTGGAATATAAACGTTCCCACAGTTGTAAGAAAACTATTTGGTGGAAGTTAATCTGGGTATCATAGCCTGGGAAAACCACATCAACCAGAGGATGGGTTTCTAACGACTGAACTTCTTCCTGGATATCATTTGGTTCGGAAAAACGAGTATGAAGGTAATCTTGTAAAATGGTCGAGGCACAGATATCAAGTCCTAAGTGAGGGGACTTTCTGAGAGTTAAAGCACATGGAGAATGATAATCACCCCCAAACTTAGAATTTTCAGTGTCTCTAGTTAGATTAGCCACAATCTCCCTAATTTCTAGGTCATCAGATTCCTGAAAATAGGCAATTGATTCTTCTAAGTCAAGTTCATCCTCACTCATCTCTACGAGTTCATTTTCTTTGTCTAAGACTATTGCTTCTAAATCACTAGACAATAAAACAGTATTTTCAGAATAAACTCGTTCTTCTAAACCATTATTGGCTTCGTAATCAAAAGGAAATACTACATCGTCTAAAACGGGGATATCTCTAGACAAATCCTCGTCCTTTTGAATTGGTGGATAATTATTAAAATTATTTGGATTTGAACTAGAAATAACAATATCATTATAAAGCTCAATTGGAGTAACAAATTCCTGATCACTATGCCTACATATTTCAGATTCTTCAGCAACACTATCCTCATCATAATCGTCATTATAATAGCATGGAAATGGTTGAACCTCATCTAAACATGTAGTGTTACCAATTCTAACCTCGTCATCTTGATTATGCAAATAACTATCTCAAGGGTATTACTGGAAACACTGTATTGGAAATTAAGATTATTTCGAGCAAGTCTTTCGTTCGTCTCAGCCATCAGCTTGAGGGATTCCTCTATAAAAAGTTTTCTCAATGGTGCAGTTTGTCTATTCATTTCCGACATAAACCTATTTGTTTGCTCAGTTAACTGCTTAAGAGACTCTTCTAAAGATACGGAAGGATCATAAATAGGAACAGAAGGATCATAATAAGGACTAGTTTTCAACAGTTTGATTGTATTGTCCAAAGACGAGGTACTAGCACTATAATAATCCTTATTTTCTTGCTCGTATGAACGGTGTGTGTGTGGATAGTAATTGGGCTCACCATGGTATGAACCATAACCTTCAAAGGGTTGGTGTTCCCAACCACTATTTACACTATGGTCGTAGTGTGAATAATGTCCATTTTGAAACTCAGTCGGATATTCATTATATTGGATTCTATCATACCAATTTGACATTCTTAATTGCAAGGGAATTCTACACAATCACAAACAAGGTTGACTCGACCAAATCAAACCTATAAAATCTAGCAAACAACAAGCATGATGGCTCCCTTAGATTGTTTCTAGACCATCTTCTATCCTTCCAAGAGGCAACTAGGTATAGTTTTAGCAAACCTCTCTAGAACGATCCGAATAAAGTAAGTCGAAGAGAAGTAGGGGAAGCTCAGAGGAGCTTTGATACTCCCACCTCTTTGGCAACGCTTCCCTGGGTTACAAGGTGGCTCTAATCGACTTACAGTAATCTTCCTGAACTTTGAGTTAGGCTAACAAGATACCCAATACAGTCCTTTCAAACGACTTTCCTACAAGCTCGTTACCTTATCGGTCTCGTTCTAATCAAGATTTCAGGCTTGGGATCGCGTTTGGTATCGTTTTCCTAAAGCAGGCAAGAAGAGAACGGTGATGAAATCCGAACTCTTATCTTATATGGCAAGGCCTTGCCCTTTACTAGGAAAATAAATGTTCGTATTCAATTTCTCAGCATATATGCACCTTAAGGAAGACAGTAAACCCGCTGACAGGGGATTCGCGGGTGTTTAGAAGCTTACCTCCCGTACCTGACGGGCGAAGAACCGCTGAAGTCGACTCGGGCCACCAACTCCTATGTCAGTGTGGGGAACCCGAGGGGCCGAGACAGTATCGTAACCGTCATCCTTCCCTGCAAACAGTTTATATTTAATGGTACCCTTCCGTAGGGTTTAAAAATAATGTCCAAAAGTCCCAAAATGTCCAAAAAGTCCAAAAATAAATAAATAAATAAAAAGGTTCAAAAATAAAAATTTACAAAAATAAAGTCCTATTTACAATTTCTAAAAATTAAAAAAAATCTAATTAAAAAAAATTAAAATATCTTCGTCTTTTCTCCGTTCTTTTCGCTTTGTCTAGCTTTTAATCCCCCCTAGGTCTTTCGTCTCCAATTCCTCTTTGATTAAAAACCTGCAACAAAAAGACAAATACCCAAAAACGTAAAATAGAACAAAATAATAAAATAAAAATAAATCTAAAACCCTAAAAACAAGTCCGCGTGGGCGGCGCCAAAAATTGATGTAATTTTAATTGTTGTAGAAAAAGTGGTAATAAGATTCATTCAACTCGGACTTGTGAAGAATAATTTTTAGACTTAATTAAAAAAACTAGAAAAATCAAAATAATGTTTTGGTCAAGATTATAAAAAGCACTGAGATTCAGGATTCCACCAAATTCCATTCATGTGATTCAAATAATAATTCCAATCAATTATAACTCAAATATTAAAAATATGGACTCTTATTATTTGCCAAAAGTAGATTTTTGAAAAGCAAGGACTGTAAATCAAAAGCATGATGTATCAAAAATACATTGACCAAGCATACATCATCAAACAATATCACACACATTCAATAAAAATCATAAATCAATTAAAAATCAATGCAAATAGTCATAAAAGAATTATTAGAATTACCACATGTGTGAAATAGGGCTTCCCCCGTCATCCCAGTGTTGGGGTTTAGCTCCTCATGGTAAAAACATGCTCAAAAGATTGATTCATGGCTCAAAAAGTGTTTTTATTGAAGAGAAATAATAATACAGCGAATCTGCGACACTTTTATGGCGTTACAGAAATCACTGATACAACTGAAGTGCTGTTAATAAACGATAAATCGGTTCTGTAGTTGAATATAAGACTGCTTCTGCGACGATCCGGTGTGGGTCGAAGTTCTTCGTGTTCTTCGCGACTGTTCAGTGTTGGTAAATGTTCTTCGTGTTCTTCAGGCCTGGCAGCAGCAGCAGCGGCCTGTAAATCTCTGATTCTCGCCTCCTCAAGCCTTCTCAGCCCCCCAAACTCTCGAAACCCCTTCTATATGACCCAAACAATCTATTTATATCAAAAATACCGATTAAATCTCTCCTGAATCTTCCAAAATCTCTTCCTTTTTCTTCACGGCAAAGTTGCGGCAATTTCTTGTTTTAGGATTTCCACGCGTTTCTGAGCTTTTCTTTTGATTTTAAACTCTTCCTTAGATAGATATCAAGCTTTGGGAAGGTTTATAGCACTTTAATCTCTCTAAAATTTCCTAAAATCGGTCACACACGTGACTTTCCATATTTTGTTGTTGAGATAAAAATCCGTCGATTGAGCCCAGTTTAATAGATTTCAACGCCCATGTTAGATTCCTAGACCCATAATCTACCCTATGAAAATCATAGGTTTAATCGACCTCAAACTCCTCCAAATCACTACCACCAAAACTGCCAGAAACGTGTATATATTTTGGTTTTGGTTTCCCGCAAAAATTTAGAATTTGAACGTGAAGGGGTAAGGTTACCTCTTATCCAGTGGTCGCCCCTTATCCATTGCTGGAGTCCGCATAACACTCGTCCCTTGGGTTGCATTTATCAACTTTTTGAGCCAATTTCGCCGCAAAAGCTTATTTCTCCAAAAACACCTACAAAGAGATAAAATACCAAAATAAGTACAAAAATGGGTACTAACAATATACACAATAGAGATGAAAATAGACACATAAATGCGTCTATCAGGTATCTCATCCGCCTCCTTAGGTTTGTCGTAGAAGATTGCATCCGCCATGTACGCTACCTATGGATCAAAAGGGTTGCTTGTGGCAGGAATCCGGTATTGCTTGCCTCCCATATTGGTTTTAACACACTGGTGATGTGTCGACACTACCACCTTATGGTTAAGTAGCCATTCTCTTCCGAGCAGTACATGGAACGTAGTGTCATCTTCTAATACATAGAATGGTGTGAGCGCTCGGATAGGGCCGACCTTCATGACCAAGTTGACAATTCCAATGGGTGTTTGGATATGACCTCCGAATCCCTTTACTGTTGTAGTTCGCGTCCTGATTGTAGACCGTTACACCCCCAAGATGTCTAACGTGTGCATGGAAATCAGATTCAATGACACGCCTCCATCCACAAAGGCTCTCTTCAGCGGGTGCTTGTTGATGTGCACGGTTAAGTACAATGGCCTTAGGTTTTATCCCGGATAGAAGATGTATTTGTCTGTAAACACGATCGCCTCCTTGGGGAGAGGGACATAAGACCTTCCCGCTGCGATAGCTGCTATAGCCTTTGATGCTTCTTTAATCCGATCCTCGCTAAAGCCGAGAGAATCAAAAAAACTGTTGAGCTAAAACTGTTTGTGCGAACTTACTGGCTACGCCATCTATGTTTGTGAATGCAAGGTTCTCCATTTCGACCTCACACGCCTCTTCCTCATCGTTATCCCAAGGTTTCCAGCCATCTCCACTTGGGTCATGAGAGAGCATAATGACTTGGTGTTGAATCGCATTACCACCTTCGGGATTACTCATCTCGATTTCACCTATCTCTAGCTTCCTCTGGAATATTCTTCGGAGGTTGTGGCAATCGGTTGTGGGATGTTGTATCCTGCGGTGGTAGTGACAGTACCTAGCGTCATTCTTATCTATGGTGCCAGGATCCATTCTTGTTGGGGGCAACTGGGTTTATTTGTTTGCTATCCATTGTTCTAACAAACCCACAATATGATCTTTACTGCAAGGTAAGGGCGGGGGAAGTGTTTGTGTGCTCCAGCCTTCCCAGTTATTGTTCGCGCGAGTATTCCTAGGCACGGTGGACACGATGTTGACTGTATTGCGCCAGGCATAGTCTGAGTTGTGCTCTTCGACACAATCGGTGATTCTTGCCGCTGCTTCTTCTAACTCGACAAATGTCGGTAATCGGAAGCTGACAAGGATTTTCTTAAAGGATGACATCATTCCGCGTACATAGATCTCCACTAACGCTTCTTCTTTGACGTCCTCATGGCCATCTAAGGTGAGGAGACGGAACCTGGCTATGTACTTCCCTATTTCTTCACCTAGGCCCTGGTTGCACTTGCTCAGATCTATAGTGGTGACTTTTCTTTTTGCTGTATAAAACTTTCTAAGGAAGAAGGTGGACATGGTCGACCAGGAGCTGATGTTTCCTGACTTTAGGTTGTCTGATGTATTTTTAATTTTGTTGTAAAAAGTGGTAAGTAGAGTTCGTTCAACTCGAACTTGTGAAGGATTTTCTAGACTTAAATTAAACTCAACAATTCAAATAAGTTGTATCAAAAATATAAAGAAAACACCGAGACTCTGGATTCCACCATTAACCAATTAAGTGATAAACTCTAATCAATATTCATGCAATTCTTTATTTTAAAGTGATTCTAATATTTTGTCTCTAATAGAATTTTGAAGTAATAATTGTAACCATAAAGCATGAAACATCAGAAGTTTAAAAACCTAGCATGTTCCATCAAAACAATTCACAACTACTCAATAAAATCAATTTTCCTATATTAGTTCTATGCAAATAATCATATAAAAAATTGCAAAAATAATTAAAATAAAATTATACCACTTTTCATGGAACAATGGCTTCCTCCGTTGCCTCGGCTAAGGGGTTTAGCTCCTCATATTAATCACTTGCTCAAAGTACATATTTATAGCTCAAAAGTTGATTAAAAGAGTAAAAGAGTACATTGTAGTCGCTGAAGGTCTAAAACATAAGACAAAATCGTCGGTAAAGGTCTTCTGTGACTGCAGGAAACTGTTTGTAAACGATACTCAGCTGTTGCTGTTGAACTACGATATTCGTCTGCGACGGTTCAGTGTGGGTTGTATGTTCTTTTTCTTCTTCTCTGGCAGCAGCAGAACTTGGTTTCCTGCGAGTTGATTTTTTTCGGCTCTGTGGTGTTCTAAACTTCCCCTAAAGTCTTCATCCCCTCCCTAGGACTCGTACCAACTCTTTTATACATCATAGGGCAAAGAAAATTCGAGAAAGCTTTGGTTTTCTTTTCTTTCTCCTCAAGTTACGATATTTCTTTTTTTCTTCTCTGTCGACGCAACTCTAGCTGTTTTTACCTTTCCAAACTCTTCTAAATTGATCATATAGAATCCCAAAGGATTATCTTTCCTTAACACTTGCGTACCTTCCCTAAATAACCAAAACAAACTACCCGAGAAACTTTTTTTTTTCCTGTTTTAAAGAGTACCGATTATCCAGCCCAATTTGCTGCAGGAAATCACCCATACCAAGCCTGTTTAGGGTTAAGAATCAAGCCCAAGAAAAATCAGAGCTTTAATCTTTTCATAGCTAGCCCAAAATCGCAATCTATACTCTGTTTTTCGAGCCAATTTCGCCGCAAAAGCCTATTTCTCCAAAAATACCTACAAAGGGATAAAATACCAAAATTAGTTCAAAAATGGGTACTAACAATATACACAATAGAGATGAAAATAGACACATAAATGCGTCTATCAAATACCCCCTAACTTATTATTTGCTAGTCCCGAGCAAAACAAAACTACAAAATATAATCCTAACTCACTGTCGCAGGCATCGTCGATTGCACTTAGCATGTGCAACAAGCCTTTAAACCCCTAGGTGGCCCTAGTGGCCGAGTTATAGTCTCGGGAGGGTTTACCAGAGGTGTACCCCCAAAACCTTTACTCCAGACCCTAGCTATCTACGCAGAACCTTCGAATGCACTAAAGAACCTCCTTGGTTGGCATACTTATTGATTACGGGAGGAAGTACCCTGATGCGAAATTCCAATTGCTTTATATGAGTTTGCACTCAAGTATACTAAAATTCATATATAAGTGACAGAGATCTACTCAGATAGTCGCACTATGGACATCAATATCCGGAATCAAACAAATCACATGAATAAATTAAGAAGATGGATATAGAAATAGATGATTGCGAATGGACTTCAAGATGAACCTATGACCTAGTGGATTGAGATACTGGTCTGGACTAATATCAACACAACTGGCATATACAAGGGAACCAGCGGTCGACTTTATAATAAACCTTTATTTATTTATTTATTTATTTTTTAACGACATGATTAGATCTTTTGGATCCAAGCGCATGCTTCTTGTCAGCAGATTACATGGTAATTCCCATGGATCCTGCATTCCACGCTTGTTTAGGCGACGGAGACAGGGAGAACACACACATATTGCTATCCAAGTGTTAATATTTATTCTGATTGGTCTAATTGGTCTGGTCTTTTCTTTTTTTTCTTTTTTTTATTAGTAACTCAATCACTCTATTTCAACCCAGCAGACATCAACATAAAAATTTGCAAAAATAAAAACAGAAGTAATAAGATGATTCCGAGATACGGTGAAACTATCATGTTATTTCTAACACCTGAGCTCTGTGCTTTTATGAATAGACTCTTATAGATGTTTCCATCCACTCAGATTGGTTCCTCAACTCCTAAAACCAAAATGCTTCCATCCACTTAGATTGGTTAGTGCCATCCTTAATAGGCATAAATTTCTAGGCTCTGGAGTTTATAATGCAACTAAAAAGTTTCTCCCATACCCCCAAACTTAAATCTAACATTGTCCTCAATGTTCTAAAGATAAAATTAAAAGCATGAACAAGGAGAAACTGTTACCATTTGAAGCAAAAGAGTTAAGGAAAGATATTACCATGTTGCATGAGAATGGGTTACCTCCCAAGAAGTGCTAAGTGTAAAGTATTCAGCCAGACATCAAGTACCATAAAATGGCTTATTCCCTTTCAAATCATATATCAGTAGTCGAAATAACTGTGGGTCATCAGAACCAAATAACACTGCCACTAATATGAGACAACTGCACAGGACTAGAAAATTTAACAGACGGAGCACAACCTGATCTAAACTTTCTTGCCAGACAACTGGGTTTATCTGTGAAGCCCTCTTAGGCTTCATGTGAGTGTCTTGACAAACATATTTTTCCGAACTATGAGTTCCCAATTCTTGGACAGTATCAGGAGGATCGGGTTATGGAGTCGGGACAGACTCTAGTAATACCTCAGGAACACTGGGCTCGATTCCCAAGTTAGGGACTTCTAATAAGGATACTTGACCATCACTACCCCCAAAATTAGGGTAGTCAGTTTTCTCAGACAAACCTCTAATTATTGCTTGAATTTACGGATCCTCAGAGTCTTTAAAATACTCAAGAGCTTCTTCCAGTTTCTACCCCCAAACTTAGGGTCATCATTACTCACAGAAAGACCTAACACTAGTGACTGAATTTATGGGTCTGTAGAGTCCTTAAAATATTCGAGAGCTTCTTCTAGTTCTAAAGTTTGGTCATCTATCTTACCTAAGATAATTGTCTCATCAATTTCATCTAAGGAATCACCAAACAAAGTGTCGTCCCAATTATCCTGAACTAGATCCTGAACCAAAGTACTAATCATATTCACTTCCTCTAAATCATCAGAAGGTTGTCTAGTAACATTAAAGACATTTAGTTCAGTGGTCATATTACCAAAGGATATGTTCATAAGTCCGGTCCTACAGTTGATAATGGCATTAGACGTAGCTAAAAATGGGCAACCTAAAATCACCGGTATTTGATTCTCTGTGTCAGGGACAGGTTGTGTATCTAGGACTACAAAATCCACAGGATAAATAAACTTGTCGACCTCAATAAGAACATCTTCTATCACACCACGAGGAATTTTAACAGACCTATCAGCTAACTGCAGTGTTATCTTGGTGGGTTTCAATTCACCAAGTCCCAGTTGTAAGTACACATGGTACGGAAGTAAGTTCACACTAGCTCCTAAGTCAGTAAAGCATTTTCTACCCTGTGTTTTCCTATCGTGCAAGCAATGGTAAGGGCACCTAGGTCTTTATACTTAGGAGTTGTAGTGTTCTGAATGATTGAACTTACATGACAGGTTAAAAAGGCTTTTTTAGGGATACTAAGCTTTCGCTTTCGCGTACACATATCCTTGAGGAACTTGGCATAAGCCGGAAGTTGCCTAATTGCTTGTAGTAACGGAAGGTTTATGGTAACTTTCTTAAAAACCTCCATAATGTCATTAAAGTTGGATTCATTCTTTGTTTGTACTAGTAGCTGTGGAAATGGGGCTCTAGGAATAAAATAGGGCCTCTCAGGAACCGAATTGACATCATCAGAGATTTTATCAGTCTCCTCAGCTATGGATGGTCCTGAGGGGTGAACTACAGTTTGCTCACTTTCGGGCATGTTTACCTTATTGTCTACAACTCTACCACTCCTAAGGGTTCTAATAGCATTCAATTGATTCGATGGTTTTGTACCTACTTCATGAACTCCTCTAAGGTTGGGTTGTGTTTGACTAGGAAACCTACCTTTTTCTCTCAAAGTCTCATTTATCAGACCTTCCTGGATTTTTAACTCGGAAATAGCCTGACTATTTTCTTGTCCTATCTTGTTACTAGCTTGTAGACTTAGTTCTACTGATTGCTGAAATTTTGCAGTTTGCTGAGTTAACAACACGAGAGACTCCTCTAGGCTTAGGATTTTCTTATCCGACTGATTCTGAAATTGAGCTTGTCCCGAAGGATTCTTAGCATAACTAATACCTGGGGGAGCATTAGAGTTACTAAACTGACCTTGATTCTGGTCCTTAGACCATGCAAGGTTCGGATGGTTTCTCCACCCAGGATTATAGGTTTCTGAATATGGGTCAAATTTCTGACGATTATCGAGTCTAGTGTTATTATAAAGAGCATTGGCTTGCTCTTCATTATTATGGCCTTCCCAAAAAGGCTCCAATCTACCACTAGTGTGACCCATTTCTAGAACTTCTAACCTTTTAGCTATCGCTGCAATCTTGGCATCTGATTCAGAGCCTCCTTCTACCCTATTAACGTTTCCTCTGCTTAGAAGAATTGTTTTCCGGGGTTCCCTACTATTTTCCCATTGTTGGGTCTTTTCGGAGGCTTCATTCAAAAATGTCATTGCCGCATCAATAGTTTGGTTCTCAAACCCACCTGGACACAGAGCTTCAACCGTGGTTATTGTGGAATAATCTAAACCCTCATAAAGGATCTGAACTAGCCTAACCTTTTCTAAACCATGGTGAGGACATTGTGTTAACAAATCATTGAACCTTTCCAAATACCTATACAAAGATTCTCCCTCTTGTTGTGAGAATGTGCAGATTTGCGTCCTAATCGACGATGTTTTATGCCTAGGGAAAAACTTATTGAAAAAGGAAGATGTAAGTTGTTCATATGTTTCGATTGACTCAGAAGTCAAACTATACAACCACGATTTGGATTTATCTTTCAGGGAAAAAGGAAATAACCTAAGTTTCAAAGCATCATCATCTAAGCCTCTAATTCTTAGGGTACTGCAAATTTCTTCAAAATCCCTAACATGGAAATAGGGGTTCTCATTTTCTTTCCCTAAGAAGATTGGGAGCATCTGAATGGTCCCAGGTTTAAGTTCATAATTGGCTTCTGTGTCAGCTAACTTAATACACGAAGGACGAGTAGTCCTAGTCGGATTCAACAAAGCTTTCAAAATTGCCATTTCTGGTACTATCGGAGTATTAAGGATTCTCTCTTCAGGAGAATGTTCAAACCAGGACTCTTCGAAAATCGGACTTTCTAGATTAAGGTAATCGAGACGCTTAGAACTGCTAGGTTTTTCTTTAACAAATCTACCTAGGGCGTCTCTTTTACGTTCAGGCATATAAGAGTTTCCAAAATTAGAAGGGTGAGCAATCACAAATCAAAGACGACCCAACCAAATCAAACCTATTGATTTCTAGCAAACAAAAAGCATGATGGCTCCATTTAGATTGTTTCTAGACCAGCTTCTACTCTTCCAAAGGCAACTGGGTACAATTTTAGCAAACCTCGTAGGACGATCCGAATAAAGTAAGTCGAAGAGAAGTAGGAGAAGCTCAGAGGAGCTTTGATACCCCCACCTCTTTGGCAACGCTTCCCTGGGTTACAAGGCGGCTCTAATCGACTTCCAGTAATCTTCCTGAACTTTGAGCTAGGCTAACAAAATACCCAATACGATCCTTTTGAACGACTTTCCTATAAGCTCGTTACCTTATCGGTCTTGTTCTAGTCAAAATTTTAAGCTTGGGTTCGCGTTCGGTATCGTTTTCCTAAGGCGGGCAAGAAGAGAACGGTGATGAAATCCGAACCCTTATCTTGCATGGCCAGGCCTAGCCCTTTACTAGGAAAATAAATGTCCGTATTCAGAACCTCAACAGATATGCACCTTAAGGAATACAGTAACTCGCTGACAGGGGATTCGCGAGTGTTCAGAATCTTACCTCCCGTTCCAGACGGGGGATGAATCGGTTGTAGTCGACTCGGGCCACTGACTCCTGTGTCAGTGTACGAACCCAAGGTGCAGAGACAATATCGTAATTGTCCTCCTTCTCTGCAAACAGTTTTTATATTTAAGGATACCCTTCCGTAGGGTATATAAAAATAAAAAAATAAAAATAGTGTCCAAAGTCCAAAAAGTCCAAAAAAAAGAAAAGAAAATTTACAAAATAATAAAGAAACCCTAATACAATTTTTTTCTTCTTTTTTTTTTTTCTTTTTTCTAAAAAAATAAACAAAATCCTAAAATAAATAAAAAATAAACTAAAAAAAATATTAAATAACTAAAATAACTAAAATAAAGTTGTCTTCTTTTCTGTTCTTTTCGCTTTAATCTTTTGCTCCAAGTCTTTACGAAATCACCAAACTCCTTGGCTCAATTTTTTTCTTTACGTTCCAAAACCTGTAGACAAAAGACAAATACCCAAAAACGTAAAATAGAACAAAAATAAATAAAAATAAAAATAAATCTAAAACCCTAAAAACAAGTCCGCGTCGGCGGCGCCAAAAATTGATGTATTTTTAATTTTGTTGTAAAAAGTGGTAAGTAGAGTTCGTTCAACTCGAACTTGTGAAGGATTTTTTAGACTTAAATTAAACTCAACAATTCAAATAAGTTGTATCAAAAATATAAAGAAAACATCGAGACTCTGGATTCCACCATTAACCAATTAATTGATAAACTCTAATCAATATTCATGCAATTTTTTCTTTTAAAGTGATTCTAATATTTTGCCTCTAATAGATTTTTGAAGTAATAATTGTAACCATAAAGCATGAAACATCAGAAGTTTAAAAACCTAGCATGTTCCATCAAAACAATTCACAGCTACTCAATAAAAATCAATTTTCCTATATTAGTTCTATGCAAATAATCATATAAAAAATTGCAAAAATAATTAAAATAAAATTATATCACTTTTCATGGAACAATGGCTTCCTCCGTCGCCTCGGCTAAGGGGTTTAGCTCCTCATATTAATCACTTGCTCAAAGTAAATATTTATAGCTCAAAAGTTGATTAAAAGAGTAAAAGAGTACACTGTAGTCGCTGAAGGTCTAAAACATAAGACAAAATCATCGGTAAAGGTCCTCTGTGACTGCAGGAAACTGTTTGTAAACGATACCCAGCTGCTGCTGTTGAACTACGATATTCATCTGTGACGGTTCAATGTGGGTTGTATGTTCTTCTTCTTCTTCTCCGGCAGCAGCAGCAGAAGCAGAACTCGGTTTCCTGCAAGTTGATTTTTTTCGGCTCTGTGGTGTTCTAAACTTCCCCTAAAGTCTTCATCCCCTCCCTAGGACTCGTACCAACTCTTTTATACATCATAGGGCAAAGAAAATTCGAGAAATCTTTGGTTTTCTTTTCTTTCTCCTCAAGTTACGATATTTCTTTTTTTCTTCTTTGTCGACGCAACTCTAGCTATTTTTACCTTTCCAAACTCTTTTAAATTGATCATATAGAATCCCAAAGGATTATCTTTTCTTAACACTTGCGTACCTTCCCTAAATAACCAAAACAAACTACCCGAGAAACTTTTTTTTTTTCCTGTTTTAAAGAGTACCGATTATCCAGCCCAATTTGCTGCTGGAAATCACCCATACCAAGCCTGTTTAGGGTTAAGAATCAAGCCAAAGATAAATCAGAGCTTTAATCTCTTCATAGCTAGCCCAAAATCGCAATCTATACTCTGTTCTTCACTGCGGCAAAATTTCCGGCCAAAATTTCATTTTCAAACGTGATGAAAGTGTCCCCCTATCCAATCCCGGTCTGTGCTTAGCAGCTGCCTGGAAATGGGTTACCCTTTATCCAAAATGAGAGTCTGAATAGCAAATGTCCTCCCAGGTGCCTTCAACAACTTTTCGAGCCAATTTCACCGTAAAAGCCTATTTCTCCAAAAATACCTACAAAGGGAACAAATACCAAAATTAGTACAAAAATGGGTATTAACAATATACACAATAGAGATGAAAATAGACACATAAATGCGTCTATCATTGTCGTACCAAGTGAACGTCGTGTCAGTTAGCGACTTTGGAAACTCCCTCAAGCATATCTTCCCATTAGTTGAGTGGTTGTTCATAGTAGATTGGAATCGGCTAAGGTGTTCCTGCGCATTCCCTTGACCATTGTAAATCTTGAATTTCGGCGAAGTATAATCTTCTGGGTACTGATATTCTGTGACTTCGGAGGAGTATGGGCTAGCCATGAAATCATAGTTTTCCTGCTTTACAACTCTGTAGTTTGTATCCAAGTACTTAGCCATCGCCTCATGTGTCATAGCTATAGGTTCTTCTTCCTTTTCTCTCGAATCTTCCGTCGCTCCTTTGGTATTTTGCTCGGCGCTAGCCACCTTTAAAAGTTTCCTGAGCTCTTGCCCTCTGCGGACGTGGTCCTCTAGCTCTTTATGCATCTCCTTCATAGGAGGCCGTATAGGTGGCGTGTTCTCGACTCCCTGATGTTTGTTTTTATCGTGCGAAGCTTCTGGTCTTCTTACCTGTGTGATTGGGTCCAACACTATCCCTACTTTCTCGCTTTTGGGGTTAAGTGGCGGGTCATTTGGTTGGTTCTCTACCGCGCCTGAGCTAGCGCCTCCTAGGTGTGTCATGGTGAGCTAGGCACGAGCCTCCGGGTGTGGTCGCCAAATGTTGAAGGGTGAATTTAGTTTTGGTTCTACCCGTCCTAGCTACCCCAAGTGATCTCACTTTACCAAGAATAGTAAGAGAGAGAGTTTCCTTTCCATTGTACCTTGTCCTTCTTTTTATAGACTTTCCCAAAAGTCCCTCCTTTTATGACATCATGACACATGTCCTAAACCTCCTTAATTACTCCTAATGCCATTCCTTAACATAACCTCCTCCTTATTTGTTAATCCCTTCCTTGTCCTTCTTACCTCATGGATATTTTATCATTGGACTTGGGCCTAGTCCCCAAGTCCCCATGTCTCATACTAGGCTTATCTACCCTCTTAGGGGAACCCCGAACCCGTTTAAGGGGTATTATTTTTCATGTATCAACAACAAACGATGAAACGAAGATGTTTGTGACTACTTTTTATCTTATCTATCGGAGATTGAATCTCGAGCAAATCTTAGAGAAGATAGTACTCAATACGATAGAACAAAGTAAGATCAGAACAAGTAACTACAGAGAAAATAGTTGGGTCTGGCTTCAGAATCCCAATGAAGTCTTTAAGTCGTTAACCTATAATGGTTTTAGAAAAACCTAGATTAAAGGAGAATCGACTCTAGTCGCAACTAGTACCACACAGAGGTGTGGGGATTAGGTTTCCTAGTTGCTAGAGTTCTGCCTTATATAGTCTTCAAATCAGGGTTTGCAATCAATGTTACCTTGGTAACAAAGCATTCAATATTCACCGTTAGATGAAAACCTGGTTAGATTCAAGCTAATATCTTTCAACCGTTATATCGAACCAAAGTAGTCGAACACGTTCCTCGGTCTTACTCGGTTGGGGAGCTTGGAGCGAGAAGCAATAAGTTCGGACTTGGAAATCGCCAAAACTCGGTCTAATACTCGGAATCTATTTATTAGAGACTTATATATTGTCGCTCATTAGTCATGATTTGTACCTAATTAAAATTACAATTTTAATACTATCATGTAATTAAGTATGTAATATCGTTATGTTGAATGTCTTTATCATATATTTAAAGGTTTTTCTATTTGATAACTCTCATCCGAGGGGTTATGAAGTTTTTGTTTTTTGATTTGAGTACATGAAATGCCAACTCGTAAAAATCATTAAATCGTTTTTCTCAAAATTCGATCCAACTCGGCAAAATCGTCCTCCTTAATCGCTAAAAATCTGGAATGGCTTGGAATCAGAAATCGCCTCGGTCATATAGCTTGTAGCGATTACTCGGAGAGTAATCGGCCTTGGAGAGTGATTTTGACTACACTGGATCGAACTTAACTTGTTACACATAAATGAAATGTAACTATATTTAGATATGGGTAACCGTACCTAAACATGTACACTTAGCTCAACAATAGTTAACCGAAGTTAGCCATATGAACACTTTCATATCAACCTTATTCATTGATGTGAATTTTAAGTTGTTGTAAAAAGTGATAAGTAGAGTTCGTTCAACTCGGGCTTGTGAAGGATTTTCGAAAATTAAATAAAGTTGTTTCAACAATAATAAGAAAATACCGAGACTCTAGATTCCACCATTGACCAATTAAGTGATAAATTCTAATCAATATTCATGCAATTTTTTCTTTTAAAGTGATTCTAATATTTTGCCTTTAATAGATTTTTGAAGTAATAATTGTAAGCACGAAGCATGAAACATCAAAAGTATTAAAACCAAGCATGTCCCATCAAAACACTTCACAACTACTCAATAAAAACCAATTTTTCTTTTAAGTTCTATGCAAATAATCATGTAAAATAATTGCAATAAATAATTAAAATAGAACTATACCACTTTTCATGGAACAATGGCTTCCTCCGTCGCCTCGGCTAAGGGGTTTAGCTCCTCATATTAACCACTTGCTCAAAATACATCTTTGGTGTTCAAAAGTTGATTAAAAGAGTGAAAAGTGCTAAGCAGCGGATTCTGTAACTAATATAATTGTTACAGAACCTACTGTTACAGAAGAAACTGTTGCGAACTGAAGCTAACTGTTGGAAAAATTGTTACAAAGGGTATAGAATTTGAAAGCTACGGTCACAGTTTCTGCGACTTTCTTTTTCCGTTGTTCTATGTTCTTCGTCTTCTCCGGCAGTAGCAGCAGAAACCCGATATTCTTCTAATGATTTTTCTTGCTTCTCTAAGGCTCTAAACTTTCCCCTAAGGTCTTGGTTCCCTTTCTAGGATTAGTACCAACCCTTTTATACATAATAGAGTAAGGAAAATTCGAGAATATCTTTGATTTTCTTCCTCCACAGCAAGTTACGATGATTCCCTTTTCTCATCTGCAACACGTCTCCTCAGTCAATCCTAGCTGTCCAAACTCTTCCTGTGACAGAATCAAATCTCTAAGAAGAGTTTCCTTCCTCTTCTTCACGTTTGTTTCCATAAATAAACCAAGAAGTTTCCCAAAATAAACCGTGATATTTTTAACCTTTTTTCGCCTCCAATTCGAGTTCTAGCCACTTTGGATCCATTCCAACACCCTTACCTCGCCTGTTAGGTCCATAGGAACAAACCCAATCAAATTCATCCCTTTAATCTCCATAAAAATCGATAAACAATCCAACCCTAAATTCTGATGTGAAAAGAATTTTTTTCCCACCAGTTTCTGTTTTTGAAAATGTGAAGAAATGTGACCTCCCCCTATCCAGTCCCGGTCTATGCTTAGCAGCTGCTTGGAAATGGGTTACCCCTTATCCAAAATGAGAGTCCGAATAGCAAATGTCCTCCCAGGTACCTTTAACAACTTTTCGAGCCAATTTTGCCGCAAAAGCCTATTCCTCCAAATACACCTACAAAGGGATAAAATACCAAAATTAGTACAGAAATGGGTACTAACAGTATACACAAAAGAGATGAAAATAGACACATAAATGCGTCTATCATTCATCTTAATCACAACTAGTTCAAATGACTCAAATGAAACTAGTTATAGAGTTGTTCAATTGTTTATATTCTCATAGAAGTATACAAAACACAATTGAAGCAAAATCGATTTTTATTCACTCGAATCAATTCATGAACATTATATCCACGGTTTGCAAAGATTGCATTCCTTATTATATAAATGTATTTTTTCACGAATAAACCAATTTTAGAACTTAACACACTCAAGTATGCAAACGGGTACGCATACTTAGAGTTCCGGACTTGGTCTGTCCGCCAGTATGCGAACGGGTACGCATACTGTCGTTCACGACAAAACTCAGTTAAATTCCAAAACTTGAACTGTTAAGCTAGTACGCATACGGGTATGCATACTATGGTTCCCGGACTTGGAATAACTTGCAATAGTTAGCATACAAGTACGCATACTGTGTTATATCCAATCAATGGTTAATCGTTCTAAACTTCATTTTAATCATTGAAACATTCTTAGAAGATGGGAATAGCTGTGTCACACAAACTATTAGCTTCAAAGCAATATTTAAGTGATCAATAGATCAATACGAAACATTCTGAGACTACATCAAATGACTGTCTCACACAAATCATGTAAGATGTTACCAGGCGATTTTCACATGATCATCTTTTGACTTTCGTCAAGAATAAAAGATGAACTTGGTTAAAGTGGAAGCTTACCAACACATATGTAAGCGAGTTAAACTCATCTCGAAATATCAAATGTGTATAAAATAAAGTCTATATAGCTATACGACTTTTGTCTCAATAGGAGATAGAATATAAATATACTTCTGAGTGATATATGAGTTCAAGTCTCCACATACCTTTTGTTAATGAAGTTCCACAAGATCCCCTTAGTAGTTCTTCGTCTTCAGTCGATGAACGCCGTGAAGTCTAAAGCTCAACTACACATTCTATCCTAATCCGAGACATAGCTATAACTAGACTAGAAATCAAGACTTATAGTTTTGAAAACTAAACTTGACAAACAAGCTTGAGATAACAACGCTTGCGAGTTCGACTGAGCAGTGCTCTAACAATCTTCCCCTTTGTCAATTTTAGTGACAAAACTATCAATACATATGGATTACAAAATAAATAAACTTTGTAGCTTCTCATCCAAATGCTTGATTTCCTTGGTTTTTTAACATTACTCGAAATCTTCATCACTTCCAAGTACTCCAGTGATTCTGAACGTGTTCAAATTAGCATCATAGTTGTTGAAGATCCGTATCCATAACAATAAGAAAACAGTTATTCTCAATCATTGTTATACAGTGTCATAGTATTATTACACAGCATCAAAGTTCAATTGTATCATAACTTTGATAATAATACTATGGTGATATTATCACTCCCCCTTATTCAATACTTCATCTCACAATGAAACCCACTCCCCCTTACATAATGATCTGTAAACCATATGTATTTGTAGTGTGAACTACACAATAATTCTCCCCCTTTTTGTCAATATAAATTGGCAAAGGTACGAAAACTAGCGAGATCATAATGAAATTCTCATAGAAATACTTCATGACTAAAAGAGAACATATCAACTTTGTTTCGATGATTTCACATAGTCGAAACTTAGTGTATTCATCAAGGAGTTTATAAAGATACAAGAAAACTCCTACAATATTCCATATCCGCACTCCCCACAAAGATTTGGCAATTAAGCACAAGTTCAATGAAGAACTCTCCCCCATAAAATGTCATTCCCAAAAAAACAACAAGAGCGGCCTTACTTTTACAAGAAAAGAAGGATTTCTTTGGACATTAACAAATCACATGAATTTGTATCCAGAAAACTCAATTAAATTAACCAGAAAGGAACCTTAATGATTAATTTAATCGGAAATGCTCAACATGAGAGAACTTACGGAGCCATACAGTACTTTCACATAGAAGTGGATCAGGGAAAGATCAATACTGCGGAATATTCAAAGATTCATTCTATTTTTCATCAATACTTGCATAATGACACAATAGACTTAATCTTTGATATCAAAAGTTCATTCTATTTTCCATCAGTATTTGCATAATGACATAATAGACTTAACTTTATATGGGACAATCATAGTTCATGGATGCAAACACACATATCCCATAACATTATTTGCAATATATAAAACCATTAAGATTAATACTGGAAAATCATCTTCCAAATAAATTTTAGAATTTAAATAAATAAATCTAAAAATATTTCAAGATGAAAATCGTTGGCAATAGCAATGTGTAATCACAATATAGGCTATTCCAAACCCCAGTTATCCTTCTTAAAACACAAGAATAAATTCTCATAAAAAAAATCCTAGATAAAATAAAAATCAACAAGCTAAAAAAAAAAAACTCCTAACCCATCAAAACCGATCACGAACTGAAATCAAAGAGCTTTTCGGGAACCCTCACGAGTCTTGAGACCTTTGAGCTTGTGAATGACAGCATCAACTGCTTCTTCAGAGAAGATATCCTCATTGACAAGATATCCTCATTGAGAAGATATTTAACACGTGTCTTCATGAGATCAAGGTCAGAGTTAACCTTTTTCAACTCAGTTCTTAACACATCGAGACCCTTCATAGTATCAACGAGCTGCAGTTTTGCTTCCTCAAAGTATTTAAGAAAATCGTGAACCACTTCGGCCGAAACCATCTCATCATTCTCAACATCTTGATGAGTATAAGCATAGTCGCATGAGATATCAGAATAATCGTCAGGATTTTGATACTTTATATCATCAACTTCTACTAGGGTTCTTTTCTTCTTCCCTTTTGACCCGAAACCAATACCTTTGTCAAGAAAACCTTTTGCAAAATCACAGGTGCAAGAAGGAGATGGCATTCTTGACACAAAAGAATAATCTAGAGTACGCGTACGTGACTCAATAGGATTGGTATTTAAATGGTTTCTTAGGGAAAAACTTTAGAGTTTCTAAAAATTGGTTCATGACAAATCAATGTGGATACCCGTACGAAAACCAATATGGTCCCAAAAACACAAACTTAAAAACTGTAAAGTACCTCTTATACAAGGTAAAAAGAATACAGCATGATTTTTGCTACTTGAAATTTTTTCTTTCACAATTTTTGGCTCAATAAATTTTATATTTCCACAGAGAGAAAAATTTAGAGCACAAGAGTAGCAGACAACTTAGTTGCAACAAAAAAAAAAAATAAAGAAATAAAAAACAATCGAAAAGATTCCCGAGACACAAATAATACTTAGGCAAAGCTATCTGTAGACAATAGTTTAGCTATGGACGATAAGAAAATAACTCAACTAGACAGAAGGCATTTTACCAATAAGTATACCTGATTATCAGTAAATCTTACTCAACAGGATTTTTATGAGTAAGAATTCAACCCTTGTGATTAATTGACACAAGTATGAGCTTTATGCTCATTAAATGAATATTGTTCATGGTTAATCCTCTTTTTCCTTCTAATTTTTGGAGGAAACCCTTTGTGATGAGAAAAAGTATCATAAAACTTACTATCATCAAAGTATGAAACTAAGTTCGAATCCTTACCATAAGAAGTTCGTATGGAGAATTTTGACAGCCTGTTGATAAGATCCTTGTATCCTTCAATTATCAGATTAAGGTTGTCATTCATATCTCCACTGTTGTTTCCACCTACTGGTACCTTTCTCACATCTTGAACATTATCCTTCACTTTAGGTTGAGAGGGACCTTTCTGAAATCTCCTTGACCGAATTGTATTAAAGCTACAATTTTTCCGAACATTCGATAGGAAAATTGAACTGACTTTCCTGGAAGAATTCACAGGGTGATTACTAAAACCAATAGGTTTAGACATCTGAATGTCAGTTATACCTTTAGTATTAAATCTAAGGTGTGTTGAAGTCGAACAATAGAATTGTCATTCAACCTAGATTTGCTTTTTTGTTCAACATGTCCTTTTCAATCACAAAAGAGACACACTTTCTGATCACCTGAGTGATTAGATTGAAAAGACTTAACAACATCATTAGGAGATTTCTTCCTTCCGAGCGATGTGAAGTTTCCTTGATTAGAGGAAGATACAAGCACATCTTTTCTAATTGGAAGGGATTGCGATTTAGCTTCTGGAACTGAATTTACAGTTGGGTCAGAAGCGATTGGTATAGTGAACTCTTTAGAACATCCTTGAATATAGAGTTTACTTAAAAGATGTTCAATTTTCAAGGCATCCTCTTTGAGTTTTGCCTGGAGTAAGGTTCGTGAGGAACAGACCATGGCGTTTTCCTCGTGAAAAAACTTTAATTGAGTGTCGCGTCATTTACCATACCAATAAGCGCATAGACATTTTGTTTCAACCGATTGATTTTATCATCCTGGTTTCTAACAAGTTTTAGAATCATTGCACTCTCTTTGGATGCTTCCCTTTCTACTTCAGAGTCAGACTCGTCGGTAAGGTAATCAGGGTAACACTTATCAATGCCTGTCTGTTTCGTTAAAACACAATGTTCATCTATATTCGAGATTGAAAAATCTTTCTCTTTAATAGATTTTATAGAAACAGAACTTTTGTTTTCGGTGATGCGTTTATCAGAGATGGCACAACTGTCCATAGAGTCAGATTGCTACAAACATAGACTAATGAGGTCTTAAACGTGTTTGCATGCTCTAATACCAATTGAAAAAGCGGGGGTCTAACAACCACACCCAATATTTCGTTTTGGCAATCTGTATGGACTAACTCCAATATATTTCCAAGAGAATCAACTAGACAGTCAGACTCAATCAAGGAAAATACATCCAAGAGTTATATCTCTATTTCTCAATATAATCAGCAAATCAAACCGATAGAAATCTGCGAGCCTGATTATTATGAGAAACAACTTGAACGGTACCAAAGACCAATCTTCATGTGTTAATCAATTTATATCAACAACCAAAAGTTGGATTATCTAATTGATTGAACTACGCACAACCTGTGATATTTAAATTATATAGAAAATATAATGCGTAAAAGAAATAACCCGGACACCAAAAATCTTGTTAACGAGGAAACCGCAAATGCAGAAAAACCCCGGGACCTAGTCCAGATTTGAACACCATACTGTATTAAGCCGCTACAGACTCTAGCATACTACAAGTTAACTTCGGACTGGAATGTAGTTGAGCCCTAACCAATCTCACACTAATTAATGTACAACAGAATTCCTTACGCCTTTGAATCCCAGCAGGACTCTACGCACTTGATTCCCTTAACTGATCTCACCCACAACTAAGAGTTGCTACGACCCAAATTCGAAGACTTGATAAACAAATTTGTCTCACACAGAAAAGTCTATTATTATTGAATAGATAAATCTGTCTCCCACAGAAATACCTACGAGTTTTGTTCCGTCTTTTGATAAATCAAGGTGAACAGGAACCAATTGATACACCGGACTTATATTCCCGAAGAACGGCCTAGTAATATCAATCACCTCACAATGATCTTAATCGTATGGAAGCGGAACAAGATATTGTGGAATCACAAACGATGAGACAAAGATGTTTGTGACTACTTTTTATCTTACCTATTAGAGATTGAATCTCGAGCAAATCTTAGAGAAGATATTACTCAATACGATAGAACAAAGTAAGATCAGAACATGCAATTACATAGAAAATAGTTGGGTCTGGCTTCAGAATCCAAACGAAGTCTTTAAGTCGTTAACCTATAATGGTTTTAGAAAAACCTAGGTTAAGGGAGAATCGAATCGAGTTGCAACTAGTATCATACAGGAGGTGTGGGGATTAGGTTTCACAGTTGCTAGAGTTCTCCCTTATATAGTCTTCAAATCATGGTTTTGCAATCAATGTTACCTTTGTTACAAAGCATTCAATATTCACCGTTAGATGAAAACCTGATTAGATTCAAGCTAATATATTTCAACCATTAGATCGAACTTAGATTGTTACACACAAATGAAATGTACCTATATTTAGATATGGGTAACCGTACCTAAATGTGTACACTTAGTTGGTTCAACAATAGTTAACTGAAGTTAGCCATATGAACACTTTCATATCAACCTTATTGATTTTAATCACAACTAGTTCGAATGACTCAAATGAAACTAGTTATAGAGTTGTTCAATTGTTTATATTCTCACAGAAGTATACAAGACGCAATTGAAGAAAAATCGATTTTGATCCACTCGAATAAATTCATGAACATTATACCCACGGTTTGCATATATTGCATTCCTTATTATATAGATGTATTTACCGATTTTAGAACTTAACCCACTCAAGTATGCAAAAAGGTATGCATACTTAGAGTTCCGGACTTGGTCTGTCTGCCATTATGCGAACGGTACGCATACTGTCGTTTACGACCAAACTCAGTTAAATTCCCAGACCTGAACTATTAAGCCAATACGCATACGGGTATGCATACTAAGTTCCCAGACTTCAATTGTTAAACCAGTACGCATACGGGTATGCATAATATGGTTCCCGGACTTGGAATAACTTGCAACAATTAGCATACAAGTGTGTTATATCCAATCAATGGTTAATCGTTCTAAACTCCATTTTAATCATTGAAACATTCTTAGAAGACGGGAATAGCTGTCTCACACAAACTATTAGCTTCAAAACAATTTTCAAGTGATCAATAGATCAATACGAAACATTCCGAGTCTACATCAAATGACCGTCTCACACAAATCATGTAAGATGTTACCAGGCGATTTTCACATGATTATCTTTTGACTTTCGTCAAGAATAAAAGATGAAATTGGTTAAAGCGAAAGCTTACCAACACATATTTCAAGAAATATGTAAGCGAGTTAAACTCAGATCGAAATATCAAATGTGTATAAAATAAAGTTTATATATCTATACGACTTTTGTCTCAATAGGAGATAGAATAGAAATAGACTTCTGAGTGATAGATGAGTTCAAGTCTCCACATACCTTTGTTGATGAAGTTCCACAAGCTCCTCTTAGTAGTTCTTCGTCTTCAATCGATGAACGCCATGAAGTCTAAAGCTCAACTACACATTCTATCCTAATCCGAGACATAGCTATAAGTAGACTAGAAATCAAGACTTATAGTTTTTACAACTAAACTTGATAAAAAAGATTGAGATAGCAACGGTTCCGAGTTTGACCGAGCAGTGCTCTAACAGCAAGGCCACCACGTAAAGTTTCTCTATGAGCCAGGACAGCCACATGAGAAACAATGAACGCACCAGAAGTGTCCACCAATGGAAAGGATGAAGTTGAAGTAGTTAGTTGGCCGATCTTTTTCTTCAGTCGGTAGACATGAAAGACAGGGTGTATTCTTGAACCTACTGGTAGTTTCAATTTGTAAGCAACAGTGCCAACCTTCTGCAAGACTTCAAATGGGCCATAATAATTGGCTGGGAGTTTGAAATTCTGTCTGAGAGCCATAGAGGATTGTCTATAAGGTTGTAACTTCAAAAATACCCAGTCACCAACAGTAAAAGACCTGTCACTTCTAGATTTATCATCATAGAACTTCATCCTGTCATTAGCTCTGAGTAAATCCTCCCTAAGCTGTTGCAACATGTGATCCCTTTCCTGTAAATACTTTTAAACAACGGCTACTGAAGTAGTAGTAGGGATAGGAATTGCAAGATGTGGAGGAAGGTAACCATATAATGCTTGAAATGGTGTGGTAATTGGTGTTGAACCACCATTCAGCTAGAGCTAACCAATTTGCCCACAGTTTGGGAGTAGTGCCAGTCATGCACCATAAATATTTCTCCAAGCATGTATTGGTTCTCTCTGTTTTCCCATCTGACTGAGGATGGTAAGCAATACTGAGACATAAGGTGGTGCTTAAGGATTTGAACAATTCCTGCCAGAATTTGCTAATGAAAATCTTATCCCTATCAGACATTATAGAAGAAGGAAAGCCATGGAGTTTAAAGACATGATACAGAAATTCTTTAGCTACAAAAACAGCTATGAAAGGATGGCTGAGAGTAATAAAATGGCTATAATTGGTCAGCTTGTCAACAGCCACCAATATGACATATTTTCTATTTGAGGGTGGCAAACCTTCAATTAAGTCCATGGATATATGTTGCCATGCAGCATCTGGAATGGGTAAGGGTTGTAATAGAGCAGCATGAGCAGTGTGTTCATGTTTGTTACACTGGCATACATCACAAGTAGCAACAAAGTGGAAAATGTATTGTTTCATTTTAGGCCATAAAAAATAGGCTTTGGCTCTAGTGTAAGTACCCAACATTCCTGAGTGACCACCAATAGCATAGGCATGGACTGACTACATGACAGAAGTTCTAATGTTTTTACCAGCATCAACATAAAGCTTAGTTTTGTACCTGAGAATGACCCCTTGTAAATAAAAAGATTGGTGAGAAAGATTGATTAACAACTGAGCCAAGAGTTGCTGAACAACTGTGTCATTCTCATAGTTGCTAATAAGATCTTGAGCCGACTGGGGTTGAGTCAAGGAGAGTGCTAGACATTCTAAGGAGAGAGGAAGTCTTGATAAGGCATCAGCGACAGTGTTATCTTGCCCTTTTTTTGTATCTAATCACATAATCTAAGCCCAAGAGCTTCATCAGCCATTTCTTCTGTAAAACTGAAGTCATTCTTTGCTCCATAAAGAACTTCAAGCTCTGGTGATCAGTGTTGATGATGAACTGAGTATGAGAGAGATAATGTCTCCATTTTTGCACAGCCATAACAATTGCTAAGAGTTCTTTTTCCATGAAGAAGATATCGCACTCGGAAATTTGGATGTCGAAGTCTGACAAAAGTCAACCGTAGTTGACCGTTCACCGTTGGCCGACGAACCGTGACTTGACCTTAGACGTTGACTTGACCTATTCTTCTGTTGACCGAACCTCTGTTTGACTGTACCTTTCACTAGTAAATATTTATCCCTTAGCAGGAAGTTATATATGAAATAATAGATGCCTTTTATATTTAAATTTTGGAAAACTATTATATCAGGAAGCTTATCTTCCCTCCCGTTTTGTTTTGATTCAAGTAGGTGGTGTGATTCATAGAGCCTGTTGAGATGAGTCATTAGGAGGTGGAGGTGTTATTGTGTAGGATTTAGTAGGAGGATATATATGGAACTAGGAAGAAGAATTAAGGGGTGGAGATAACGTGATAAGAACTTTGAGAAGAAAAATTGCAGTAATGGTAGATGATGATGTTAGAGAGATGAGTGATTATGTTGATAGAGAAAAGAGTTCCATTAGTAGCTTAGTAAAGAAAATATACAAAGATAAGAGGGTGGAAGATGTAATTGTTATGTGGGTTGTTGCGTTGATGATGAAGAATTAGTTAATTAATGGTGTTCTTGATAATAAAGATGATGTTTTAATTGTTAAGAGGATGGAGATGATGGAGAGTTGGTAAACCAATTAAGGTAACCTTTATAATTGTTTCTAGCATGTTTATAGAAATTGGGTAGTTCATATATATTGATTATAATTTGTAAATCAACCAATCAATTAATTTGAGAACCATGATTTTATGTGGGATTATGTTTACTGCCCTATATGTATGGATTTAATTAGGTACCTTAGAGACATAACTAGACTTATCTTTATAATATGAAATTGTAGTACGCTGGATGAGGATTTTACAAATATAATGTTTGTTCCGTTCGGTTGAGTAACGAGTGAGATATTCATGTTAGGAAATTAGTTGTCGCAGCAAATACCGTGTGTTAGCAGTCACGAGTAAGCATATGTTTGAGTTGTTCTTGATAGGTTTGAGTTAGAATTGGAAAATATTCTTTAGGATTAAGTTGTAGAGGATAATCCCGTGATTCTGATGAGCCGTAGTTTGTTTAGTTTGGATTTATAGTCTGTAATATAGAGACCTTGGAAGTTGACCTCTAGAGCTGGTTTTAGAACTAAACACTTACAATAATTTCTGAGATTTTGGTGAAGAAGATGATTGAATTAGACAGCTGACTCAGTTGACCATCTGACTCGGTGTGAGTCAGACTAAACGGGTCATGGAGCGGGTAAACGGGTCGGTTCATGTGTTGAACCGATGGGTCAGTAAGTGGGTAGCGTGCCGGTTCAGCGTGCCGTACCGGATCAGGCCTGGTGGGCTGGGTTTAGAGCCAGATTTAGTATTTTGATGTTTTGGACCCTTTATGGTCGGAATTAGCTTTCGGTTCCTTCTGCAAAGTTGTAAGGTTTTTTGAGGGCTTTCTGATGATACCCAATTTCACCCTATTTGGATACGTAGATATTGTTTTGGGGTTTTTAGGCTAAGGCCAGACCCATGGGTAACCCATAATATGAGGCCCTTAATTAAAAGAAGTTTAAATCTAGGCCACGAGTTATTAAAAGACATCCATGCCCTTTTATATATTGTCAAACCTCAAATTAAATAAATTTAAATTTAAGCCCTAAATTATTAAATCTAGGCCCAAAATTATTAAAGTATAGTGTGAATGTGTAAACAGAAGTTACACATGCATATGGCATGTGTATCCAGAAGTTACACATCCTTATGACATGTGTAATGCAAAGTTACACATTAAAAAAATAGACATCAAAAAGAACGCATACAAAAAATACATGTATTACTTTAATATTCATTTATAATAATTTCTTAGCATGTGTAACTAGAAGTTACACACGCATCTGTCTAGTGTAATTGAGAGTTACATATGCATCTATCTAGTGCAATTGAGAGTTACACATGCATCTGACTTGTGTATTCAACGTCAACTCCAATTCCAGCGAGACCAATACCACAAATAAGCAATTAGCTTTTATGAATTTATCAGAAACCTAAAATATAACAACAAACAAACATGAACTAGTGTCAAAAGAAAATTGCAAAAAAAAAAAAAATATTTACGAGAACAACAAAAAATAGTCCATAAGAGTGCTTAATGTTGATAACAGTTACAATGAACAGACATATGAACCAATGCCAAAAAAATAATGCAAACAAATATTATTCAGTAGTTAAGAGAACAACAAAAATAAAAGAGAAGGAAAATTGAAGATGCATCTGGCTAGTGTAACTAGCAGTTATACATGAAATGACATGTGGAAAAGCTGAAATATACATGAAATGACTAGTGTAACCTGAAATATAACTAGCAGTTATACATGAAATGACTAGTGTAACTCTCAATTAGTGTCGAATCTAAAAAAGAACAATAAAAATATGCACTGAAACACTACATAAACACTATTTCATGGGACTGTGTCACCTTGACAAAAAAAATTCCCGATGCGAGCTTCTTAAACAACAGAAATTATGGAACACATTAAAAATAGGAATAAACTATAAAACCAATTTAAAAGCAATCAGAAAAATAAGACTACAAAAATGGATGTGTACTAGGAAGTTACACATCCATATGGCTTGTGTACCTGGCATATGTAATTTTTTGGTTGTAATGCTTGTTCATTTTAGCATGTGTAATTAGTAGTTACACATGCATGTGACCAGTGTAACTAAGAGTTACATATACATATAGCATGTGTAACTAGAAGTTACACATCCGTACAACTTGTGTAACTAGGAGGGGATATTCATGGCGGCAAGTTAATAACAAAAAGCATGCCACTCAAAAAAGAAATATAATTACTTACAGAGCTAACCCAAACGGCGAAAAAGAAATACATGCACGACCAGGCTTAGTTGACGCAGAATTGCTGCCCTTAGGCAACTCTATAAGCTTCAGGAGGCATAAATTGCACCATAAATAACTGAATCATTAACACCAGCTTTCTCCCCATCTTGTAGTACCCTGCTAATACCACCACTAGGTTCATACCAACACATCCTCTCTGAAATTAGCATAACTACCACCATCAGCTTCTTCAATAACTATACAGACACAAGCACTGAAGGTCATATTCAACAAGTAGTCACCAAAAGCTTTAAATGTAAAACAAATAAAATATGTTTCAAATAGTATACATCCTAAGTTACCGTAACATCATTAATAACCAAAACAGATGGACAGTAATAGTAATAATATGTTAAATCATTCTTATATCCTATGCAATTCAAAGCATCTAATTCAACCAAAAATGCCGAAAATGATAATACAAGCAAACAGTATTTTAAACTGTGGATTCAATGGATTGGTTTCACATGAACAACATTCTTGGTTCAGTTTAAATATGTCAAAATATCTCATGATATCAATTTCCAAAGCTAGTCTGTTAGTCAAGTCCAATGAATTACTTATATAAGTTTCAGACGAAATAAACCAAAGGTACTGGCATTTAAAAATCGAAACACAAACCTTGATCCTTGTACTTCTGATACTATTGAACAATCTCTGTGTAGTTTGAGGTAGTCAATCAACTACAAAAAAATAATTCAAAACCAAATAAAGCAATCAAAATTATTTCCAGCACTATTCAATATTTTTCAGCATACATTGACCATAAATGAACCAAGAATCATATAGAGACATATCATCGTGTAAGCTTACATCAGCTGACTTGTGTAACTGAGAGTTACACATGCATATAACATGTGTAATTAGGAGATACACATGCATCTGACTTGTGTAACTTTCAGTTACACATGCATATGGATAGTAGTGATGGATGGATGGATAAATTCAATCAAATATGAGATGATGATCAGGTTTGTAAACTGATTAATCAAATGCACAAAGGCTGAACACAGGAATACCTAACTTCACCAGTGAAAGCACCTCCTTTCTTCACCCAACAAGCAGCCACTTGAATCTCATGATACAGTGACCTTTTAGCCGAGGTAAGGAACACAAATGGAGGACTGACCATAACCTCTATAAAAAAAACATTCCCAACTACATTTAAATACTTCTAATCCATAGAAATATCAAATGTAATAGCGTATTCACAACATTTATCAGCGTATCCACTCACCAACATCATCTATGGGTGCAATTTCAGCACCGTTAGTGTGTCAACAATCTTCTTCACTTGGTCCTCAGTTCCATTCTGAAATTCCACAATTACTCAATTATGAATTCCACTTCCTAGTCCTTATTTCATCATTTCAGCGCCAACTCCAATTCCAGGAAGACCATCCTAAAAAAATACCACAAATAAGCAGTCAATTTTATTGAGTTATTGGCAACCTGAAGAAAACAAAAAGCAATAAGCTTTTATGAGATTAAAAAGAACAATACACACAACAATGTATAACCAGTTTTACATGCACTTGACTTGTGTAAATAGGAGTTACACATGTATATGACTAGTGTAACTAGGAGTTACAGAGCATTTGAATAGTGTAACTGAGAGTTACACATGCAATTCGGATGTGTAGACGCAAGTTACACATGCAATTTGGATGTGTAGACGAAAGTTACACATGTTGTGCATAATCATCAAAATGAGAAACTCAATCACATTGAAATATTAATCAAATTCTGAAGAAAAAAAAACAGTAAACTCAAATCATAAAGTATATACAATTTCAATATGATACATTCAAACCATTAAAAAACTCAAAGACACTTATCTTATTTCACTGATTTTATATTGAAATAGTTGTTGAAGTTGCTTAGATTCAACTGTATGCTTCCAGTTATCTTCATCGATTAAGATTTCATCTTCAAGACAAGGTACTGAATGTAACAAATATAGATTGAACTTAAAAAAATCAGCCAAGAAAAAAATCCATTAAAGATGAGCTCAAATCAGTTCGAAAATTAAAGTAAACGAAGTTCATATCAAATAGATGGGTAAAACGAATAATGATTCACATATTTCGAATCCGAAAACCGACTTTTGATCGAGGTGAGAGATTAAAAGATAGATCCAATTTTGTTCAAGAACCCTAGAAATTTTCTCTCAAAAGTAAAATTGAGGTAAGAATATAAGAGATCTAACTCTATTTATGATTTCTGTAACATATTTGAACTGAAATGAAACTATTAAAGTTTCCAAAATTATTTTTCAGAAAATAAAAATTCGAAATCTCAAAATTAAATCAACCAATTCAATTGAAATGTTAAAGATGAGTATGCTTATCTATTCGATTTGATTTTGTAGGCGAATCTTCAGATTCATTTGTTGCTGATGATGATTATGACTTCGTTTTCCGTTGATTTTCACCGAATCTTCCAAGAACAAGTGATGATGATATTGAATTAGGTTTAGATAATCAGGATTTGTGTTTGTAAAGATTAGATCTAGGTTTTGAAACCATTTTTCTATGAAAATTTCAATGAGAATTTGTTTCTTCTCGGCTGGATTTTTCTTCCAGAAGAGAGCAAAAGAAAATGAGAGAGAGGAAGAGAGAGAAAGTGAAAACGAAAATGAAACTGAAAACTAAACTAAACCTAGTTTTATTACTTATAAATACTAAAGGGCAGTCTTGGTATTATTAGAATTATTATGGATAATATTCTTATTGTTAAGCACTGAATTCTAAAGTTCTGGGCCTAGAAATATCAAAATGTGAAAGAATGGAGTTGATAGTGAAGGATCCATTTTGTGGGGCTTCTATATATTGCACCCATATAGTAGGGGGTATAACATTTTTTACTATTGTTTTATACAAAAATTACTTATTACCATGTTATAGAACCATTAATAAAACTAGAACCATTAGTTATCTCACTTAGCCTATAACTAGAGACTTGTATGAAATTATGTTACGAGCCTTGTATGAGCCTTTTGTATAAATTCTTAGAGTGCTTGTGTGATTAACAATTAATTTTTATTAACAACGATCGATTCAAAGGACGAACCAGTGGATTGTAGATCTCGAGGTTGGCGAGGCTTGTCATCAAAAGAGGTGGGAATCGATAACGAACTCTCTTGTATTCATTATTTTTTTACAAATCTATCTTTTGTGAAATTCATGCATATCTTTGTTACTATATGATATGTGTATGCATGTATTATATGTGTGTAATACAAACTAGTTTTGTTTTACATTCTGGGATGGGTTTGGATCTTTAGAAACAACTAATATATGTGCTTTGGGAGTATTTACTTATTTTCAAAATGTGATTCTTTCCATTAACTAAAAAGTAGTTACAATCTTTACTTATTGTTAGCATGTAAGGAAGAAGGTTTCCTTTTGATTAGTATGAGATGTGTGCCCCAAACTTTATATCTAATTCAAGCACATCTAATAGGTGTGTAATTGTCACCAATATTACGGGTGTGTAATTGTCACCCATACCTAATAGGTGTGTAATTGTCACCAATATATTTCCCTATTTCTGTACGGGCAACTCATGTCTCATACATGGATGTTTATTATTCTTTTAAATTACTTTCAAAAGCTATTGTATTATGTTTTGGTGTTTAGAGAGAATTATGTTGGGAATCTTATATATGATTGTTGAATTTACTCGTGGACGGATACGGCTTTTCATGGGTACTTTCTTCAATCAGATATAATGTTGTTACCATTAGTTTCTTTGGATACTTGTTATGTAGAGTGCGCGTAGAATAAGGTACTGGTAAGGTACACATCGTTTATGGCTTCGAGGCCGGAAAACCTCACGTTACTTTAATGATCATTGAAGATTACACAACAGTCATGCCTTGCTACTACGAAGGAAGACGTCGCTCAACTATTATTTCTGTTATGAATGTTTGCCGAATGATTGGTTGGTAGAACTTTATATTTCAGTACAATTGATATTTTAATATGCTTTATCTGTTTTCCGTGTTTTATCAGTTTTTAGCAAAACCTGCATTGTCTTCAAATCATACTAGTGATTACATGAAAGTTAGTTGTTATTTATACTGGGCACCCATTTTTGGGATGATGTGCTCACTTAATTCCCACTTTCAGTTTTAGAGACAGATCAAGTTGTTCACGTGGCGATGAATGCTTCGAGGAGTTGGTTTCGTTAGTTGGTTAGCTTCCGCTATGTTTATTTTGTGTTTATATTCTATTTGTAAACCAACTCATTATTGTATATGTATCACCTGAGAGGAGTTCTTGTATTAATTTCAGAGATGGTTTAGATTCAGGTTAACCTTTGCTTAGAACTTTTAAAGTATTACTTAAATAGATGTTATAGATCCTTAGTGCCTCATTATATAGTTAATCTCTTAGATTAGTAATCTGCTAGATTGTGGGGCGCTATACAAGTAATCCAGATGAGGTTGAGCAAAACAATATTTCTTGAGATTAGCAGAAAGATAATGTTGTCTCAATAACTCCAGCACCTAAGATATATGCATTAAATGTTCTTCCTGAGACTTGTTGTAAATAAGAATGTCATCAAAGAACACTAGAACAAATTTCCAAAGGAAATATTGAAAAACCTTGTTCATTAGTGCTTGGAATGTAGCAGGTGCATTGGTAATACCAAATGGCATCACCTTAAATTCATAATGCACATGATGAGTTCTAAAAGCAGTCTTGTAGATATCTTGAATGTGCATTCTAATTTGATGATATCCTGCTCTGAGGTCCAACTTAGTAAATATGAAAGCTCCATTCAGTTAATCAAGCAACTCCTCAACTAATGGGATTGGAAATTTGTCCTTGACAGTCATATCATTCAACTTTCTATAATCTACACAAAATCTCCAAGATCCATCTTTTTTCTTGACCAATAAAATAGGTGCAGCAAATGGGCTGGTACTGTCTTGTATAAGTCCAGCATCTAACATTTCTTGAACCATTTTTTCAACCACTGCCTTATGGATGTAAGGACACCTGTAAGGTTTATGAAAAGTAGGAATGAAGTCTGGTTTTAAAGGAATTTTGTGGTCCACATCCCTTAGAGGAGGGAGGGTAGTTGGTTCAGCAAAGACATCTTCATAGATATTTAGAAGAGAGGTAATTTCTGGAGGTGGAAGAGAAGTGGGAGTTACTGAAATGGAGAAAAATTGGACAATAACAGTAGGTGTGTTGTTCTTAAGAAATTTGAAAAAAAAGACTCACCACTGAGCAAAATGCAAGAGGGTGTAGAAGAATGGCCTTGTAATGTAATCTGCTTGCCCTGATGCTGGAAGGAGATCTTAAGTTCAGCCAAATTGAACATTACATCCCCTAATTTCTTAAGCCAGTCCACCCCAAATACCATATCACAACCACCTAAAGGGAGTACTCTCAAATCACCAGAAAATTGATACCCTTGCATAAACCATTTTAAGTCATTACAAACACCATGACTGATAGTTGTGTCACCATTTACTACTGTAACTTACATTTGACCAGTATGGGCTATGTGCAGTTGTACTTTTGCAGCCAAAGATGCACCAACAAAACTATGAGTGCTGCCGGTATCAATTAACAAAAAAAAATTATGCTTCTTGAGTGTACCTGGAACTCTAATAGTACTTTGAGTAACAAGGCCAGTCAAAGCATGAAGAGATATTTCCATAGTAGTATCCACAGAAGTTATGGGAGAAGTTGCTTCCTCCTCTGAATCCTCAATAGGTGGTGAAGAAGTTTCCTCATCAGAAGCTACTAACATGAATAATTGTTGGGACTTACAACGATGACCAGGCTTGTAAAAAATATCACAATTATAACACAAACCTTTGTCGCGTCTGGATTGCATTTCAACAGGTGTAAGTCTTTTAATAGGTGGTAATTGTGACTCAGGTTTAGTTGGCGTGAGAGGGTGGGTAATCATAGGTTTGTAAGAAGAAAAAAAGAGCTTAGGGATGTTGTTAAGTGGTGGTAATGAAGGTTTGTAACTTGAAGAGGGTGAGAATGAACTAGTGGAAGGTTGAAATTGTCTGTGAAAAGTTTTATAACGCTTAGTCTGAGAATCAACAGAAGCTTGTTGTAAGCGAGCTAAATAAAAAGCTTCAGAATCATAACTTAGTTTAAACATTTGAACAGGATTACGGATTTCGTCCTTTAACCCACTAATAAAACTCATAGTGAAATAATCCCCAGACATACTTCGATTCTTAGCCTTAATTAAGGCCTTTAAAGATTTATACCGTTCATAGTATTCTTCCACAGTAGTTGTCTGAGACAATTTATTAAAACTGCCAACATAATTATCATAAGCCACATCTTCAAAGAGAAAAAAAAAAAACAGAAGCAAAGGTACTTGATCTGATTTCAACTTTGTTGTAGTAAAAGGTTCGTTGAGACTTGTGAAGATTCGAGTTTTTAAATTTAATAAAAATATACAATAATATTACAATTGGTGCAAGAGGTACTGGGACTAAGGATTTAGCCAATCTTCATAACATAAGGTTCACTTATTTATTCTCAACAATTTTAGCTCAAGAAATATAAACATGGACTCTATTTTTTTGCCAAGGTAGATTCTCAAAACATTGATTGTAAATGTTAAGCATGGGACATCAAATCACCTAAGCTAAGCATGACCCATCTAATCAAATGACAACCAATTTAATCAAATCATATTTCAATTAATTTTAGTGCAAAAGTCATAAAAAAGAATAAAATAAATTTTCCCATGTATGAAGTTCGGCCTCCTCCGTCGTCCCAGTGTTGGGGTTTAGCTCTTCATGGTGAAAACACGCTCAAAATTCATCTTTATTAATGCTCAAAAGTGTTTTATAATTGATGAAAAGGAGAAAAAATGGTGAAAATCGGGTTTTGTAACAATTATATTTGTTACAAACCTTTGTTACAGAGAACGATAATTGTAAAGTGTTGTTGTTACTGTAGCATATAAGATTGTCCTGGAACGGTCGCATACACTGTAGCAGTTACGACTGTTTTTGGGCGTCTTATGTTCATCGTGTTCTTCAGTTCCGCAGCAGCAGAAACAGCAGCAGCAAAGCCTGTAAACCTCTGATTCTCTCCTCCTCAAGCCTTCTCAGCCCCCCAAACTCCCGACACCCCTTCTATGTGATCCTAGGAACCTATTTATACATCATTGTGACATTGAATCTCCTCTATTAACTACAAATAATCTTCTTTTACTCGGGTATATTTTTTTCCATTTTTTTTCATTGATTTTGATTTTCACGCATCTGCAGCTGTATTTCTTTCCTTCTATACCTTCTTCACGCTCCATAATATCGATTAAGTCTTCCAAGCACGTGCAATACACGTTTAAATTTCTCACAACTCATGCAAGCTCATGTTTTTCCTC
>JAJJMB010014022.1:2518084-2734971 GCA_023531105.1 Papaver atlanticum | reverse complement strand
CCGACACATTTTTGGGGTGCTTCCGGTGCATTTCTGGGGTGCCTTTAGTACTCTATCCTGGGGTGTAAAACACCACTTTTCGAGCCAGTTTCGCCGCAAGAGCTTATTTCTCTAAAAATACCTACAAAGACATAAAATAACAAAATAAATACAAAATCGAACACTAATAATATATACAATTGAGACATATTAGACACAATAATGCGTCTATCAGTACTCCAATGAATAAACAATTTACCCTCCTGATAGTCTAAAAACCAAGCATCAGCCTTAGATGGATAGAAGCTAGATCAGCCCTCTTAGAACATTCAACAGAATTCAGGTAAAAATAACGTTCACATTTACGAATCCAATCTCGAGGATTAGAGCCGTCAAAACATGGAAAATCAATTTTAGGTTAACGAGCAAAGTTACCTGAAGTTAGAAGCAACCAAGAATTTTGGCCAGATTCAGTACGGAAGGAATATGCTGAGATTCACCACTTGGATCTGGCGGAACTAAAACACCAAGATGTCTAAAGATGGTAGCAAATTGAAAACTCAAAGTTTCTTCAATCGAAGTCATCTTGAGTTTGATGTCTGTGATATATTTTTCTAGAGCTGATAAATTTTCTCCATCAAGCTTCTGCTGATGAGCAACATCCTTTATTGTAGGTGCTTTATCACCCCCTGTCATGAATCAACAACACAGGATCGAACTAATATGATACCAAATATTATGAATCAACAAGTTGGTTTTGAATCACACATATCAGTAACCTACTCTTCCAAAGGAATGGGCCTGAATTTGATTAATTTCTCTCTTCTTACCAGATTCAACAAATGATTTGCAAATAAATACAGCAATTACTCCTCCCAACTCTCAGACTCTCTCAATAGTCGTTAGATCACGTCTACCTACTAATCCTGTGACTAAGATAACAAGCTTAAATCTACCAAGGAAATAATGACATGTACACCAAAACGTGACCAACCAGCTAACAAAAGCGTGACTAATCAGCTCACTTAGAAGATGGCCAATAGTCATAAAGCTGACTCAACTAATAGACATATGACAAATTGCAGAGACCTATGCAACCAATTAACCTACTGCATTTCATTTGATTATTGATGGCGTTCTGAAGTCCATTTGTTCCTTTTAAGTCTTGCACGTGATATCAGGCCTACTCCTATGCACATATCAAACAGTTGATTATGCCACTTTAGCACCCACTATGGGTATGCAAAAGTGCCAAACTTATTTGTATATATGTTAAATATAACATATAGGTATACACGACAGACTTTCTAGCGAGTAATAGAGTATCCATCGCTAGCTGGTCATTCCAGCGCCAGCGATGGTTATGTCTCTAGCTGACTTGATCATCGCTCATCATTTCCTCATCCAATGGCTACTATTCCCCCCTCTATAAATACCTAAGTTCAAACTCATTTCAACTCACACAAGAATTTCTAAATCTTTTTAGAATTTCTTAATCTCCAATTCCTTTCATACTCTTCCATTTCTTTAAAGAGCATAGTTGATAATATGAACATGTCTGAGTTCATAGAAAACCAACATGCTGCCGAAAATCAAAGAGTTGCTAATCGTGCCAATGTGCAAAGTCGAATTAGGAGGCGATTACCAAAATTTTCTATTGTGGAAGACAAATGTATTTGCAGGTATTATGCTTTTTGTACTTGGAGAACAATCCTGTCACCAATTTTTTTGGAAAGGATATTTAGAAAAATCCAAGAACAAACAATGAACCCCAACAATCGTGATGTTTCAGGGTTGTCTCATCGCTTCACTGTAATAAATAAGGAAATTAGTAAGTATCTTGTTTTACTTCAGCAAGAAGGTCCAAACATGAGGGATGGTGAAACCATGATGGAACTTGAAAAAAGGTGTCGTGTGGAATATCGCCGCATCAACGGAAAGGACTTCCCATTTGGAAGTTGTTTCGAGATTTTAAGAGGGTTGCCAAAATATAATCCAATATTTATGTTTTAATTTCTTAATTGTCAACTTAATATTTGTCCTACTCCTACTTTTGTTTAAATCAAAATGTGAGATTGGATTAAGAATAAAATTAAACTTAATTTTCAACAATACGAGTCAAATTTTCAAATTCATTAAACTTCAAATTAATCATTAATGGTCATTTTATAGACATAAAACTAGACAATAATAATTTGAAAAATAAAAATAACTAGACTTTAAAAATAAAAATTTGGGACAATGTTCTTCATCTTGTTTATCTTCTTCATTTCACCAAATTTCCAATCAATGCGCTCATGAACAGAGTTTCCTTTGTTTATCTTTTTCTTTGTCTTCAAATTTGCTTTGCCTTGATTTTCCTTGTCTTGAACTTTTCTTTGCCTTTTCTTAGTTGAATTTTTGACTTGATTAATATCCAAAACTTGTAGACTTCTTTGCTATTTACCTATTTCTTTATAACTATCATATATCTTCTTAACAGCACCTTCAAGCACTACTCCAGAAAAATCAAGTTTCGTTGCCGAATCAAGTTAAGTTTGAAATTGTGTCATTTGTGGAAAAATGAAAAAATAAATTAGATTGAGAAAGAGAGAAATAGAGAAATTTGATTGTAAAAGAGAGAAATAAAGAGAAAAAAAATTACACAAAAAATTTGGGGTAAGTTTTGAGTTTGAAAATTACCTATTTATAGGCGATAAAGAACTAGCTGCTGGCGCTAGACTTAATATCGAGCTATATTGATGGTATCGCTGGCGATATTATCAATAACATTCACTAGAATTTCGGTCGCTCCGTGGTTTTCCGATAGTGGCACAATTCATTTGCCTTGCAACCTGGTATGTCAAAACATGTTTTTTTGACCTTGTGCATAGGAATAGGCCTTAGTAATCTTCACTATAATAACTAACCTTCACCAGCAAAAAAAAAAAAAAAAAAAAAAAAAAAAAAGTGTATAAATATGCATAGTCCCTCAAAAAAAAAAAATGACAATATCTCTTTATAATTATTAAAATACCTTTTGGTCTTGTTCAGGAGACCGGGCAAAATAATGCTGATCAATTATAAGGGCTTCTGCGCATTTGTAAAGTTCCAGTGCTTGAATGTGACGGAATGACATTCTCCTCTCCCATTCTTAAGGAAACAACAGTTAGTAAGGACAAATAATAGACTTCTAATAAATATGTACAAATTTCTAAAGTGTACGGGTAAATAAAAAATTTGGTCCTTCTTTCTTAAACACAATAGGGGAGAAAATAAGACAGTGAACAGATAATGAAATAATAACCTGAAACACAGACAAGTCACTGGAGAATCCACGCTCACTATTAGTATTTTTCCTTAAGTTCCCCCAATGTCTCATAAAATTTCTTGAATACTGGAATCTGAAATTAATATAATTCAGTTACGAGGACTTACATGATTGTAAATACAACTTAAGATTTCAAGTGAAATGTGGGATTAAATCAACAGATAGAACAGGAAGTACCTAATATGATTGACTTGAGTGTAGCACTAGTAGAGCCTCCCACCTTGCGATTTTGTGGTTGAGTACTGTGTGCATTCAAAGTCTATATCTCTTGGAAATTATATAATGAACTGAGCTGTGGAGAATTGAGAAACAAAATCAAAACATTTGCTCCCGATGTTGTGATGCGTGATTTATCTAAACTTGTAGATGTAGTTAACAAGTTCATCTTGCATGACATATATGATATATCCAAACTTGACGCATTAGAATGAAGTCCCCAAATTGTATTGTTCGTCTACTCTACTCTCTAGCGTTCCATAATTAAAAAAAACACACACAAAATTGGTCAATTAATCCAATAATGACAATTCTTGGGTGAAAAAGACATATAAAATTTGATAGTGTTTAAATGGACGAGAATGTAAAAATAGTCAGGATGTAAACAGTTTCATCCTACCCATTTTCAAATACTTTTTCTTATTTGTAAAAATATCCAGGATGTAAACAGTTTCATCCTACCCATTTTCAAATACTTTTTCTTAATTTTAATTTACATCAGGATGCATCCAGTTTCAGCCTCGCTATTTTTTAAGTTTAAGCCAGGATGAATCCAGATTCATTCTTGCTATTTTTTTGGTGTCCATTTCACCCATACTAATTTTTACTCGTCCATTAGAACCATGTTTTAAAAATATTTGGGCAAATGACCCAACTTCTCTATAAAAAAAAAGATGATTATTTGGGGACCACTCCATTTTAGAGGGACCATTATTCCAATTTTAGTAGGACATTTAGAAGCAAGCTGAAGTCACCGTTTATCCACATATTTTAGTTAATGCTCAAAATGCCCTTATATTATTTTAATTATTATCTTAATTTATTTTATTTCAAATTTTTATTTTATTTCCAATTTTTTTTTTATCTTTTTTAAAAATAAAATTCAATTTCTTTTTATTTGCTCCGGTTTGGCAAGTCCCTAATTCTAGCGATACGCAAATTCATAAGTATTTTTTCCACAAACCCATTACTTTTAATTCGTTTTTGATTGGAAAAATGGAGTAGTGATTATCAAAATAGAGTAAAAATGAAAGTTAGGGTATCAAGTTCGGTTAGTAGAAGTTTTAGAAAACCCTTGTTTGGTAACTGAACTTTCTGAAACCAAGAACACGAAAAACACTTCGGCTAAAACGAAATATTCCAAGCGTAACTGAACTTTTGTATAGAACGCCAAATGCAGAGTTCGGTTAGTTCGCAAAAAAAATCTCCTCGGCCGATCTTTTCTCTGTAAAACTATATGTCGAGTTCGGTTAATTCTCAAAAATGTTCTCCTTGACCTAACTCTTCCATGTAAAACTATATGTTGAGTTCGGTTAGTTCATATTTTTTTTCCCTAGACGAACTTTTTTGTCCATGTAGTTCGGCTATTTTTCATATATTTTCTCTCAATCGAACCTCAAGTTTGACTAGATTTGTTTTTTTCTCTTAGCCGAAACAAAAAATACACAAAAAAGAAGAATTAAAAAAAATGAAAAATAAATAATAAATGAAAAATATATAAATAATAAATAAGTATATAAGTATTTATTTAATTAATTAAAGGATAATTTAGTCATCTCAATCGCTACTGGGCAGATAGCCTAATCAAATCATGGTCTTTTTTATCGGTAAAGAATTTGGTGCTAGCGAGTTTCGGACTCTATTTTTTATCGGTAAATAATTTGGTGTTAGCGAATTTCGAACTCAGGTCAAGGTCATTGGTATCATCACCCAATGCCTTCCCACTATACTACAATGACACTCGCTAATCAAATCATGGTCCCCAATAAATCCTTCAAAAACAAAAGAGCGAAGCCAGGGGCCCAACCCAGTAGCAATGTTAGAATCAAACGAATTCAAATAGAATAGTCATCTTTTTTAAAATTGAGACGATAACATCATATTTAGAGCTGGCAAACGGGCGGGTCGGGACTGGCCTGTTACGGGTTACACGGGTTCGGGTTTCCACGGGCCAAAACCTGCAGGTTGATATTCTTCACGGGTGGTCATTTCTCCAACCCGTGCCCGTAACGGGTAAAACTTGTGGGTTCACGGGTTAGCCCGACTTGTTTGATTCAAAAAAAAATTTAATACGAAAGTTTGATTCAAATTTAATTAAGTTAATTTGTGACAAAACAGACAATGATATTAAGAAATTAAGGAAAAACAGTGAAGAGAACTACGACAAGATTCATTATATGATTATAATTGAACTGAACAAATTCTTACATAAATAAAGTTGCATAGAAGATCAAGACCCAATGGAAGATAACAACAACAACATAAGATTTGGGGAGAAAGAACAGAGGTTCGATCCCAAGACAACCTCGGAAGAACTTAAACAAGCATCTAAACAATAAAACAAACCAAGTACAAATACAAATCCAAGTTAAGCCAAACACAAAACAGAGGAAATAAATCAAAAATCAATGGAAGAGAAATAAATAAATAAACCTAGCTAAACTGGACAGGCCAAGACCTTATAAACCTAATTCTGATCGATCACAAATTCCCGTTAACGTGTAAGATAAATTTACCTTTAGAAGCTGTTGTTAGTAGTGGTGGTGTTCAGTATACACCGCAAAGCAAATAAAGAAACTGAAACCCTAAATTGATAAATAGAATTATACCATGAACAAAACCAACATCTATAAGAACAAGATGTTCTTAACATTAGATATACAAGGGGAGAAAAAAAGGCTTTACCTTTTTGTATTTTGATTGAACGAAAAAAAAACAAAAATTATTGTAGGAATTCAATACATCTTAACCCAATAACTTAAATTAAATCACAACCCTAGTCTTCTTCTTCTATCATTAACTCAATTCTCTTCTCAATTTCATAAAACCCCAAATTCAATTGAAGCCCTAATTTCTTCTTGATTTCTCAATTCCAGTTCTTCACTAAAAATAACCCTAACTATTAGTATGATAATCTTCTTCTTCATATTCTACTATTAAGACCCACCCTTAATCACTCATTTTCACTTCCAATCTCCAACTCAGAACCCTCTCATCAGTTAGCCGACTAAAACTCAGCCCAAAAACAGAAAGAAAACGAAAAGTGAAGAAGCAAATCCCCACATCAATTACTTGAGCTTAAATCCATTATTGTTAAGCTTCAATTTACACATGCAAAGAAGAACAGACGCGGAGAAGAAAGAAAAAAGAAGATGGAGGTGGTGCTAGGAGGCGCAGAGAGCAGAGTGGAGAAGAAAGAAAAGAGGAAAGAAAAGAGGAAGGAAAGAAAGGAAAGGAAATCTTTTAGGGTTTTTTTGAGTTTTATATCATAAACGAACGAACAGGATTAAATGTAGTAATCATACGGTGCAAATTATTAGGAGAAAACGGGTTGACAGGTTTAACCCACGGGTTTACGGGCCGGGACGGGCTAACCCATTTTCTCACAAGCCGCTATTTCTCCAACCCGCGCCCGGCTTGTTTAGGACCCAGCCGAGATGGGCGCGGGTTTTTCACGGACCGTACGGGTCAACCCGCGGGTTTTTGGCTGGTTTGCCGGCTTTAATCATATTTGATACTTCAATTGAAATAAGAATGATAGTTCTTATTAAGTTGTACAAAAATCAATACCAAAACAATTAAAATCCCTTGTACACTCCCGAAAAAGTTGACGATGAACATTTCTGGAAAGCGTTGGACTCATCTATGTCACACCACCTAACAAAAAACTTTTTTATTTAAGCGAATGATTTGGTACTTGTTTCTACCACTGTCAATTAAAAGAATTTGTAAAAAATGAAATAGCAAAAAGTTTTTAATAAAAATTCCGCACTTGATTGGGTTGGGATGAAATGAAAAACCGATATTATTAGAACACCGCTGCCACGGTGGGGAGGGCTGACCGAAAATTATCATTTTTCCTCAAACGGGTGAAAATATCATTTTTACAAATACGGGTGAAAGTATTATTTTTCCTGACACGTCGTGAAAGTGTCACTTTTCCTCACACAGGGTGAAATTATCACTTTTCCTGACACGGCGTACGTGAAAGTATCATTTCTCTTGACACGGAGTGTAAGTATAATTTTTCCTGACACAACGTGAATGTATCACTTTTCCTGACACGGGGTGAATGTATCACTTTTCCTGACAAGGGGTGAAAGTATCACTTTTCCTGACACGACGTGAAAGTATCATTTTTTCTGAAACGGCGTGAAGTATCACTTTTCCCGATACGAGGTGAAAGTATCACTTTTCCTGACACGGGGTGAAAGTATCACTTTTCTTGACACGGGGTAAAAGTATCAATTTTCATGACACGGGGCGAAAGTATTGTTTTTCCCACGGAGTGAAAGTATCATTTTCCAGACACGGATCGAAAGTATCATTTTTCCTGACACGGCGCGAAAGTATCGCTTTTCCTGACACGACGTGAAAGTATCATTTTTCCTGACACAGAGCGAAAGTATCATTTTTCTTGACACAACGCGCAAGTATCATTTTTCCTGACACGACGAAAAAGTATCATTTTTCCTGACACGACGCGAAAGTATCATTTTTCCTGACACGACGCAAATGTATTATTTTTCCTGACTCAACGCGAGAATATCAATTTTCCTGACACAGGGTAAAAGTATCACTTTTTTTGATTGCATAACGGGTATGTATTTAATAGAAGGAATGTATGGAGATATTATCGTCAAGTAAGGAAAAATAGGATACATAAGAAATTATAATAATTTGACTAAAAGGAGGGGCATTTTGGGGTTTTCAGGTCAAAAATATTACCAACCAACGATTTCCAATCTTTTTATCAAATTGCACATTTGTGTCGTACTTCATTTTATAAAAAAATTATCATAAAAGGGACTTCCTTCCTTTGGGCCCTCCGGTCGGTCGGCCCAAAAATGGTGGTGAGAAAATTCATTTCATTATTTAAACATTTAAGTCTCTTAGATCAACTGCAATGGTGCGACCATAACCAAAGACCAAAAACCAAAAAAACTAAAAAAAATGGGTTTAGTCCGTGGTGCTACGCTAAGGTAGTGGAGTATATTTGGTCGAGCGTGAATATAACGTTCGTTTGATATGGAGCGGATATATAACGTTCGTCTGAAAGAGGCGTACATATAAATTACGCCTGTCGTGGGACGTTGATAAAACGAACGCCTGTTGTGGGGCGTACATATAATTGACGCCCAAATAACAGACAGAAATTTTACTTACGCTTGATGGGGCGGAAGTTATGTCCACGCTTGAAATCAGGCGATCATTATAGACTCGCCCAGTGTACACACATGTGGCGTTAAAACCTATCCTTCTCGGGTCTTCTCCTATTTTCTACTTCTTCGTTTCTAACGACTCATGAAAACAACACTTCTCCTACCTTGTTTTCTCCCATTCTTGTAAAGAAAATATGTCAAAGAGGTTTTGATGTGATAATTTAAAGTCAACTTAGTGCTCTATTTATATCATCAGCCCATCATGGTTCATCAGCTGGAATAATGACAGCTGCTACTATTTGATTAATTAATTAAAGCACATCTTACCACTATTATTAGTATTACTGGACAAAATCTTCAAAATATGCAAACCACGTTCCCTTTTGGATAAGTTCGGATGTCTTATTTAATCTTATCATTTTTAGGAGTGAGCATTATGCACGCTTGTGTGGGACGAACTTATACAGTTCGCCTGAAAGAGGCGTTTGTATACACTTCGTCTGAGTGGGCGTGCTTTAAATGTGCGCCTGTAGTCACGCGGACATTTTACCTACGCATCTTCACGCGTACTTTATATCAACGCCTAGCTGAAGCGTAACTTATATAGATGCCTCACCAACGGCACGGGAAATATACATCCGCTTCAAGTAGAACGTAAGTTAAATGCTCGCCTATTAACAAACGTACTTTTAAATTCCGATCGACCAAATTTGGTTTTGGTCCAGCTTCCAGACCAAATATACTCTAGTTTTTAGTTTTACTCTAGTTTTTAGTCTTTAGTCCGTTCGACTGTGATTGATTTCTGGACCAAATATTTGGTTTTGGTAGTCCACTATGGTTGCTCTTAGTCTCCCTATAGAATACTAGAATATCTCTTGAGCATTTCAAAGAGCGTTGAGACTTGAGCGTGAATAAACATTCCAGACTCCCCTTCTTTGGATAAACCGCAACTGCCTGCCTTTGCTGCGGGCTGGCTCCGCCACTACATGAACTCTACTTGGATAAGCGCTCTGGATACACACTACCTGGCTGGCGGAAGATTTGAATCCCGAGGCCTACTCCTAACTAAGTATATTTTTCTATGCACCTACAGGCTACATACAGTCAAAATCCAACCTGTTAATTGGTCTTCGGGAAAACAAGATTAAGTATTTTATTTTTTAATGTCTTTTAGTTTTAGGTGCATTGACTTAACTCTTGCAGTACTTAATCCCATAATTTCCATTTTTCCGCATTACCTGCTAACAACGCGCATTTCGTTGTCTTTTGGTTTTGTTTAATCAAATCAGGTATATAATATTCCGGGCATTCATGTATGACTCCACTTTGAGATCTACAGATCCATGCTAATGCACTTGAAATCCTGAGAAGATACTGATATAGCTATGCCTATAAACGTAGACGGCATAGAAGACGGAGAGTCGTTCACCGGGCAAAACAATCATAATCCTCATGAGCAAGAGGAAGAGGATTCTTCTCCATCAAAGGCCAAGTACTCTGCAAAGGTAATGAAATGGGGATTACTCATTTTAAGCTGCACATTGAATATGTTAGGACTGGTAGTTGGACCTTTACTGCTTAGACTCTATTTCTTACATGGTGGTAGTCGAAAATGGTTATCTAGTTGGTTACAAATGGCTGGGTTTCCTATATTAATCATTCCACTTGCAATCTTCTACCTGCGACGCGACCGGAAACTACTTAGTACCGATTTCTTTGCTTCTCGGAAGCTTTTGGTCTACGCTGCACTGATTGGCTTAATATATGGAATTGTCAATTTTATGTTTTGCTATGGTTTATCGTATCTTCCTGTATCAACATGGTCTCTTCTTGTTACAACCCAACTTGTTTTCACATCCTTGGTTTCGTTCATTTGGGTTAAACAGAAGTTCACTCCGTATACGATGAACGCAGTTGTGGTTATAATAATGGGTTGTATACTACTTGGTATAAGAAGAGCCGGTGACCGTCTCCCCGGTGTCACGAATTCTCAGTACTTGTTGGGTTTCTTTATAACTGTAGGTGCTGCTTCAATTTTAGGATTCATTATGGTAAGCACCCAAGTTGCTTATGCCAAGGCCAACCAAGCCATGACTTATCCTATTGTGTTGCAGTTTCAAGTTTGCGTGGCCTTGTTTGCTACAATAAGTTGCACAATTGGAGGTCTGATAAACAGAGATTTCTCGGCGATTCATAGAGAAGCAAGCGAGTTTGATTTGGGAGCGAAAGCGTACTATCTCGTGTTAGTTTCAAATATGGTAGTTTGGCAGTTGATGTTTATCGGAAGAATGGGGATCATATACTGTTCCTCCTCTCTCTTTGCAGGAGTCATTAGCGCGACGTTTCTTCCTATCTCGCAGATTGCTGCGGTGATAACGTTTCATGAGAGTTTCACGGCTGAAAAGGGGATGTCCTTGGCTCTGACACTCTGGGGCTTCACTTCTTACTTTTACGGCTCCTACAAAAATATCAAAAAACAAACCCCATAAAACCAAGGGAACATTAATATGTACAAGGCAATTGAACAACATTTACATTTTTTTTAAGCTTCATGTTTTGTTGGCTTAGACAAAAAAAAAAAAAAAAAAAAAAAAAAAAAAAAAGTAGTGCGCGCTTTGTCTTTGCCAAGTCCCAACTCTGACATTTTACCAAGAACAAATTCCTGGCTCTAAGAAACTAGATGTATCCATTCCCTCATTCACAACGTCTTACTCCTCTCATCACATGCCTGACAGACAAAAAAAAGTGAGGCAATGTCAATTTCTATTATTATCCTATCTTTTTTTGCATATGCAAACAAAGAAAAATTCATCAAGGAAACTCACCTGGTTAAAATATACTGGAGCAGATCGCCATAAACTATTTTTGATTGCCCGAGCCACCTGCAGATGTAGAAGCCAGCTAAATCATCAATATAGAAGACATAAAACTTGGGAGAGTGAATAATAATTAAAAAAAAAAAATTGTATGCTACCTAAGAGGGCTAAAAGGAAGTCCTCCAGTGCCCACTTCAGGATAATTCGAAATAGAATAATTATGAGACTTTGCAGCTTGCACTGCTCAAAACTTTGAAAACGAAAAAGAAAAGTTACCTGAAGCTTTGCTGATACATCTTCGATGAGAGGGTCACAGAACAATGTAAAGAAGCTGCAATCCCAATAGCATATGAAGGATGATGAGTACAGTAATTTAGCAAAAAGGGATAGTGTATATAGAGTTACAGCATCCACAGCCTTGTTAACTACCCCGAAAAATGAATGCCAAGTATAACAAAATGGAAGCAACACAACAAGTTTGATGCTGCAAGTTATCCATTATGCTGCAATTGCCACACGAAGTAGAAGAACAGGTCTGACAAATTTGCATGACTTTGTAACGATTCAAATCTACATCTTGATTTTTCCTATCATATGCTAGATTCTGGCCGTTACGGACAAACATAACCAGATGAACATATTGGTTGGATGACAATTTATGATGGTGACCAAAATTATATTTGCATCAATTTCTAAAGCCTATCGTGATGAGGCACAAACCTTGTATGCACATCAGTACACGGCTGCCCACTCCCATTTCCCACAAGAACCTCGTCGTTAGGTCCAGTTGCAATGTCTTGACACAGAAAAATGAAAAGTAAAAAATCAACGGAATGTAATATGCAGCAATGAGTATATCGTAAATATTTCATTCCCTTGCAAAATCCTTCTTCTTCCACTTGATGTTGGTGCCACTTTCATGAACCCATCCATTGTGGTGGGAGTATGACCATTTTGTTGTGAGACTTGAGTTTTCGAAGTAGGGATTCTCATCAAAGTTCTGCAATTAAAGAATCATATATTTACCTAAGTCCAACAAAAATCATAAACTGAAGAGCAATATCATATGATTTCCAACTAATGACCAAAAGTATTAAGGAAAAAGTACATGTTCAAATCCAAAACAAGAGCTAGGAATTATAGATATATAAAACTTACTAAAGCAATATCATATGATTTGTCTTTTAAACAATCTTCAACAACCACAGAATCCAGAAACTCGACTATCTGGACAAAACAAAGAGTACTAAATGTGAACTTCAGGCAGTTGTGGATTAAGATGTCAAAAGAATCAATCTCCAGCTAGCTAGTGTAATTGAGAGGTTAAACTAACCTTCTTGTCTACATCATTCAAGCGTATTTGAAGCCCATAATCACTCTTAAACTGCAAACGATAAGTTTGTCAGAATCAAAAACATGCATCATAGAGACACTATATCTGACATGATACGAACAGCGGTTGACCAGAACTTAGGAATTTCTTCGATAATCTCACTCCTTTGCTTATAGAGACGCCTTAGTATTTTGTTGTCCCGCTTCTCCATTTCCTCCTCCCACAGCTTATCCTTATACTCTTCCTCCGATTTCCGGGAATTGTAAAGTGTATTCTGTGTCATCTCTTTAACTTGTATGCATGACACATAAATAGCAGTACCAGCAAATCAAGCTTTACACATTCCAGCCTCACAGTAGACAATGATGAATATGAGAACACAATTTAATAAGCAAACATCATCAATATATAAGAATTACATGGTCAAGCTCATCTTCTATTTCCATCAACTTCTCCAAAGATCCAACAGGAGCAATTTCGGTGTTGCTTTTCTCCGCGGCCTTCCACTCTGATTCATAAGTAGGAATTCTAGGTTAACACATCCACATACAAAACTAAACTAGCACATATACTAAAATACTAGCATTTTGCTTACCTTTTATGAAGTCCGCTCTCTTTTGGTGAATCAGTTGTTTTTTCTCCCAACTTATTGGAGCCTTGACATGATTCAACATCCTTGCATACTTTCGACTCCTTCCCGAGTTATTCATGGTGGTAACAACAGCCAGCTATTTCTTCTTCTCCACCTCTTTTATTCTCTAATTTGCATGATTTATATAGGAGGGGATGCCAACCGTTGCGGGGTATTACCATAAAATCGCAGGGTTAATGAGGTAATTTTTTTAACACAAAAGGCAACTTCGCCGACTGTTAAGTGGAGGAACGCACAGTAAATTTAATATCCCCTACTAGGGTTTACCCGCCATTCCCATCTTCCTCAAATTCTCTCTGCCACGGATTATCTTCGCTCGCTGATTGTTCCTTATTTGTAGCAGATCTTCATCTCATTCTCAAATTTTTCTACTTCAATCTCCCTCTTTCCTACGGACAACACAACAAGGTATTCAATTTTTACAATTTTTTACTCCTGTACTTATTTTGCTGCTAATGCTCATCGCATTCGCACTGCAATTGTTTATAGAAATCGATTGGTTGTCTTTTCATTCTGAAACTGCAACACCCGATACCTTTTAAGTGGGTGAATTGGTGGCTCAAGTTCCATCAGCGTCAGATATTGGGTTCAAGAGGTTTAGGCTACAAGTGAACACATCTTCTCGAAAGGTTAGGGCATCCGATTTTCGCAACTCACAAAGCTGGTAGGCTGATAGTGTTTGATTCTGATTCCAGACTTGCTTCTGGGACATAGGTTAAATCTGGAGTTATCTGCTGATATTTGGTTGAAACTTGAGAATGTGTCTCTGTAGATGTTTGGTTGTGCTATAGGTTACAGCCACTTTTGCATCATTAAATCATTCAGCTCATTAAATTGCTTTCAAATAATTTGAAGGGACGTGTTGTAGGGAAAGGGCAAGCAATAAATGTGCTTAGTTTTTTGCAAATTGGGTTTATGGGAAGATTGTTTCTCAATCCAGGTGTATTAAGTAATTATTTGGATTTATAGTTCATCAACTAGTGACTCCCTAAGAAGCTAAAAACTATAGAATAATGCTGATAGAATACAAGATTGGAACAATAAGAACATAGATAAAAATTGAAAGCTAGGTAAAACCCAGCACTAAAGATGCTATCAATTGAAAGCTATTACCATGGTATGAAGTATTAGTTGGTAAAAAAATTAAGTTTTAGCAAATTAATTGTCAGATGTCTACAGTTTTGCAGTTAAGTGTTATAGTTCACTAAAGACGGTTTCTAATAAAATTGTGAAATTCATGAAAATTAAATTACTTTAAGGGGAAGAACATGCAGATGCAGGAAGACGGCAAAACGGAGAAGATGGTGAGTGTATCCAAGGGGAAGAAGGGGGTCTGCAATGAAGAGAAGTTACATGAATCTAGGGACAAGTTGATGAAAAAGCATGCTGAGATTCAGGAGGTGAGATATATAAATGGTACCTAATGGAGTCCTTTTTGTTTAAATTCTATGTTTGATTTTTGTTCTAGGGATCTCGGTGCAGATGTATTTGGTTTAATATCTTCCTTCCCTCCCTGCCTCCCTCAGGATGTATGAATCTTTCTTTCGCTGGTCATGTAGTTTTCTGTACACTGTAGCAACTTCACCAGCCCAAAGATTGACCCTGGTCATGTTTTTTAAGTCATCTGCTAGGTTTGCTGTTGGTGCTGTGCATATAGAGATCAAAAATATCTAATTAGTCAAAGACCTCCCTTGAATCTTGAATGTTTATTTCTCTACTGACCAAAAAACAGGAAGAGTTAGTTGCAAGGGGCATAAAAATGCTTAAAAACATATATTATTTGCTCTCAGTTTTCTGTAATTTATGTTTCTCTCTACTTATTTTTGCGGCTGATCTATATAGGCTACAAAAAAGGCATGCGAGAAAAGGTGGTCACTGGAGAATATATCTGACTCAAAGGCAGAGGAGAAAAAGATAACGTCGTGTCAGAAGGATATGATTACAAGGAGATTTCTCTACGATAGAAGGAGCGAGATTATTCATACCATTCCTCATTTCTGGTTAACTGCTGTCTGTAATATATCCTTCCCCTATTATTTATTTTCCTTTGGTATATTGGAGTTCGTGATCCCCAGTTGATCTACTTTCTGTAATTACTTACTGACTGCTATGTAACTTGGCTTGGCAATGTTACTGTTTTTGCAGTTTTTAGGTCATCATGCCCTTGGCCTTCTCTTGAGCGAAGAAGATCAAAAGGTGTAGCTTGTAATTTCAAAGATACATGAATTGGATTAGGACTTAGATTTTTATTTTATTTTTTAATTTGTTTGCGAGAACTGATATTTTCCCCTATTATTCAATTATCTTTTATGACTGATTATCGGAACCTAACATCCTAAGCAATTAAAGCCTGATATTCACCTACCATGCCGTTATTTAGATATTCGAGTTTCTAAAGTCTGTAAATGTCGAAGATACTGAAGATGATGAATCTGGGTACACTATTACTTTTGTGAGTTTCTCAATATCCACATCCCTTATTTTTGTTTTTTATGGGTGACATTCATGTTATTATCTCTTTTCAGTCTATGATATTTGTTCTTGATTGCAGAACTTTGCCGAGAATCAGTACTTCGAGAATGAAAGTCTTACAAAGAAACTTTTATACTCCAATAGAGGAGTGGGAACATGCGGTTGCACTATCAAGTGGAAGGATGGCAGTGTGAGTGAAAATATATCTCTTACTACTAGGAAATAGACCTGAAGTTTACATTATTATAGCATTAGTTATCATTTTCTTATTGTAAGGTTGCTACTACTTGGATTCAACAGGAAAGTCTTGATGGTGAAGGAGAGAAACAAGGATACATTAACGGTGACACAAGGTTTGTTTTGTAGTTGTGCTTGTCTTTTGTTGTTATTGCAAACAGAAATACCTCGTAATTCACTTGAGGTGAGACGGTTTCCTTTGGCATTGTTAGGCTCTGCCTCAAGGCTGCTACGAAGAATCACCTCATTGCCAAAAGAAAATTTACTAGAAAAATGAAGTCAATTATACTTCATAAAATATATGAAATTAACAAGTTATCAGTTATTCTCGATGCCTCAAATATACTACCCTGAATAAAGAACTAATAGTCTTGTCTTCTGTATGTCATAATTGCCTTCAGTTTGTTTAACCTTCTTCTCACACCTGCATTTAATTTAAATAACATTACATCTGGAATTTAATCCAATTTTGTTTTTAAAGACTATTTGTAACGGCATTCTGATGGAACATGCAAACTACCAGATTTGGTGTTTGCATGATAACACTGAATCGAAACATTTATTCGTTCCATCTCTCGAGACACTGTTTCTGGTAGTCAAGAATCCAAATTCACTGCATCCATGGTGTCTTACGTGGTGCATGCATAAGTGTATCTACTACACTTAAAGAATAAGCAATATCAAGCCAAGTGAGATGAATATCTCAGCTTTCTGACTAACCTTTCATAACTTTATCTATTGACTCCAAACTTCGGATTTGGCAGAATTGGTGTGTCAATAGGCACAAACTTTTTTTGGTGTTGTACATGCAGTTGACATTGTTTCCTCTATGCATTGATTTCAGGGAAACTTTACTGATGAAGAGGAGCTCGCCATCGATAAAGACTGTCATTTGTTGTTATCATATTGCAACGAGGAATGACGGAGTCTTTTCCAACACCTCCATAGTATGAGAATTTAAGTATGTGAAATACTGTTTTTAGGTAATGTGGGAAAATTAAAAGAAGTTGTGTGAAATACTTTTCTGGATATTCAACTGGTAGTTTGAGAAAATTAAAGGATATTAGGCCCCTGACAACTTCCTAAAATCAAATGATTCATTATTTTAGTGCAACCCTAGACTAAATAGAGGTTTCACTTTCCTGGAGATTGTAGATAGCTTTTCGGTGTAAAATAGGGGGAGGTAAGTTTTTTTTTTCTCCAATCCAGTTCCTTAAGAAGGGTTGAAAATTAGAGATTTGTTATAGTTGGACTCTCTTATGGTGGGTTACATAATCAAAAAGTTCATGTATATGTTATACAAAGGTTATGGGTTGTTTGTTTTTAAACTTTTTTTTTTCTCTTTAAGATCATGAAATAGTGTACTTTTTTCTTTTTTGTAGAAATTAACGTTTAGTCTCATTTTTACTGGGCTTTAGACAGTTTAGTCCTGTCAGCTAAAGCCTCATACTCGGAAGTCCTAATTTACCAAATCTAAAACGGGTTAGTCCAGTTTTAAACGATTTAGTCCAAATCGAATATTTTTTATGACAAAAATAACCCTTTTGTGCACAATTCTTCATTCTTCTCCGACGACAAATTTGTTTCTGAAAAATGAATATTGTTTCGTTGAGAGAGAAACGTAAAACCAAATCTGAATCTTAACTAGTTTTCATATAAATCAGCAGATTCACAATTCGTAAATTGAGTGTAAGAAAATATAAATTGATTCAATCTCCATCTTCAGCACCAAAGTTTGAGTACCAGTTAGCATTTGATTCAACAATCCTAAATCCGACATCATCGACACTTGTTTGTGTTATATGTTTTAGGTTAGGAAATTAGAGAAACAAGCACTGGTCGGATTGATGATGTTCAGACAGCAATTGAGAGGTTCGGCTTTTGAAAACCCTTGTTTGTTATCTTTGTAGGTTTTGATTTTACCGTTCACTTCGTATTTGTGAATTTCAATATAAAATGTTGCTAAGATCAATTGCTTAAAAAATTAATTATTATTTGAATAATTTTTCTTGTGTTTGATCAAATATATAGGTTGAATTCTTAGTTTGTCTTGATCTGCTTAGCTGATCGAGTGGTGGTTTTGAAGAAGAATTTAGATGGATCAGTCCGAGTTCACTTCAGAGAATGTAAGTAATAATTCAAATTCTGTATTTCTTTCTTCACTGAGATTTGTGGAATTTGATCTATATTTTGGGTTGGATCTGATTGATTAAACACTGCTTTTGTTTATTACTTCTTAGAACACTTCAAATTGTCTAGATTAGACATGTGGAACTAGGAGGCAAGTGAAAGGAAATGAGAAAGCAATATGAATGTTGGCTAGATATTGTGTCCAATACATTTTTCCAGGATTGGATCATTGGAATTACATTTTGAATTTTGTATTTTGTGTAATTGATTGGAACTAGGACGTAAAGGATGAGATAAAGTTTCTTGTGGTTCTTTTGTTTACTACTATGGAAAATGTAAATTACATTTTACAATAGAACAAGTGTGGTGGTAAATTTAGTCATAGGAGCTCAGGCTTACTTGAAATCTTTTAGTGTCCGATTATGCATGATATAAAACAGTTAGATAACTTAATGAAGGAATGCATGTTTGTATTCTTGTTTAACTGGCCCCCAAATGTAATTATTTGTGTTGTAGTCACTGTCTACCTCTTTATCTTTCAACATCCAGAAGAATATAGTTTGTACAAATAGTTGTTTTGTGCCTTTTAAAACGTGATTTGATCTATGGCTTCCATATGTGGAGACCGGTTTTCAATTGAGAAACAAGCTTTCTTTGCGTTGTTTGGTTAAGAAATATAGTACTTTATGTAGAGTATTGCAATCAATCTCTCTCCGTGTTGCTGCTGGGGAGCTCGCATTTTTGTTTTATTTAATTTATTATTCGTTAAAATGATAAGCTTGTTTTACTGAGACACATTGCATTTTAGTTGCTTGGTTATATGCTTCAATGAAATGTCATCAACACATTGCTTGCTTGTGAATCGACTAGAGATACCGTGGTGAGGTGATGAGTTCAGCACCTTTAGAAATAAGTTTCACACAATTGTATTATTCCATTGCTGGGTTTGACTTTGGACTTCACATCTTAATGTGGTTTTTTCTTTTCATTTTGTTGTTATAATTAAAACATTATAGAGTAGTTGAATGGGGCCAGCCAGTTTTTAGATGCTTGAATATACCCTCTTTTGCTGGACCTGGGATTTTTCTCTTGTGTTATAATCACCATTTCATGACCCACTCAAGACACTCTCAAATTTAAGATATATTGGATTGCATAATATAAATTTTGCACAAATTCAGTGTCATCCTTGTGTCAGTTGTTTAGTTTGAAGTTGGGAATAGTGAAAAGTGGGTTACTATGACTGTTTCAGTTGCCATCAATTTGGTGGAATTGAGTTTGCATTCAGGGGAAACATGAGATGCTCCTCTTGCTTCTCTACAGGAATAGGGCTTTATTTTGTGCGTTTGTACCGTATATTTAATACGTTGATCGAATTTTGTTTGACACCACGATGGGAGAAGTAAGACAAGGAAAAGCAGTACCCCGTGAGGGAGGGAGGTACTACGTGCTTGTGATGTAGTTTCTAGTTTAGCCGTGTCAATTCACTTCTAATTGTAACTACCGAATACTGATGACTTCGAGATAGGATTATGGGTACATCTTAGGCTAGTTAATATTTTTTATTTCAGTTTTAGTGGAAGACATTAGACATGCACTTGCAATACTACCATCTGAAAAATGAAGATGGAACCATTATGTGGCGTTAGAATTCGGTACTTACATTGTAGTTACACTTGCAATAATCTATTTTGCTATCTAGTAGTAGTCTATAGTTAAGTTCATAATGAGATACTAATTAATTTGTTATTTTACAACAACAGGGTGAGACAGAGTGTTCATATTATGAAGACGGGGACGTGTGAGTTTGGTTTAGCAAGTAAATTTCATCATCCAAATTTAGCTGGGATTCCATGCTTGCACAGGCACCTACATTTTATTCCATGGTCAGTCTCATATTGTTCCTTTTCAGCCATACATAGGGGTGTCTACCAGCTAAAAAGTTTTAAGATTTTTTTTTACACCATTGTCCTGCCTCATTTTTAGGTCTTAATATTTTACAATTGCAAGGGCGCAAACATTTCTAGTGAACGTCTTAGCTGCTAGAATTTGTTGCCAAATTTAATAAAACTGGATGAATCAGTTATATCTATTTTCTGGATTTCGCAGATGTTCACATAGTTGTACATCATTGTCCTGCCTCATTAGTTCTTATCATTTTACAATTGCAAGGATGCAGACATTGTTAATGACGTCTTAGCTGCTCGAATTTGTCGACAAATTTGATAAGAAATTTAGTAAAAGTGGATGAATCCTTTCTAGCTATTTTTGGGATTTTTTTGATGTGTACATAGTTGTACACCATTGTCTTATCTTACTTTATGTATCATTTCTTAATTCTCTTTATAAACATTAAGTTTTTCTACATCGGGTCCATATCTTATGTAGCTTATAGAGTAACTATGTGTTGCACACCTGTTGATTCTTGATGTGTAAATAATTATGCACATACTGAGTTTTAATGTGCACATAGTCGTACACCTGTAGATCCTTAATGCACACAGTACCTTACTATTGGCTTTAGATTTCTGTTTATTCATTGGAAAATGCATGGATAAGTGAATGAAAGAAAGGCTACTGAAGAACTGCTATAGTCACCACTTTGAAAAAGAAAAGAAGAACGTATGTGGTAAATATGAGTGGTAGAATTTAATTTTTTGTATTACAATTATGTATTTGACTTTAGGGTCCAAATCATGTTGATGTAACAGCTTGTGCTACTACTGCACATTCAATTGATGATGCTGCGAGGATGATTCAGTTTGGAGATTCAAATGTAATGGTAGCCGGAGGAAGAGAACCCAGTGATGCTTTATCTATAACAGGATTTTGTAGGTAATGATCATCCATTAAAAAACCCTTTTTTTTGCTCTCTGTCAGTCTCATATACCCATGGTTTGCAATATCAGCTACAACCAAATTAATGTATCTTATTCAATGTGACAGTTCATTCTTCGTACTTCATATGAATATTTCTTTTTTTTTCCTTTATCATTCCCTTTTAATATAGTGACACTACACTCTATATTGAATATTAGTTCAAATATTGCAATCTGGTCTCTTATAATTTTTTGTCAGTGTGGCATGCATATATGGCAAGTGTTATATGGATATCGAAATCTGCTAGCTTTAATTTGATACATATATTATTTATGGCAACCAGTCAACAATCTTTTTTTATTTCTTGGATATTGAATCAGTGCTATGAGTCACTGGCTATTGGTTATGACAAAAATTACAATGTGTACATATTGGTACACCTGTAAAATAAGTGTGCATTGTTGTGTACACGTGACAAAAATTACATGTGTACATGATAGTGCACCTGTAATACAAGTGTACATTATTGTGCACATGTGATAAATTTCAAGTTGGTGGACCATGGACATTTATCGCATAAGATTACGTAAGCGTAAATTTCCACTAATTACTATGGTTATGAGATTTAATTTTATTCAATTTCCAATTTATCTCTTTGGCGATTTTTTTTTTGTACAGGCTATATGAGGTGTATTTTATTGTACACCAATTATACGCGGTGCACATAAAAGTGCATTTTTTTTTTTTTTTTTGTACTTGTTATACGAGGTGTGTTTGACCACATAAACATATACATGCATATATAATGATGTGTACAAGCTGGTGCACATGTGGAGAATATGAGGGCATAAAATTATGCTTGCATAAATAACTATGTGTACAAGTTGGTGCACCCTGGAAAAAATGAGGGCATAAGCTTATAACGGCTAGGTTATAGTAGTATTTGTATTTCAGTGTTTCTGGTGATTGGGTTTTATTTAGTATTAACATTATTGATAGCTTGATTTTGCTAGAATGGCTGGTTATGGGTGTGGATGGTCTAGTGCTCATGCAACTTTCTGGTACTATGGGTAAGAAAGCAAACTGTATAAATTTAAGGTTTCACATATTCAATGTTTCATTTTTTTTTTATATATTTTTGGGAAATTTTGATTATTTAATAGTCAGGAACAACAAATGCAGTACTTTTGAAGGCCTCACTTAGTCCAGTAGAGTACATTGCCTCACTGTTTAACTTAGAAGATGAGTGGAAGATGATAGAGGAGGTTGTGAGCACATTTTCCTTTGGAATAACCTTATGTTGCTATGCTTGCATTCCAAGATGCTGCAACACGGTGCAAGGTATAATTGGTTCCTATTCTGATTATAATCTAATGTTGGTTTCAGCTGATAACATCATTGTGTTCACTAGGTTTCTTAGATGAATTTGACTAGTACATCCTTCGTTTCATATATTCTATCGGGGGATCAGCCTTCGTGTTCACCAACACTACCGATGTAGCTTGCTTGTTTGTCCTTTGCTATGCATACAGTGGTTTTATATGTAATAAATTTAAGAACTCACAAACATCAATCGGCTTAGTTAACGCATTTGACATATATTGAGTAAGGGTCCTAATGAAAACTGTACTAGGTGTTTGTAGGGGCGTACATATTGGTGTACCTATGTAATTCCATGTAAAAGTAGGTTTGTGTTCGGTTATCAATAATCGATTTTATGCATGTTTGTAGGGATGTAAATATTGGTGGACCAGTGTAATTCCCATGAATGAATAGGTTTGTGTGTAGTTATAAATGATTGATTTTATGCATATTTTGGAGGGGTGTACATATTGGTGCACCTGTGTGATTCCCATGAAAAAGTAGGTTTGTGTGTGGTTATGAATAATCGATTTTATGCATGTTTTGTAGGAGTGTGTACACATTCACATGATAAAGAAGGTTTGGGCATGATTTGCAAGGGTGTACATATTAAAATACTAATGTATTTTCCATGAAAAAGTAGATTTGTGTGTGGTTATGAATAATTGGTTTTATCCATGTTTTGCAAGGGTACACGTGTTGGTGTACCGGAGTAATTCTCATGAAGAAGTAGGTCCGAGTGGGTGTATAAGTGACTATTTCATGCATGTTTTGTAGGTGTGTACAAAATGGTGCACATGTGAAAAACTGATTGCATAAGCTTATGAATTTTTTGTGCATGAGTACTTTTTTTTTGTACACAATAGTTAAAGATGAGCGACAATTAAATTTTTTAAGAACTCATAGTCATATGGGTACTCTTTTTGTAGATTTCGGAAAAAGCTTTCCGAATATATAAAGTTTGTGAATTTTCGATGAGCGGTGTGAAAGATAAATCGTTTTTAAATTATTATTTTTATTATTTAAAATTGCTGACATCATCATGAATCATTTTGGACTAAACTGTAAATATTTAGACTAAATTGTAAATCAGGAAGGTTATTTGTGTATTTTCCATATTTTAAATAATTTTTGGACTACACTGTACCTAGTTAACTCGGGATGGACTAATCCGTACTTTTTGACACATTTTTGGACTAAACCGCTTTTTCCCCTTTTTTTTAATAATTAAACCAGGGGATCGCCCTGTAGAACTTGTACCAATAACATTGTTTCTTTCCTGCCCGACATTACAAATCAGTAGAGCAGTGATAGAGTTGGGATCACCTCATTGTTTCTTTCACATCTACAAGTCCGAGTTTAAGTTTTGGAGATGAAAGATGGCAGGAAAAGACTGTATATATATGCAATTCTCTTAATTTTAATCTTTGCATGTTGGGTGTAAAAAGCTTAAGTCTTATTCAGCTATAAATAGGTCCTCTATTTTTCCAAGCTACGGCCATCTTTCTCATAACCTCTCAGAGTAATTCTTCTTCAAACCCTAGAATCTTTGATCTCTATCTTCATCTGCTTCCCTCCCTAAGACCATCCCTAAATCTCTTCCCTGTGACTGAAGCAGCCTTTGAACGGCCACTGTGTGTGGTTTAGGCGAAGACTGTTCGTTCTCAACCTCCCGTAACTCACTTTCAGAAACCCTAGAATCCCACTTCTAGCCTCTCTCAGATTTTAGGTAACTACATTTTAGCGACCACAGTGGGAGGTTGTCCACTCAGTCACAGTTCCAAATCAATCCCAGATAGTATTCATCAATCTTAGTCATGGTCACTATCAAGATGGGAAGCTTTACCAATTCTAATGGAAAACGATCTATGGAAACTAGATCTAATCAAAACAAGGAAAAGCAAGGCCCTCATCCCTGATTTCTTAATCAACCCCATAATCTAGAGGAAGATGAGATCCAGGAAGCACCTCCCCAACTGCAAGATGGTACAACGTCCACAACAGATACTCTTGAAATGGTAACGTCGGAACTGAGGAATCTCCCAGACCTATACCTATCAGAGCGTCCCATTTTGAAATTCTCCGACAGGTTTTTGAAAGATGCAGGCAGTACAATCTTTGGATGAACCACTTAAAATGCGCTTTCGGGGTCTCTTCAGGAAAGTTTTTAGGGTTCCAGGTGACGGAGGAAGGAATTAAAGCGGATCCCAATAAAGCTCAAGCGATAGCCACTATGACCCCGCCACAAACAGTGAGAGAACTTAAAAGTTTCATGAGGAAAGTTTCATACATTCGGTGATTCATTCCGGGCTTGGCCCAGTTCGTAGCTTCCTTTGTTCCTCTGCTTAAAAAGGATGCTCAATTCAGATGGACTTCATCTCAATAGCACGCCTTCGAACAGATTCAGCGATTGTTACTCTCTCCTAATGTTATGAAAGCCCCACTGCAGGGACGGCCATTACTCCTATATACGGCTTCGAGTGATACAGCAATTGGCGCCTTGCTCGCTCAAGAGGATGATGATGGGACTGAAGACCCGGTTTACTACATCAGCCATACGTTGAAAAAAGCAGAGATGAGATATCCAAAGGTAGAAAAGGCGTGTCTATCCCTGGTATTCTCTATCCAAAAGCTCAGACATTATTTATTGGCAAACAAAGTCACGCTTATTACCAAAACAGATCCCATAAGATTTCTATTGGCGAAACGTGTTCTCTCTGGAAGGATGGCCCGATGGTTATTACAGATGTCTGAATCCAACATAGATTGCATTAATCCGAAAGCAATAAAAGGGCAAGCCATAGCAGATCTCCTAGCAGCTTTTCCATGACAGGATACTACCTCATTACATGAAGACGTACCCGAAGAATTCCCAGAGATCTTTTTAGTAAAAGGTGATGAATGGCTCCTCTACTTTGATGGTCAGCCAACCCTAGCACTGGAATAGGAGGAGCTGGTATCGTTTTGGTATCCCCAACTGGAGAGATATTTTCTCACTCATTCAAGCTTGACTTTAAATGTACCAACAACTCGGCCGAATATGAAGCATTCCTTATAGGATTGTCATTAGCCAAGCAAGCTGGGGCTTCACGTCTCGAAATCAGAGGTGATTCTAAATTATTGATAAACAAAATGAATGGGTTGTACTCGTTAAAGGAGATTACATTGGCGCCAGCCGAAGCACAAAAGCTCCTATCACATTTTTCTGAAACAGTCATGATTCACGCGGGGCGAACAGGTAACAGTAATGCTGACTGTCTTGCTACCTTGGCATCAAAACTCGAATTTGAAGGAGCTGAGAAGACTTTCACTGTTCAGAGGCGTACTCTCCCTTCAACATGGCTTGAGCAAGCCACTGATGAGAATAACGACTGAAGATCCTTAATAATTAAGGAACTTAACAACCCAACGCACGATAAAAAGGTTCATCTCAAAGAACCGAATAATTTCTTCATGCATCACGGCATATTATATTGTAGGAACCCTGACTTGTCTATATCAAGATGTGTTGGAGAAACAGAAGCACAACAACGATTAGAGATGGTTCACAAGGAGATATGTGGTCAGACATTAGATATTACCCTATATAGAAGGCTTCAACGTATGGGTTACTACTGGCCTACCATGGAAGTTCAAGCCCGAGCACTTCAAGGGGCCTTTCCTGATTATCAGCCGCCTCCTCATCAAGCCGAAGCATTTGTTATCAGTGATAGTGGAGATTGGCTAGAACCATTTATCCTTTATCTCCGTGATAATATCTTACCTAAAGACAAACGGGCGGCCGTTAAGCTTTCCATGAGGGCCAAGAGATTTCTTTATCATAATGGGATTTTGTATCGGAAAAGTTTCGGAGGAGATTTATTACGTTGCTTGGGAAAAACTGAAGCAGATATTGTCCTCAAGGAAGTCCACGAGAAGGAACATTAGGAAAAGAGAAGGTTGGTTCTTCAGGTACACGGAAAGTATTATTGGCCCACGATAGAAGACGACGCTGCGTCTTTCGTTTGAAAATGTCACAAGTTTCAGACTCATGCGGATTTGATCCATACACCAAGCGTTCCCCTGCATTCCGTCAGTAGTCCTTGGCCATTTTACAGTTGGGGACTTGATTTGAATTGCAAAATTAACTCGCCTTTTTCGCAACAGCATGAGTACATAATAACAGCTACAAAGTACTTTACCAAATGGGTAGAGGCTATCCCTCTTAAAAGTACAAAAAGGGTTACAATCGCAGAGTTTATCAAGGAGCACATAATTTGCAGGTTAAGTGTCCCTAAGTATATCATATCGGATAATGGAACTCCGTTTGCTAATCAAAAGGTTTATGATATGCTTCAGGGATATGGTATAAAGCATATCTTTTCCACCCCTTACTATCACCAAGGAAACGGATTGGACGAAAGTACTAACAAGATATTGATTCGTATTCTTAGTCGAAACGTGCATGATAACCCTAGGTCTTGGCATAAGCAATTATCGTTGGCATTATGGGCGTATCGGGCTACACCTAGGACTTCTACAAGTGTGTCTCCTTATTCCTTGGTTTACGGAATAGATGCAATTCTACTTGTGTAAATTAAGATTCAGTCAGCTCGAATTGCTATGGCAAGCAGAGTTCAGTGGGACGCGACTGAGGAATCGCTCTCTCGAATAGTGGATTTGGATACAGTGGACGCCTGACGTGCTAAGGCAGAAGAGCATCTTGTTGTTTACAAGCAACGACTTTCGCGCACAGATAATAAAAAACTAAGGCCAAGAATTTTCCAAGTTGGGGACTTAGTTTTGATGACAGCAAAACACGTCCGGGAAAATCAATCAGCTCCTAAATTTTCCCCTAACTGGGAAGGGTCATTTGTCATCTAGAAGGCTACATCTAGCGGGTAATACGAGATAGTAGACATGAATGGCAAGAAAGAAGGTATGTCAACCAATGGAAGGTGGCTTAAAGCATATTTTGTTTAGAATTGTACATCTCCTTTCTTAATAAAGTGTAATTTCACTAGAAAAAATTGCAATATCTCATGGAAGTTTTAAGTAGTATTATTTTGAATCAAAACATATTCAGGGAATTGAGATCATTCAAGAGAAAAAAAAAATTTCTTTAGAGGAAATCCCCCAGCACTTTCTTCTCCCTGCGTGCCCATGTTCCAACCTTCTGCAAATAAGTCGAAACTTTGTTGTCAAAATTCTCTTTCATAAGTCCAAGAGCCAATCCTTCCTCGACCAGTTGTTGTTCTTCCAATACCAAGACAGGATATGAAAAATCGGGGAACTCTCGAAGAGCTGCATACTCTTTTTGAATGGACTCAAACTTCGAACGCAACCATCCTATGTTGAAGTGAACGCCTTCGCAAGAGGAAGTCATCTTTTCCCATCTGTATATCGATTCTTTGGTAATCTCATTGAAGGATTTTGAACGCATTTCCTCCACAGCAGACAAAAGTTCGTCCACAAACGTAACAAGAAGGGATATGTGTTTCAAAACCTCAGTAGTAGCAACGTGACCAAATTTTTCCCATATTTCTGAATACAGCAAGGCATAGCGACTGGGAACGCTAAAGACACCTATAATTTCATAACCAGGGTAAATAGTTTTCATGCTCGGGACGAAGTAAAAAGCGCCTGTCAAACCATCACCAGAGTATTAGATTCACAATAGAAGAGTGTAAACGGAAAATCAATTGAAAGGCATGTTTCCGATTAATCCAAGGAGATCGACTAAAGTCATCATACTCAAGGGATGACGTTTAAACATTGGGTCATGTCAGGATTCCAAATAATACAAGGACTCCCTTATCAACTCAGATTACCACACAATGAGGAGCGAGGAATTGGAAGACTGAAATCGAAAGTGTATGCCTAATAGGTTAACCTAATTGAATTAGAATCAAGTTATTCCTTTTGCATTGGTTTAATTTTTCTATTTTTTTCCAGAATTGGGGTCGAGGTTTCGAAGCCAAATATGTATGGACGACTATTTTGAGCACTTTAAATCCGGCATTTTCACTGAAGAACTATAAACTCGAGCTCTAATGAAGCAAGTGCTCGTGAACAAAATCGCAAGACCAACCTGGAGTTTATCGTAGCATTCTTCTAGGATAACCTTGCAAGAAAGAGTTCTGGTTTGCCTTCCCGGGGACTCTGGCATATGTTCGAAATCACTTGCCTGAGCATTATATGGTTTTCCCGAAATACATATTCTGTCAGAATGTGAAGCAAAAAACGAGAAATAGTGAATTAAGTGTAGGGATGTATACATGTCCAGAAGATTTGCGTTTTAATGCTGAGATAACATAATTTGCGGGTTTCATTGAACTCTGGTAAGAATGAACGGAATCGCTGCTACTGTTAACATCACTGGAAGTCATAACGTTGAGCGTGTTTGAAGACATGATGGAAGTTTAAGTCAAAAGAAGGGATAATGTGTATGAAGTCTGCTTTTCTATAAAAGAAGAAAACGAAATTGTTCACGGAATCCAACTACACATGTGTATATATATGCATGCCACGGCCAAAGATATGGAATTCTAATGGAAATAAAATTTGTGCAAGATGGTGGACCGGTTTCCATGTGTTTTCACACGTCAGAATACTTCTCTTTTTGATTAAACCCAAAAAAGGGAAGCCTTGAAGCAAAAGGAAAAGGAGTTGGAACTTAAAGAGGAAATTAGAAGAATTTGGGTCAAATAAGGAAACCCATGTCTTTTCTCCTTCCAAAACTCCTCCAAGCCGTGTCCAAGACCTTTTCATGCGTGTCGATGCTCTCCTAGGCCAGTGGGTTGTGATTTATTCTCTCAGGATTTTTTTAGAGGGATCAAAGTCGAAGAGAATTAGGGTTTTGACGAAATGCCCTAATTTCAAGAATTTTGTGAAAAAAACGATTTATTCTAAAAGAGAGGGGACCGAGCCTATCCCATTCTCTTAGACGGTTCTATAAGACTCTCTCAATCTCTTGTAATTCATTGCTCTTCAACAAAAACGATCTCATAAGGGATTATGACAAAAATACTCTTATATTGTAATTTTGAGTATTCTCAAAGAAGAAAGCCTTAATGCAGCTAGAGCCCGACCAAGGTTTCATCTATTCAAATGCCTAATACACGTGATTATTGAGTTCTCTAAGTGTTCGAATAAGAACGGGATTGAAACGGGAATCCAGAAAAGCAGGACTTCATAGAAAATAAAGGGAATCTGGCTCAAAATAGGGAATTCGGGGTTCATGATTTCAAAAACCAGGACCAGAAGCGCACCAACCCCTCTTTCAAGACGTGACTATGCCTAGGAAAGATCCATATATCTCTCATGCCAAAGAAAAATCAAGCTTATAAGTGGTTTTGATGAAAATACCCTTAGTTTCAAAAGTATGAATTTTCTCCAATAAAGAGGAGTCTGATTGGTACAAGGAATTAAACAAGCTCTCATCACATAAGGTACCGACCCCTAAAGATAGATTCACACCTTCCAAGCCTTTCCAAGCCTCTCCAGAGTGTCTGAAGGAGTCAGACGCAAAATTAGGGTTTAGGTACAGTACCTGAATTCAGAATTTACAATGGGATAGGGACTCCGTAACTTCAAAAGTAAGTGTCTATCTTTTATCACGGCCCTTCACCAACATCAAGGACAGTCAGGAAACTGTTCAAAAATTCTCTCTTTCCCACATACTCTCCTATACAAACTCAGAAGCTCAAGGATGCACAAAGAAAGAAAATTAGGGTTTTTGCCAAGTAAACCCTAATTAAACAAATTATATTCGCTCAAGACGGAAATTTTATCTCATCAAGACTTCAGTATCATGTCATTAATGTCCAACACAAAATCCAAGGAAGTTCCGAAGTTCAGAATTGGTTCCAAGATCAGAGTCATAACAAACGAATGCTAAACATCAATTCGGGAATTCTGCAAGTCTAAAAGGACGTAATTTCGTACGAATAATTTTTTACCATCTATATACTCATTATAGAACAATCAAGTTTCTACTCTGAGTAGGGGACTTAATGTAGGTGGTGAAATTTGGATAATGGGAAAAAGTGTCATTTTAACCTTATAGATAGAATTCAACTCTCAAGGGAGAGATTAAGACCTTGTCCCTCAAGGAATCCTTAGCCACTATTTCTAGTATACGTCCCCACGAGACACTGTTGGTCGTGATGTCGCGATTCCTAGCTCACATCCTCGACGAGATACTGCTGGTCACGTAGGTTCTGTAGAGCGTAAAACGTCCCCGACAGACTTATGAACTAGAACAGCCGCAATTCCAGCATGTCTTCGCGAGACGCAGCTGATTGTGATGCCATGATTCCTAGTATACATCCTCAACGAGATGCTGCTGGTCATGTAGGCTCTGTAGATGCGTAAATACATCCCCGGCGGACTTATGACCCAGAGCGAAGATTTGCATATCTCCTGTAAGCACGACTCACCCTATTTGAGATCAAAGACTGATTCCTAGTACATCATCGCGAGATACACTGGTCATGTTTGCTCTAGGCTCTGACTCGACTTACTGAGGTTTCATAATAACTCCTAGGACATCCCCGGGAGATACACTGGTTATTCTGCCTCTGGGCCCTTTCGACAGACTCCTGGAACATCTTTTCAGGATACACTGGTCTTGTTGGCCTATCAAATGGACACATAGTTGATTCCTAGAACATCTCTGCAAGAGACACTGGTCAAAGACAAGTGAGCCAAAGTCTCGCAGAGGCATTAATTGGGTGTACAATCATTTTTCTCTCCCAGGAAAAGTCCCAGCTGACCGTAGAGAGATTCTGATCTGTTAAGAAAATCTTCGGAGAGATTTTGGTCCGTCTGCAAAATCATGAAGAGATTCAAATCTCTCTGCAAAATCACGGAGAGATTCAAATTCTCTGCAAAATCTCGGAGAGATTCACGGCACACGCCTTACCTAGGGCTCAAGCCTATTTCTCAGCCTCTCAAACACACTCACGGCTAGTAAATTGAGCCTGAACTATACATGTCTATCCAAAAACGTGGATAAGCTCTCTTGAGCTCCGCATGCTCAACAAAGGGATCCACAAACATAATATGGTCTTCACATGACATATGTGACCGGCCATGGATAGAGGGAGATCATCCTCAGCTCCTCTCACACTCTACACACGATTCCTGAGGAATTTCATGCCTTTTCACGTGACTCATCCTAGTCATTCTCACAAATCAGAGAATATCTCTCTATCTTGGCCAACTCGGCTAAAGAGAATATTTCTCTCTCAACACATCATCACAAAGGCTGACTCAGCTTCATACAAATGAGGGGATATCAATTAGGGTTTTGGTATGGCGGTCTATGGCACATGTGAGGAATACCCGGCTTATTTCTCACCGCAGAAGAGAGTAAAGGCGATGAAATAATGAGATAAACTCAACCTAGTTTATCCCTATTCCTGAAGAGACTGGAGAATTGATCCGCATGGCACGGAAAGCAATCCTTATCTTCACCGACCTGAGATTAGAGAATTCAGCTATAAATAGGTCCTCTATTCTTCCAAGCTACGATCATCTTTCTCATAACCTCTCAGAGTAATTCTTCTTCAAACCCTAGAATCCTCTAATCTCTCTCTTCATTTGCTTCCCTCCCTAAGACCATCCCTAAATCTCTTCCCTGTGACTGAAGTAGCCTTTGAACAGCCATTGTGCATGGTTTAGGTGAAGACTATTCGTGCTCAACCTCCCGTAACTCACTTTCAGAAACCCTAGAATCCCACTTCTAGCCTCTCTTAGATTTTAGGTAACTACAGGACTGCTTCCAAAACTTTCCCTTTGTCGCTTTCAAATTACACCTATGGAAAGTTCATCGGTTGAGACCATTGGATAGTGAAAGAAGCTGCCTGATGCTCTATGCTCCTTTTTATATAAGCCACTGCTTGGAAGATCCTTGATCCGAGGAGATCTCCTACATGATCACAAGCAATAAGAGTTACATCTGCTTTTGTATTGCAAATAGAATAGAATACAACAATATTTATTTTGACATTAAAGCTAGTTATTGTCACATTATTACTTGACTTAACTATGTCAATCTTTTGGTTTCCTTCTTTGTTATTTAACATTTTTCTATTGGAACTTATTATTGAGACAATTGTCTTCCCTTTCCTAGAGACAGAGTTTTTTTTTTGTTTTTTTAAACCCAATCACATCTAGATTTCCATAAGCCCCATAAGAAAGTTGCCATTATCTCAGGCCAATCATGTACCTGATATTCATATAAGTCTTTTCTATAAAATCAATTTACTAACCAGGTATGAAAATTTAGATGATTATTCCTTACCATCAAAGTATCCAGACCTATGTAAAGCAAGACAGATATGGTAAATTCACAATGCATAAAGATATGGGTGAGAGTTTCTTCCTGCTTCCCACAGTTGGGAAAATTTTATTCACATACGGGAGAATCTGTGCAATTCTTCCATTCAAAGGGAGAATCGAATGCACACACTTCCATAAGAAAGTTTTGACTCTTGGATGGATGCTCAGACCCCATAGCTTCCTCCAAAACCTTGCTTGATTTATATCGTCTGGTTGGTTTGTTCTTATGAGTTTGTTGTACAGGGACTTTGTTGAAAATTTTCCATTCTTTTTAAGCTGCCAGACAAGCTGATCATCCTTTTCACTGTTGATTGGAATAGCTTGGATATCTGTAACTGTTCTATACTCAAAAATCAATATTAATTTGTTGGTGTTCTAGATCCAAGGATGGTTATTACAGTCCATCAGATTGAATACCAGTTCCCCTTGCACCAGCTGATCTTGTCCATGCTTAAGAGATAAACCTTGAGGACACCAAACATCATCCATTATTCTGATTTTTTTACCATCGCCCACCTTCCACTCTGAATATTTCCTGATCTTTTCCACTTCCCTTATTATGTTCTTCCAAGCCCAAGAATCTGTGTTCTTTTCTTTGAAACTTTCTGCCAGTATGCTTTGACCCACGAAGTACTTATGTTCCATTATTTGAGCCAATAATGATGTCGGTTCTTTTAAGAGACGCCAACACATCTTAGCCAACATTGCCAAATTGAATATCCTCAGGTTGAGGAAACCAAGCCCCCCTAAACTCTTAGGTTTACAAAATGACACCCATGCTTTCAGATATAAACCTCTATTTCCTTCTTTATCCTTTCCCAAAAAAAATCTCTCTGGAGACTATCAATATTTTTAATCACAGCTTGTGGCATTTTGAAACAATTCATTTGAAAAATAGGGAAAGTGGATGAGGAGGTGTGAACAAGGTTTGTTTTCCCAGCCGAATAAATGGATGGACCCTTCCAACTTTGAAGTTTAGATTCAACTCTTTCAACCACAGGTTGAAAAGACTTTATTTTGGATGTGTGTGTGAATAAAGGGATACCTAGGTATCTATCATTGATGAAGATTCTTTTACCCCCAACCCCATCAATGACCGTTTCGTGAGTGTTTGAGCTAAAGAGAATCCCAGACTTTTCAAAATTTATGAGCTGGACGGAGGCCTTACTAAATTCAGTAAATAGGTTCAAAATGTTTTGTCCATGCTCGATATTCGCTTTAGTGAAGACCAGGAGGTCATCCGCTAGAAGGAAAGGAGATGGGATATAGAAGGGACATTGACCCCTACTTTGATACTTTAAATCAAGTTGAGACTCTCGGCATCAGAAAAATATCTAGACAACACCTCCGTGCATATTATGAACAAGTAGGGAGACAAGGGATCCCCTTGTCTCACACCTCTACTAGGTTTGAACTGTTCTTATGGTACACCATTAATGAGAACAGAGAACGACATAGTACTGATGCATTCATTAACCATGCCATACCACTTAGCATCAAAGCTAAGTCTTTTCATGATTGAGAGGAGGAAAGGCCACTCAATCCGGCCGAATGCTTTAGACATATCGATTTTAGTTCCCATGAAGAATTCATTTCCTCTTTTGGTTCTCATAGTGTGGATTAACTCATGAACGATCATGATGTTATCAGAAATCTGCCTTCCCGGAATGAAGGCATCCTGATAAGGGGAAATAATTTTTGGCAGCAGACTCTTGAGTCTATTAGCCAAGGTTTTGGAAATGACTTTATACACTATATTACAAAGATTAATTGGTCGGTAATCAGCCGGAGTCTGTGGGAACTCAATTTTAGGAATTAAACAAATAAAAGTGGCATTATTTTCTTTCAGAAGATGCCCATTAGTAAAGAAACTCAGGACCGTCTTATAGACATCCTCTCCTACTACCTCCCAATTGATTTGAAAGAAGTTGGGAGAGTATCCATCCGGTCCTAGAGCCTTATCCGGTGGCATAGAAAAGATAACAGACCTTACCTCTTCCTTGTTGGGTAGTCTGGTTTGCATTATCATCCATGTTGAGAACTTGTTTGATGAGATTAATGAAACCACTTTCAGCATCTAGTTGAGAATATGTTTCCACTTTCTTGAAATGTTCTGTGATCAGACATTCCACTTGTTTAGCACCCTCCACCCATACTCCCTGACTGCCTTTGAGTGTCTCAATTCTATTCCTCCTGTATCTTTTCTGCACCTTTTTTATGAAAGTACCATGTATTTCTATCACCCAGTTGTATATCCTTGTCTCCACTTTTATCCTTCCAGAACTTCTCTTTTATTCTAAGCCAATATGTTAGATTTTCTTCCTTTTCCTTGACGACTGCACCTCTGTTGTGTAGAGAACTTATGGAGCAAATGTGTTCCAGCTGTTGTTTTGCTTTGTTGATGTTGGTCTCGATATCCCCAAAAACATTCTTGTTCCACTATTTAATTCTTTTCTTGGTTTTCTTGAGCTTTTTGGCCAATTTGAGAGGATTACTACCACTGACAGGTTCTTTCCAAGTCTCTTGTACCATAGTTTTGCAAGACGGATGGTGTAGCCATATTCCCAGGACTTTGAAGGGTTTTGAATTGTTTGTGTGAATATTTTTTGTGTTTAGAAGTATGGGACTATGGTCTGAACCAAGACGCACTAGATGGGACAGAATAGCTTGAAGGTTTTTTTTTTGCACCAACTTGTATTCCCCAAATGAAAAAGCGGGAGTCTAACAACCACACCCAATATTTCGTTTAGGCAATCTGTATGGACAAACTCCAATATAATTCCAAGCGAATCAACTAGACAGTCAGACTCAATCAATGAAAATATTTCCAAGAGTTGTATCTCTGTTTCTCAATGTAATCAGCAAATCAAACAGATAGAATCCGTGAGCCTGATTATTATGAAAACAACTTGAACGGTACCAAAGACAAATGTTCAAGTGTCAATCAATTTATATCAACAACCAAAGGTTAGATTATCTAATTGATTGAACTACGCACAACCTGTGATATTTCAATTATATAAACAAATATAATACGGAAAAGAAATAACACAGACACCAGAAATTTTGTTAACGAGGAAACCGCAAATGCAGAAAAACCCCGAGACCTAGTCCAGATTTGAATACCACACTGTATTAAGCCGCTACAGACACTAGCCTACTACAAGTTAACTTCGGACTGGAATGTAGTTGAGCCCAAACCAATCTCACACTGATCAAGGTACAGTCGCATTCCTTATGCCTCTGAATCCCAGCAGGACTCTACGCACTTGATTCCCTAAGCTGATCTCACCCACAACTAAGAGTTGTTACGACCCAAAGTCGAAGACTTGATAAACAAATCTGTCTCACACAGAAAAGTCTATTGAATAGATAAATCTGTCTCCCACAGAAATACCTACGAGTTTTATTCCGTCTTTTGATAAATCAAGGTGAACAGGTACCAATTGATACACCATACTTATATTCCCGAAGAGCATCCTAGTAATATCAATCATAGCACAATAATCTTAATAGTATGGTAGCAAAACAAGATATTGTGGAATCACAAACGATGAGACGAAGATGTTTGTGACTACTTTTCATCTTGCCTATCGGAGATTAAATCTCGAGCAAATCTTAGAGAAGATAGTACTCAATATGATAGAATAAAGCAAGATCAGAACACACAACTACAGAGAAAATAGTTGGGTCTGGCTTCACAATCCCAATGAAGTCTTTAAGTTGTTAACCTATAATGGTTTTAGGAAAAACCTAGGTTAAAGGAGAATCGACTCTAGTCGCAACTAGTATCACACAGGAGGTATGGGGATTAGGTTTCCCAGTTGCTAGAGTTCTCCCTTATATAATCTTCAAATCAGGGTTTGCAATCAGGGTAACAAAGCATTCAATATTCACCGTTAGATGAAAACCTGATTAGACTCAAGTTAATATCTTTCAACCGTTAGATCGAACTTAGCTTGTTACACACAAACGAAACATTCTGAGTCTACACCAAATGACTGTCTCACACAAATCATAGAAGATGTTACCAGGTGATTTTCACATTATCATCTTTTGACTTTCGTCAAGAATATAAGATGAACTTGGTTAAAGCGAAAGCTTACCAACACATATTTCGAGAAATATGTAACCGAGTTAAACTCATCTCGAAATATCAAATTTGTATAATCGAAGTCTATATAGCTATACGACTTTTGTCTCAAATAGGAGATAGAGTAGAAATAGACTTTTGAGTGATAGATGAGTTCAAGTCTCCACAAACCTTTTGTTGATGAAATTCCACAAGCTACCCTTAGTAGTTCTTCGTCTTCAATCGATGAACGCCGTGAAGGCTAAAGCTCAACTACACATTCTATCCTAATCCGAGACTTAGCTATAAGTAGACTAGAAATCAAGACTTATAATTTTGATAACTAAACTTGACAAACAAGCTTGAGATAGCAACGCTTGCGAGTTCGACTGAGCAGTGCTCTAACACCAAACATCTGTCTAGTCTTGCTTCCACTAATTCATCATCTTTCCTCCTGCTAGTCCATGTAAATTCATAGCCAACATGACCAATATCCTGCAAATCAGCTCTTGCCAACAATCTTTTTAGTTTATATGCTTCATTCTTGTAGAAAGGACCAGGGCCTCTCTTCTCATTACAACTTAAGGTGAGATTTAGATCCCCAATGATGACCCAATCATTATTGAAAGTAATGGCTTGTTGAGCGATGTAGTTCCAAAATTGGAATTTTGGGTTCCAGGTGGAAGGCCCATAGACACATGATATAATCGTTTCTCTATTTGTAACAATGTCCAACACATGACAATTGATGAAATTGGTACAAGATGCTCGTATTATGAAGTTGGTGGCTTTCCATGCAACTACCAAGCCTCCAGAAAGTCCCACAGGGTCAACAATACACCAATTTTTATATCCTAGCTCTATAATACATGGTTCCATAAAATCTCTCATGTTTTTAGTCTCAGACAAGAAGAGAATGTCTGGGTCATTTTTATCTACAATGTCTCTAAGATGTGACTTTGTCAAGTCATTCCTAAGACCCTGGCAATTCCATGCTATAATTTTCAGATTTCCTACATGATGTGTGTAGCGATTGTTATGCAGATGATATTTGTAAGATTGGGTTTTAGCTTTCCTGACAAGGCTGTCATCAATTTTAACATTTATGAGGGTAGAAATGAGGTAAGGTTCAAAAGGAATACGATACTGATTGCAAATAATGGTATTGATATAGCATTTATCTGGGACTCCTGGTTTGTATATTATTGCTGCAATTTTTAACGTGTCCCTCGTCATCTTCCTTGCTTACCCCAATGCCATCTGACTGCAAGATCACAATTATACCACTTAAGTTGAGGGAGTTGTTATCAACGACAGAGTTCAAGTAGAAAGTTGGCTGATCATGGTTGGAGGCTCTCATAGCATTAACTAAAATTTCACTATAATCATTGCTAGAGGTAAGGTCATCATAGGACAATGAATTTTGCTCCACAATAGAATTAAAGTTTTTTTACTATGGGTATGTTATGGATGGTGTTGGGTTTTTTCCATTTCCTTTGCTAGGCTCAGAGGTGATTATGATATTGCCTTTGCTAGGCTCTGAGGTGATTACTTCATTTCCTTTGCTAGGCTCCGAAGAGGATATGAAATTTCCTTTGCTAGGCTTTGAGGTGATTATGACATTGCTTTTGCTAGGCCTGGAAATGATTACGACATTTCCTTTGTTAGGCTCTGAGGTGATTGTGATATTGCCTTTGCTAGGCCCTGAAATGATTACGATATTGCCTTTGCTAGGCTCTGAGGTGATTGTGATATTTCCTCTGCTAGGCTCTGAAATGATTACCACATTTCCTTTGCTAGGATCTGAGTTGATTATGCCATTGCCTTTGCTAGGCTGGACCAAACTTCCCACATCCAAATGTTGGCCGCCGCTTTCTTATGTACCAACATCTTGTTTTGAAACCCTGCCTTTATTCCACTTGGAGGGGATTTTCATTTAGCTTTTGCTAAACTGTTGACAGGAAAAGTGTTGCTTGCCTATCTTCCCCTTTATAATTGCATTACCCTTGGACATCGTAGCCTCTCCTTTCTCTACCACTTCCATCCCTTTGTTAATCCGGTAATCTGCACCTTTTTCAACCACTTCCCTCTATTTTTTAATCTAGTATTCGGCTCCTTTCATACTCCCTTCACTTTTGATAGTTTCTTAACTTTCTTCCCCTTTCTGGCTCTCCCAACAAATCCCCTTTCCATTTATATAGTAAAAAGATATATTCAAAGTCTTTGCTAGACTCCAGGTTCTGTCATGATTTATTAATCCCCCATAAGTTACCCTATCACTTATTACTCTTCTCAACAACGTTAAAAATTGAGACCATTTTTTTCTTTTTCTTCCCTAGTTACACTTCTTTTCATGATGACAATTTTTTCTACATATGTGTGATTTTTAAGGATTTCGATAGTAGTAATTGCCATACCTTGAGATATTTTTTGTTTCTTACTCCAAAATTCTTCCACCAGAAATGTAATTAGGATGTAGACTCTCCACTGTGATTGGTTTTTTCTTTTTGTAATTGATTCCGAAGGATCCCCATAGCTAATTTCCTTTTTCGATCATGTATACAAAAATTCTTCGAAATCCAAACAGAGGCCGGTAAATATATCCTCTGATTATACTGTTTTTGAAGACCGAATGGAAAGAGCTATAATAGTCTACCTTATCTAGTTGTGTTTTCTATGGTTACCTGTTTTAACTTTCGGAATTTACTCTTTACCCATTTCAAATGTATCAGCTGCCAACTCTCATTCTTAAACTCCTTTAACTCTACCCTAAAACTCGCATTTTCCATCTAGGCCAAAAACCTTACACTCTGACTATATGTAGGCGAGAATGTCAAACAAAGTCAAAAGAGTCAAATTGTACAGCGGTTATGATAAGATTTAGTAACACATTTACAAAACAGAAAATAATTGTATTTGTTGTAGGCAAGGTTGTGAAATCGTAACTTGAATCGTTTTTCATATTTTAAGAATCGAATCGTATAATGAACCATATACCTGAAAATTAATAATATGATTATACTTATATGAACATCACTAATTTTATGGGACCTTATAAGTAAATTCCAACAAAAATGAGTATAAAATAAAATATATATATATGCATTTATACACTTATGAACAAAAAATAATAACTTGTGTTACAGTGGCTGAGTGCTCAACTACTACTGAGCTATATATAAGCAATCGTGCTAGGTGAATAGCGGTGTAACCGCTGAATACCAGCGAATATGACGTGTTTATTGATGTGGCTGAAAGATGTGATTACTCCTCTTAACCACGTCATAGATTAGAAAACAAGGAAAGAGTAATTCGCGAAAACTCTTTTAATGAAATTTTACTTTTAGTCTTCCATTAAATTGGCTAACTATTTCTGAGATCAATGAGCTATTTATATTTGATTACCTGATTTCGATTCTAATTATGAACTCAGATTTAGAATGAGTGTAAAACCTTGCCATTTTCTCAATGTTATGAACCTTTATTTAAGAATGAACAAGAAGCACAGAAGTTTCAAATATTTTTCAGGATTCTGCATCCTTTTCCAATGATTAAAGGGATCTTGTTAAGAGAGATTAAAAAAAAAGGATCTTGTTGAAAAATCTTCTCATACTTTAAATTAATCAACCAATTATTTCATCACAAACCATTCACCCTTCCGGCTACAGTAAAAAAAAATATCCTAATTTAATTGTTGATGATTCTTAGATTTTTATTGATTTGGAAAAACATGGAAGGTAGTAGAAGCAGTAGATAATGATGTGAGTAAGTGCTCCGACTCGTGAATCATGGCGACACAAGTCATGATGATCATACAACTAAGTACTGTCAAGGATTTTCGTTGATGGCGATACATAAGTTATCGGTAAAAAAAATTAAGATCAAGGATTTTCGTTGATGCTAGGTACTATAATAATACTCATGATGGTATCTTGGTTATGATACGATAATGGTATAATCCCTAAGCATTCACAGTAAAAAGAGAAAAGGATGAATCAAAACGAGCGTAGGTTATTGATGAGGTGGATAAAAGAAAAATCTCACATTTCCTCCACATTGTCTGCTACGTTCAAACCAGCTGTTATACGGCGGGTCAAATAGCATTTTCAACCTTAAGTTATGAATTCTTAAGGTAAACACAACTTCTCAACGTAAATTTTCACGTTTGTTGTGCCTAGATATTTAGGTAGTTAATGGGTCTATAGGGACACAGAAATATGAGTAGAAACATCAATCATTACACCTTCATTAATTGGTCAACTAAGGGGAAAAAGTCAAAATCGCATCTTTGAAAAGGAATAAACACGGTTCTTCTCCCATACGATTTAAAGTTACGATGCGAAACGCTTTCAAATTTTTTGACGCTAATCGTGCGATTTTAAAAACGATGGTTGTAGGGCCTTGCCCATGTATGTGCGGCTCATATATAGATGTAACCAGGGTTTACCTCATAACCCATATATAGAGGCTTAAACCTATGTAACATGTAACTTATCTCTATTGAATAAGAGTTCTCATTCCTTTGTCTTCTTCTCTATGATTCTACTGCAACAGTATTACCTTTGTTTCTAAAAAAGAGGTTCTTATTTTAAACTAAAAATAAGACAAACGATAATAATTCTTTTCCAGAAACGGAGGAAGTATAATGTAAACAAGGTGTAACTAACAGAAGAAACAGACTAACGTTTGCTATTAGCCCCCCTCGAGGAGAAATGGGATGCAGGCACCACCTTCAACTTGTGATGCAAAACTAACCCCTTTATATCATCCACCTGATCCAGAATAAAAATGCAGTAAATAAAACCTACAAAATCTTAGAATGCAACTAATTCCATGATCAAGTGATTATTGGGGGTGGAGCCAGCCTACTGCAAGGATGTGCACTTCCACCCCCTTCCCAGTTGGCTCCAAATCCTAAAATTAGGTGTAATAACAAGTATTAGGCTATTTACAAAACTAATTTTGCTTCTTTGTTCCCCTAAAAAAATTTGTACCCCAGACGAAATTTTTGCACCCTCAACTTAGAATTTTTGGCTCCGCCCCTGGTGATTGCCCACAACAATATGCTTCATTCTGCTATGAAATACAAAATTAGTTGAGTTATGTTTCAAGAAAAGAAAAGAAAATAGCATTGATATCATCAAATTGAAGCATAGGTGATGCATGCAACAAATATTTTTTTTTGGAGATTATGCAACAACTGGCACACCCAAACTGTTTCAGCAACAAATTTTATCATGAAACTAACAAAAGAAACGGGAGAGGTTGAAACATCAACCGTCTAAATCCCAATTTCCTCCTAGCAGTTGATTTTAAATCTCTAATATGTCTATATTCCTAGTCGTAAAGTGAATGAGTTTCATGAGTAGTTCTAGACATACAACATTTTAGACAATACTAAAACAACCTCCTCATATGGAGTTAGCAGGGGATCCACTTTTAGGCATTGCAGTTAGAAGTTATGTGAGAGGATTATTTTATTATTGTCTAAAATGTTATATTTCTAGAATTTTTGAAGTTTCATAGCCTTTGCTTTCCCTAGAAAAAAAAAATCATAAATGAGAGCACCTGTCCACTGCCCTTGACTCGGTTTTTGACTCATTTTTATACACGATTCGTATCTGGTCTTAGAAGTTCAAACATTCTTAATAGCTCCAGTCCCAGACCCTAAATCAGTAAATCCGACGTTGTACCAAGAAATGGCTAGATCGATTGAACTCAATGATGATCGAGAAGAAGAGAACCCTCTCCAGTCCCAAACAACAAGGTACTAAAGATCTTTCAAATTGCTTCAACTACCACTACTCTTTGTCTTGTTGTTCTAGTTCTTCTTGATTTCTCAGCATCATTTCTGTATACTCCATGCATGTTGTAATCTTGTTAAAGAACACTTGCTTGAGACGATTTATGAGAATTTTCGGTATGGGTTTCTTGTTTTTCTAAGGTTTTCTTAAGGGTTTTTTTTTCCCTTTATTTCTTTTTTGAGTGAACCCTGAGATGAATAATGGGGTTAAAACTAACATGGGTTTTGATTATTTTGTTATATTTTTCCGTTCTAAGCTTAATTTGGAAAAGTTTTGTGTATTATTTTTCTGCAAGTAGGGTTCATTTTACTTTAAACACAGTCTATCCATGGGGAGCTCAATGGTTTTGAGTGAGGGATATTCAACAATTCATTGAGCTCTCGCCCTCTTTCGAAAGTAGAAAATGTGAAAAAATTCTTGGATGGAATTTGTATGACGATTAGGTGCCTCAATGATGGAATATATGAAGATAAATTGTCCTGTGTCTGCGTACTTTACTTAGACAGTTATTGAGTTAGAATGCGTGTCTCATCTTATGTTTTTTTATATCAGGCACAGATGTTCTGCATGCTACAAACAATACAAGAAGAAGGAGCATCTTGTTAAGCACATGGAAGTATCCTATCATTCACCTCATCAGCCAAGGTGCGGTGTGTGTCACAAGTGCTGCAAATCGTTCGAATCTTTGAGGGAACATATGGCTGGTACAACCAAATTTATAATCATTATTTAATTATTTGGGCCATCATCATTTGGTTTAGGTTCCTTGGGCACCAACATTCTTAAGTTTCACCTGTCAAAAAAAAAACACATTCGTAAGTTTCATGAATATATGGTATCCTTCATTTGAAGGTTTAAAATTGCAGTTGTCCCAATCACATTGTGAATAAAAACTTTTATCAGCTTATAGTTGGAGCAATGGAGGATTCAGATAGGGGATCAAGATGTTTAATCAAAACCCAACCTTTTGTCTCAAGTTGGTGTCAGAGGATCCTAACCTCTTTATTCTTGTCTAACTTTGTGTTGTTTCGTGTTTTGTGAAGGACCACTGGCCAAAGCTGAGTGTGCAAAGATCTTTAGTGCTCAAGGCTGTGAACTTTGTATGAACATCTTCGACACCTCCGCTGCTCTCAATTCTCATAAGGAACTTTGCTGCTTACGTCCTGCACCTTCAATTGTGAGTAAGCTGGGAATAGAAGATTTTTTTTTTTTTTTTGAAAGAGTATTAACAAACAATTATTGGCTTGCCGTTAGTGGTTCTGCAATTTAATAAGCATATATTTGAAAATAAAACCTATTTTTGATCAAAGTCATGGTAAATTTCATCAGAAGGACATACAAAGTTATGGATTTTAGAATTTATATGACATCTAACAACATGATTTTAGAATTGAGGAAATTTTAAAAAGCTTAATCTGAAAATGCTCTTCCTTTACCTAGTAGTATCTGAATGGTGACTGGTAACCTTTATTTAACTTCATAGTGTTTTCTTATGATAAATGAAATGCACCGTCTAAATGCATACTCCACTTTCAGGACCTTGTTGAAATACCTTCCATAGAACTTGATTCATATGAAGTGGAAATTTCAAGCTTGGGTGAGGGGTGGCACTGTAGCCGACTTCCTGAAGCTGTTGCTTTAGATTGTGAAATGGTCGGTGGGGGAAGTGATGGGACACTTGATCTGTGCGCAAGAGTATGCCTCATAGATGAAAACGAGAATGTGGTCTTCCACACATACGTGGTACCTGAACTTTCTGTGACAGACTATAGGTACTTTCCTGTGTTTTTTCTTCCTCTTTATCTACAGATGTTTGATGTTGGCTAGGCCAAATGGCCCATATACTTCTCTCATACAAATTTTTCTCTCCCTATACACGCTTAGGTATGAAATAACTGGTATAAAAGAGGAGCATTTGAGAGATGCAATGCCTCTCAAGGAAGTGAAGGAGATCATTGAGAAGATCTTGTACAATGGAGAATCCCTATGGAGATCCCGGTTAGTCGGTGGAAAAGCTAAACTTCTCGTGGGTCATGAAATAGAGCATGATTTAAAATGCTTGAGAATGGAGTACCCCATTCACTTGTTTAGGTAAATTCTTCCATAAATTAGGTCGCCAAGCATTATGATTTACTGCGGTTACTTTCTCTAGTCCATTTTTACTTTTGTTATGTGTTTTTGTTTTTTCAGGAAGTGGGTAACTTTATGGCTTACTCGTGTTTGTTAATTGCAATGTTTTTACTTTTGAGACAGGGATACCGCCCACTACTCCCCCTTGATGAAAACAAATTTGTGTAGCCACTCACTTAAATACCTCACAAAAACTTATTTAGGGTAAGTTACTCTTTCCAATCTTGGTTTTGCATTAGTTAGTGTTATCAATTGTACAATCTAATTTGTTCAATCATTTGTTGAGGTCGTCATCTCTTGACCAGTCTTTCATGCTAGGTTTTTCAACTTTCACTTCAATCATTTGTGGAATATTTTCTTATCAATTTTTTTCATTTATCAACTCCTAGATTTTCATGTGCCATAAATAATCCAAATATAACTCAGAAAAGAAAAATACTAAACTGTGGAACCAACTGCAGTTTGATTTGTGTAGCTTTTGCGTTACAGGTATGAGATTCAATCAGGGACACATGATCCATATGAGGATTGTGTTGCGACAATGAGACTTTACAAGAGGATGCGCGCACAGGATCATCCAACAACAGAAGACTCTACGCCATCAAAGTACTCGTCACGTCCAAGTGGCTTCGATATCAGGTCAAGTTGTGAACTTCAGAATATGTCACCAGATGCCCTCTTTGAGATTTCGCGATCAAATTATGCATGTTGGTGTCTGGACTTAAAGGCAAATGTACAAAGCTCTAACGGAGAGGCTTGGCCATAGGGGTTTCTGGTTCATTTGTCCCAGTTGTTGCTGGTCCATCTGAAGATCATAGATAGCTTTTTGGTGTAAATAGGGCTGGGGAGGTAAGTTTTTTTTCAATCCAGATCCTTCAAAAGGGTTGAAAGTTAGAGATTTGTTGAAGTTAAAGACTCTCTTTTGGTGGGTTACATAATCAAAAAGTTCATGTATTTGCTACAAAGAAACTTGTGGATTGTTGGGTTTTGTTGAATTAGATATCTGTATAGACTGTATTAGTAGAAACCCTTCGGAAAAACTCTTTTCAACACTTGAACTAGCAATTTTGATGTGGTAATTGGTGGTTGTATCCATCCACTCTTAAGATATTCTTGCCCAAAGTAGAGATATTGCATAATCAGCATATACGGGAGTACTTGGGTTGTTGAAGTCTTTGAGAAGTGTTTGGCTGGTTCAGGAAGTACACCGACATGTTTGCATGTGTGGACACTTTATTAAGCTTGATGGGGCTTATCCATTATGCATTCACTCCTTTATACGCAAAGCTGCACTTCTTTTTTTATATCCTCATTCCATTATGAAATGTTGTACTTTATCTGGTTGCGTTGTGATGATTATCTGAATTGCATCATTTTAGTGTAAGAAGTAAATGACAGTTTGAGAAAGTGGGAGGATGACACATCCTGTGCTAGAGCATCTTTGCTTGACATCAACTAGTTCTGGATTCCAATGCAAGTGTCCAACGATTGAATTGGCCGGACATTCTTAGCCCACAAGCGAAAATGCTTCTGCTTCTCTAAAAGTCTGTTTTTGCTTCACAAAAAATAAATTTTTTTGCTGCTAAAAATCCAAACCAACTTCTGACGTTTTTGTTTTCAAAAGTCAAAAGACAACTTTTGGAGTGGTATTTAAACATGCTATCTGTGTTGGTCTAGGAGTCTGACTAAACTCGGCCATTACACTTGTTGAGCAGCAAAAGTGTAACTTCCGAGTTTGTTTTCCAGCATTTTGGTGTCATCTTAACCAACTGTTGAGACCTACCCTTCATTCGGTTGGCATGTTCCTTTCTTTTTGATTAGTGAAATTCTACTTAACATGGTTGCTTTGAAGAAGTGAAAAAAGAGGGTTCATTCCATAAATCCATTATGGACCAACAGTGACATTACCTGTTAAGGCAATGAAACCTTTACTTAAGCATAAACCATATACATAAACAAAATCAACCCCCGGTATTAATATGAAATGGTAGTGAACATGATGAAGTCTCTTTCTTACCTACTACCATCCATCACATTTCTTTAACTAATTATGACATTGGTGGTGGTTCCACCACCATTTCTACCCACCTAAAAAACACCTTTTCCCTGTTTTGTTTATTCAAAGAATGGAATTTTAGTAGCAGATGAGATGATTTACTATTCCAATTTTATTCGAGGTGGTTTTCGAATATTAGTAGCTACCAAACTCTTTATCTTTCTTGGATAGATACAAAATTATGTGTATATTAGGTGGAGTCCATTGAACCCTTGAACTCGTCTCACCCTCGCTTAATTGGGGGTCCTAGAAATTAATTGAGGGCTCCTATTAGAGGATAAAAAAAGTCATCAAAACTTAATTTGAGTCACCCCTTATCCAAAAAAATTCTTAATGGCTAAACTGCCCTGAATGATTAGTATTAAGAATTAATTAAGTTAATTAGTGTGGTAAGTGTGGATAGATTAAAATCAGAATTTGGGATAAAAATTTGGGGAGATTTTATTTTGGAGTTTTTGTGTGTTGAGAAGAAGAAGAGGAGTTTTGAGAGGAAAAACTAGGGTTTTTAGAAATGAGTGATTCAAGTGGGGGAAATGATATTGGGGAAGCTCAAATCGATTGTGTTGTTGGTAAGATTGTTTAAATTCTTATATGGATTGGATGTATGATGAAGAGATGTTAATAGAGGAAGCCATGAATAATGGTACAAATGAAGATCCTATTGCTCAAAATGAAGAACCCGTAGCTCAAAACAATCAGGTAAACTTCCTATACTCTTCGATTTGTCTATTTGGTGCTCCAAGTGGTCGATTCATGGTCACTATGGAACAACTCATAGTGAGAGTCGTTCTAGTCGGGGGTTGTATACACTAACGACTCTATAGAGTCGTCAGTCTGTTGACACTAACAACGACGACTCTAACCTGCAACTTTTCCATGTTATGAAAAATCGTTAAGGTAGTGTGCTAAACACTGACGACACTTGTTGGTAGTTCACCTAGAGTCGTTAGTGTATTTTGTTTATACCCAGACGACTCTCAAAGTCAAACTCTCTGTAAAAAAAAAAACTTACTATTTGGGTCGTCATTTGGATATTCATATACATTGACGACCCTAACCAACCATTAAGAATTTTAGTTAGAGCTGTCAGTTTCGATATTTCTACACCTTAACGACCCATAGTGTTGATTTTTATGATTTTTGATTTCATAGAATATTTTCATTGAATCGTAAAAGGCATACATCTTTCATAGCGTTACATCGAAGGAAATGAAATACAATAGATAATAACAGTGCACTTATACACTTAACCATATATGTTGTAATTATAGGTAGTGCCTTCCAATATATGGTAGCATTTGTCGAACTCAAACTCTTTCCCACCGAGCACCTCATATCGGGCATACGCCTTCCTCAACTGAAAAACGCAAAACAAAAATAATATACTCAGTTAGTATCATTCAAAACTTGGGATCAGTTTTACCTCTTGTTTAAATACTTACTCTTATAGCACCCAACATATTGGGTAAGGCTTCCCTTACGTCTTTCATTTCTTTTTTGAAAGCTTCACATTCCACGAAGATCTCCTCAAACCGTTCCTTGACTAGTTTCAAAGACCTTGAGTTATAATTTCCTTCTAACGCCACAAAAACGATGAATACACGGTTCCACCAAGCATCGGATGTTTGATCAATGTCTTTTCCTAGATCTTCAAAATGGTCTTTGAGTGTCAACCAAGCTCTCACAATGGCACCATTCTCTTCGGAAGTAGAGGGAGTAGTCATGGTGATTCCTCTTCTTTTTCCTCTTGAATGATAAATAAATGAGAAGGGGAAGAGAAGGTTGAGAATTATGGTTTGGGTGAGGAAGAGGTGAGATATGGGTCTATTTATAGAATTGAACGACCCAACTGCCAAGTTTTTGATTTTTTTTCCATTGGTCGACTCAACCACATTGGGTGAATTCAAAATTCACATTAACTGATAAGTATGTCGTTACCAGACATATTAACGAAGTGACGACTCTTGAAGATCAAAAGAGTCGTCATATATTATGTTTATTGGATGACGACTCTACTATCAAAAAAGTCTATATGTTAAGTAACATTTAGAGTCGTTAAATGTCTTTCTCCAAAAGTGATGACTCATACCAAAAATTTCAAATAATCTTTAGTGTCTTCACTCGTATATTTATAAACCCTGACGACCCTTTGTAGGAATATTTACTGAATAAATATTTGTACTTATTTTATTGAATCCGAAAAAACCACACATGTACTATGAAATAAAATAGAAGGAAAATACATAAAATAGTTCACTACATTGCGCTTGAACACCTAAACGAGTTTAAACATATGCGGCGAATTGCCAGGTACTTTCCTCCAAGAGACGATAGCAGTCCTCGTGCAAAAACGTGTGGCCATACTTAAATTCGTATTGGTGGCGACCCAAAGAGTACTGAAAAAGCAATTTATTTATAAGTTAGCGTTGTTTAATAAAAATAACCAAAGAAATAATTTTTGATGAATGGCCTATTGATTGACAAACTTACTCTATCCATCTGAGATTCGTTGGGAAGAGCGTCGGCCCGAGCTTTCAATTCGTCTTTCAGCATTACGCATTCATTGTATAAATAATTGTATCTTTCCCTTATCTACTGTAATGTTCTTTTATAACGATTTCCGTTTAGTGTTTTGAATATCGTAAATACACGTTTCCACCAAGCATTGGATGTTTGATCCATGTTAAGGTACGGATCTCCGGTTTGGTCGTGGTTAATGGCAACCCAATGCTCTCTTTCAAAGTCGTTCTTCGTGACCATAATGTGTGCTCTAAAAATAACAACATCTTCTTGATTATTGAATGGAGTTTGAGCCATTTTTTGGTGTTTGAAAGTGATGGGTGAATGAGTTAGGAAGATTGATAGTGATGGGTGAATATATTTGAAAAGGATAAGTCTCCTTTTATAGGATAAAAATACCCAACGGCTAGTTTTTTGAAAACAAAACTGTTAGTTTTTTCCCAAATCTGCAATAACTGCTCGTAGGAGTCAAACGTACCGTTGATTTACGAAATTTGCAGTAACTGCATCTAGATTCGTCCGGTTAGATGTATATACCATAACGACTCTAGATGAAAACTGAACAGAGTGGTGTATATTTCTCAATGAAGAGTCGTCAGTGTTTATGATGAGTCGTCATTGTTGACAAAAGGGTCATTTCTTTTATAACACAAACCTTGACGACCCTAACCCTGGGACGAAGATCAGGGTTTCAGGCAAATAAGTTGTCAACCTTCAAAATTAGGTGACGACTCTAATATGAATTACAGTCACATGAATCGTCAATCTGCTAAAAATGGTGTGACGTCTCTTTCTCTGGCAAATCAAAATAAACACTAGAGTCGTCAAGTGTTCATCTTATATACTGACGACCCTTTAATGAAAATTTGTATATTTTTTGTAGTTGGTTGTACAGCTGAGCTCTCAACCAGAACCCGTCTCTACTATGGGTCTGGATACCTCCCAACATTGTATGACTGATTTGGTACGTTTTCCTTGTTTGAATCGATATATATGTATATATGTTTTGAAAATTATTTAATTAGTGTTCTCATGAATGTGTAATTTGCTCAATATAGACATGGAAAAGTAAGGCTGAGGCCAAGGAATGGATTATCTCCAAGGAAAAAGAGAAGATGTGCGTGGTTGTTCAAAGCAGGCACGTCGATTTTAAGAAGTTTGAGATTGTATGTGAGAGAGCGGGGGACAAGGAAGAAATTCACAAAGGGAAGAATTACAAGTATGAGAAGAAGACGACGAGGGTCTACAAAACTTCGTCGAAGAAGATACAATGCCCGTTCAGGATTGTTTTCAAAAGGCATCATGAAACTGATCTATGGAGTTTGTATAGTATTCCGGATGGTCGTCACAACCATCCTCCACCTACAAGTCTCTTAGGACACCCAGCATATGACCGATTGAAACCACATCAAATGGAAAAGGTCCGGCAGATGAAGGGATGTAGGCCCCTTAAGATCTTAAATGCAATAAGGGCGGAAGATAAGACAAACTTGTCTACTATTTCCACAATCTATGCTGCCAAAGCAACGATCAAGAGAACCGAATGGGATGGTAGATTTATTATGCAACAATCAGAGTGGTTGGTAGAAAAACTTAACTACGCCATGGAAACAAGGGTGGGTCTGGGCGACAAAGTGACTCATATTTTTCTTGCCCATCCTAGGATGGTGGATTTGTCTCAGTGTTTTTACCAGGTCTTGTTCATAGATTGCACCTATAAGACCAACAGGTATAACATGCCGATGTTGAAAGTGGTTAGTCATACTTCGGATAAAAATCCATTCACCGTGGCATGTTTCTTTATGGAAAAAAAGGAAATAGAGGACTATGTTTGGGCGTTGGAACAAGTGAGACTGATTTACCGCGGTGAAGAAACACCACGGGTTATATTTAGTGATAGGGATTTTGCATTGATGAGTGCCATTCACCTTGCAGAGTAGGTTTATTGAGTAACTTTCTATCTGATTGTCTACCTTGACAAGATAAAAGAGATTTGGATCTCATGTATGTTACTATGTTACTTGTATTCCAAATGATATCGAACTTTGTGCACTGTAGATCACATCCAGAGTTTTATCATTCGAAGGACGATAAAAAAAATGTTCTAATATTGGGGTAAGTGAAGGGCATAAGTGGTCCCCAATGAACGATAAGAAAAGCGTTTACCATTGTGATAAGTAAAGGCATAAATGAATTCGAGTAAACGATAAGAAAAGCTTCTAGCATTGGAATAGGTGAAAATAAAAATGAGTACCCTGTACATGTCTTGTGAGATTTATCAATGGGTTTTCTTCCAGGATATGGAACATTTTTGAATTTAGTGTAAAACACCGACCAACTCTACCATGTTGAAAGTCAGACGAATTAAGTGTTTGGCATTCTCCACATTTCTCTTGTTCTAGTGATCTTGAGTCTTTTTGTTCTTTTAAGAAGAAAAGAATATATTGAAAAGGGAACAGATAATTATAGAGTTTTTGCAAAGTGGTCAAAAGTCCTCCATCAGAAGAAAAAAAACAGACCACAATTACATAATAATGGGTTTTTTTCGCAGGTGATAGATAATTTGACTCATAGTGAAGTTTTAAAGTATCCGAATTTGAACTCCAAAGGCAAATATCCAACTTAACTGCGTGCACCAGATCATCTTTAGACTTAGCTCTTTCTCCATGCACACTTTGGTTCCTTTATAACCACAGTTCCCAGCTAATAGCGAATGGTAGCAGATGCCATACTACTTTGATTCTTTTCGACACTATATCTAATCTCCAGCTGTTAAATCATAGCTCGGTTGAACTCACCAAGAGTTGGAATGTCAAGTTTGGTTATCATATTTTAGTATCAAAACTCATCTAGAGTCGCTTGATTAAATATTAGAGTCAACTTCGTTTAGGTTAGACTAGAAAGTATAGGAATGTTGAGATATACAAGTATTACTCCGAAGACCTGAAGAATGTGAAGAAATAGTGAACTACAACGACGACATCATCCTTCCACTTGAGGTTAGTAATATTGACTTGAACTGTTTCATTCCTAACGTATCTTTCAAGTTGTGCTATATTGAAAACATAACTGCGAAGCTGTATATATTGTACATATTGTATAATACTCTAGTGATGTGACATGATCATCTTAGACTACGAAGTATAACGCTTATCTTTTGAACTTCGTAGATATGACATCGACATAATCTTGTATATATTGTTATTATTATGTGAATGGGTTATGGTGAAGATTTCATCATAGGAAACAATGTTTTACATTTGTTTAAAGGAAGTACATTCATGAACTTGTTTCGTGAATCGAAAGGGAAATCATTAGGCTTATTGGTCCGGCTATTCATTGCAAATCTTTGGATGACCGATATGTGTGAGATGGTAGAACCGATCTTAACTTAGGTCATGTATCTTGGTATAACTAATAACAATGCCTGACTTATGATTTGGTATGACAAGTTTTTATTATTTAGTGTAACCTATCCTAAATAATCACCATGTGATGGTATGATCGATCTTTATAATTAGTGTGACCGATCATGAGTATGTGTAACCGATCCTTGTAACTGGTGTAGCCGATCTTGGTAACTGGTATGATCAATCAAAAGTAATACCATGTGATTATGGAACCGATCCTTGTAACTGGTATAACCGATCCTAGTGACTGGTGTGACCGATCACAAGTATTTCCATAATTAGGTATAACCGATCCTAGTGATTAGTAGAACCGATTGAACCCATGTATGTGATTTGGTATTTGATCAATCGCATAGTAGTCTTGGAAAAACAGGTGAACCAATTCTAAACTTGTTTGGAAGTGTGGTATAACTGATTCCAAGAATGCAAATCCATGTAAATATGAAATAAGGATTTGCAGTGAAAAGATGTCAACATACTTTGAACACGTACAATAACTCTTATCATTTATTGTTCAAAGATATTCCTTAGTACTCAAGGAGATCTTGTTCCGAGATAAATTAAGAATCTTTTAATTAAGGTTTTTGATTTTATATGCTTTAATTACCAGCAATTAAATGCATATCTCTAGAGAATAAAAATTAGTAATGTGCATTTACTAGTTGGAGATTTTCTATTGGGAGATTTCAGAAATATTGGACAAGCATTTATTGGAATCATGAAAACCGAATTTTTCCATTCATTGCATATCTTGAAAATATTTCCGGTTTTGGAAATTCTTTGATGTCTAAACATCCTTGGTCTATGAATACTTAAGTTTTCATTTCTAGCAAACTATCCTAAGAGCCACGCAAACTTCATTTCTTGTTGTTTCTGGTAGAGCCGTCTATTCAGAGAGGAAAATATCGTAATTAGGTGAAATCTCTTACGACCGCTCGTTTAAAGACTTATGTGGAATCAAGAAGCTCTACGAGTACCATTGGTGGTAAACTTGAAAATTGCAGTGGTATTAGTTTTCGATTGATTTGATTGACTAACGGTTGTTGAAATTTTGATTGCACCTAGTTTGTTTATTCTTGAGAATCTTCTCTTATGATATAAGATTCACTCAAACTAGATCGAAGCATCAACGGGATCTTTAGAATTGTTATTAGATCTAAAGACATCTTGTGATAATCCATTGTTAGCAGACTTCGTTCTGTGCATGATTGATCATAAGAGATTCAAGAGGTGTTGTGCAGGTTATTGAAGATTAAAGAAGATTTGAAGACGAAGAAGATTTCTTATTGGTTTTCGTATCTTGTGAATTGTATGCACAAACCTTGATCGGCTGGGATCCAACTAAAATCGGATTTATTCGATTGATTAGTTGTGTGAGATCGTCATTCTCAATATATCTCTTTGAGATTTATTTTGATTGAGTATGAATCTATACTTGACTATTTCTGTAGTTAAAGTTAGATTGATCTAACCAGAAAAAGGAGTTTATTATATTAAACATAAGAGCCTTTGTCAACAACTCATCTATATCTTTTAGCAAAGATTGATTAGAGTGGTGTAGTTACCTAAAATCTGAGAGAGGTTAGAAGTGGGATTCTAGGGTTTCTGAAAATCGAGGTTTCCAAGATAGAGAGATATTATCCAATCTGTAAGAATGACTAGGATGAGTTACATGAAAAGGCATGAGATGCCTCAGAATTCGTGTGGAGAGTCTGAAAAGGAGACTCGATTCCTACATGAGACTCGTGCCTATCATGGGGAATATTCATCCTTGTCTGAGAGATTTGAATCTCTCCAAGATTTTGAGGAGAGATGTGAATCTCTTCGAGATTTTGAGGAGAGATTTGAATCTTTCCGAGATTTTGCGGAGACATCTCTCCGAGATTTTGAAAAGAGATGTGAATCTCTTTGAGATTTTTCGGAGAGATGTAAATCTCTTTGATATTTTACGGAGAGATGTGAATCTCTTTGAGATTTTGAGAAGAGATGTGAATCTCTTTAAGATTTTGAGGAGAGATTTGAATCTCTCCGAGATTTTGCAGAGAGATGTAAATCTCTCCGAGAATTTGAGGACGGACCAAAATCTCTACGAGGATTTTCTTAACAAACCTGAATCTCTCTATGGTCAGCTGGGACTCATCCTGAAGAGAGAAAAAGGGCTTTATACGCCCGATTAATGTCTCTACGAGACTTTGGCTCACTTGTCTTTGACTAGTGTATCTTGCAGAGATGTCCTAGGAATCAACTGTGTCCTTATTTATGGGGCCAACATAACCAGTGTATCTCGGAAGGATGTTCTAGGGGTCTGTCGAAAGGGCCCAGAGGCAGAATAACCAGCGTATCTCGCGGGGATGTCCTAAGAATTATTCTGAAGCCTCGGTAAGTCGAGTCAGAGCCTAGAGTAGACATGGCCAGTGTATCTTGCGATGATGTACTAGGAATCAGTCCTTGATCTAAAATAGGGTGAGTCGTGCTTATAGGAGACATGTATATTTCCGCTCTGGGTCATAAGTCCGTCGGGGATGTTTTTACTCATCTATAGAGCCTACATGACCAGCAGTATCTCGCAGGGATTATACTTGGAATCATGGCATCACAATCAGCTGCGTCTCGCGAAGACATGCTGGAATTGTGGTTGTTCTGGTTCATAAGTCCGTCGGGGACGTTTTACGCTCTACAGACCCTGCGTGACCAGCAATATCTCTTTGAGCATGTACGCTAGGAATCATGGCATCACGACCAGCAGTGTCTCGCGGGAACGCATACTAGAAATCGTGGCTATGAGTGCCTTAAGGATCAAGGTCTTAATCTCTCCCGTGAGAGTTGAGCTTTTTCTATGGTATTGAAATGATGGTTTTGCCCCATATCCAAATTTCACCATCTACATTAAGTCCCATACTCATAGTAGAACCTTGATTGTTCTGCGATGAGTATATAGATGGTGTCAAATCGTTTAAATACGAATTTATAACCCACTCGTTTTTTTAGATCTACCGAGTCCCCGAATTGATGCTTTGTCTTTGCTTGCTCTGATTCTGTACTTCGAATCAACTTTGGACTTGGGAGCTTTCTGGGATTTTGTGTTAGGAGACGTTACTAGCGTGAAAATTGAGCCTTGATGAAGTAAAATTTCGGTTTTGAGAGACTAGACTTGCGAATAAGGGTTTCTCAAAACCCTAACTTCTTCTTTCTGTGCAAAGCTTGGAATTGACCCTGGACTTGGAATCCTTTTAGGCTTTCGCACTGGGAAGCGTTATCGGAATGGGAATAGAGTCCCGTAGAGATGAAATTTCTGGTCGAATGGGATTTGCAAATCAGGGTTATTTACTTGGACAAAACCCTAATTTTCTCTCTTTGTGCATCCTTGAGCTTACGAGTTTGTGCAAGTGAGTATTTTCGGAAGAGAGGGATTTGAGCGGCTTCCTGGCTGTCCATGAGGTTGGAAAAATCCTATGAGAATAAATTGGTACTTACTTTTGAAATTACAGAGTCCATATCCCATGTAAATTTTGAATTCAGGCTTGTACTGCACCTAAACCCTAATTTCTCTTTTTGTCCGCGTCTGACTCCTTCAAACACTCTGGAGATGCTTGAATAGGATTGTTAGGTGTGCATATGTATTGAGGGTTTAGCACCTTGTATGAGGAGAGCTCGTTCAATCCCTTATACTAATCAGACACCCCTTTTTCGAGAGAAAATTCCTATTTTTGAAACCAATGGTTTTTTCATCAAAAACCAATATGAGCCTGATTTTTTCTGACATGAAAGACTTTGTGAGATTCCTTAGGCATGGTCACAGCTTGAGAGAGGGAGAGAGGTGTCTGTCTGGTCTTGGTTTTGAAAATTATGAACTCAAACTTCTCTGTTTGAGCTAAATTCCCTTTATTTTCTCTGAAATTCTTCTTTTCTGGATTCCGTTTCAATCCTGTTCTTCTTTGAACATTTAGAGAACTCAATATTCACGTTTATGAGGAATTTGGAATGAGTAGATGAGAGATTGGTCGGTCTCTGGATGTATTAGGGCTTTCTTCTTTGAAAATACTCAAAATTGTGAAATAAGGGTATTTTGGTCAAATCCCTTATGAGCTCGTTTTTGTTGAAGAGTGAAGAGATAAAAAGGGTTGATATACATGTATAGGACTGGCCAAGTGAATGGGGAGAGGCTCGTCTCCCTCTCTTTTAGGAGAAATTCTTTTCTTTGTTAAATTCTTGAATTTAGGGTTATTTTCGTCAAAACCCTAATTCTTTTCAACTTTGGTGCTTCCAAAAAATTCCGAGAGAATAAGTGACATTCTACTGGCCTAGGAGAGCATCATACACGTAGGAAGGGCTTAGCCACCGTTCATAGATATTTTGGAAGAAGAGAAAGTCTCGGTTTCCTTATTTGAGCCAAATTAGGGCTATTTTCATCAAAACCCTAATTCTCTTCGACTTTGGCGCCTCTGATAAAATTCTTAGAGAATAAACATCCCACTGGATTAGGAGAGAATTCTCACGCATGGAAATGGCTTGTTCACGGCTTGGAGGAATTTTTTAGAAGAAAGAAAACCCTCAGTTTCCTTATTTGATCCAAATTCCTCTAATTTCCTTTTTTATCTCTAATTCTTTTTCCTTTTGCTTCAAGGCTTCCATTTTGAGATAAAGTTGAAAAGAGAACTATTTTTTTCACCTCTATTTTGCGGGCACTAGGCATGGAAGCCCGTCTACCCTTCTTCCACGAGTTTCGCTTGTATTCGAATTCCTTATTTGAGCAAAATTCCTCTTTCTGTATGAATTGGCATTGCTGGAAACCCATTTATTATACTTGATGATTGAAATTAATTCTTGACCCCTGAGTTTTAATCATGAAATGAATGTTTCTGAATGAAAACATCTTTATTTCCTTAGGTGATAGCTCTATTCGTCTTTGAAAACGATCGATATTAATCTTCAAACTGATGATATAAAAGTTAGCAGAAGTACTGATGATCTTGAGTTTGTTGATGTAGATACCCATCCTTTGTTCTTCATTGAGGTATCCTCGATAAGTATTGAGCTTTATATCTCTCTTATCATCTCTGGTACATACTTCTTCGACCATTGAATAAATAGAAGTAGTTGTATTTGTCAAGGATTCTCTTCGTTTATGTGTTTGTCATAAAACTTCAGATTTGAGACACTTAGGGAGAATGGATGTAAAATCTTCATAGAGACTCTGATTTGAGTCACCGACCCCAACTTTTAAAAGGTAAGAGGATAATCTGTATAATTCAAAAAGAATCACTTGATTCCGAGTTCGTTTGCTCAACCAAATCCGTGTACACTTTTGACTTCGAAAATCTCGTATAAAATTTTCAGGAGTTTTTACAGATTGCACTTACTTTGGTGTTGGGACCACATATCGTAGCTCGTTCGTCCGTTTGAGGCGCCCTTTTGGTATGTTGTTAGGAATACATAGAGGAACATATTTGCTTCAGAAAGTACCCTGAAATTCCTTATGGATTGTCATCAGTTTTCAAGTATTTGCGCCGGAATATGCAGATGTCTATTTTCGAAAGGAGTCCTTGTTGCGTTTGAACTCTTGATGTATTGAGACTCTTAGGAAACGATATCTTGGAGTTTTATGACCTTATTAACCCTTCTTAGATTAGTATAGGTCGTGATTTTTTCCTCCCTTGGTCAGAGACATGCTCATCATTTGATTTTATGTTTATACCCTTTGTCGTAAAGAAAGCATATTTTCCTTGATCCTTTGTTAAAGTGTGGACCCAAACAAATCCACGAGTATCTGTTGAGATGTGATATGGATTTCTTGATAAGCATATGACTCAAGGCATGAGCGTATGCTTGAAGGGATTAGGAGAAGACAAGGCTTGAAGAGATTAGCATAGGACAAGGTTGAAGGGATTGGATGTGACAAAGCTTGAAGGGACTGTATGAGGACAAGGTTTTAGGGGAAAAGACTGGTCTTCATGTAAATCAAACCCTAGTCCTGTGTTGTTGCTCCCTTGATTTTAACTTATGTAGTTTGAACTTTGCAGCCTTATCTAATCTTCTCTTTGTTTGTAAAGTACTTTTCATAATGAGAACGAGTTCGACCTTGGTAGAATGCGGATCAGGCGGGGGACGGATTATATTGTGAGAATGATAACTCCGAATGGTCTTGCTTCTGATGATCTTGTAAACCTGGGAAACTTGGTGACAACCCGTGAGAATTTTTGCTTTCAATATGAGGTGGTTGCGAGTGTCTCAATTCTGTTAGGATCCGTCGGGGTGAGTTGAGTTCAGGTCCTCGTATTTTAGAGAGTTTCTTAATATGGAATGAAGCATGGTAGATGAAGAGATGGAACATGCTAAGCAGGCGGCTCGAGATGCATAGGCCAAAGTAAAGCAGCCGAACATGAAGCAAGAGATTTTCTTTAGGGGCCTCTGTTATTTAGGGTTGATATTTTCTTTTTTCTGGACCTTTTCCGTATGCATCCAGTAAAAGAAGAAGACCCTCATGAGTTCTTAATTTGTGCAAACCCTTGCTGGCTTTGTTGCATATGCGAGTAGGTGAAAACCCTACGTAAAATTCGTAATAAGAAGTCCTTCCTTGCGCGATCTTCACTCCAGAGGTTGTAGAAACTCCGTTTGACGTACGATTTCATTGGTTGACCCCAACTATCGAACCGAAAAGACATGCCTTTCATATATTATAAATAAAAATTAAGATCTTGAGATTGTTTTCAGTTGATAAGTCCACGTGAAGTTGAACTCGGAAATATATGGTTTTACAGCAGCTATATATTCCTTCAAGTGTTTTGATGATATCTCTTGGACCATATTTCGAAGCATCATTCCCTTTTAACACGTGGTAGGAGAGACATAGACGGATATTTTTCATCAAGGGCGCGTTGTCAAATTCTCTACCCATCGTTTTTATGGTACTCCAATCTTTATTTTTATGAAAAAACTTAAAAACATGAAGACTATATTGAAAAGATGGAATTGGGAAGTTTTTGGAAATGTAAATGTAAAACTCCTTAAAGCAAATGAATATGTGATGAATGCGGCATTAATTTCTGACAGGAATCTAGAGGATGCTAAATTGTTGAATGATCTTGTAACAGCTAGAGGTATTCAAGAAATTGTTACCAAGCAGCATACTGAAATCCTTCATAAAAAATCCAGAGTTACATGGCTGAAGGATGGTGTTGCAAATACAAGATTCTTTCACACCAATATTAAGATAAGACAAGCCCATAACTCAATCACTGGGGTGGAAGATGAAAATGGCAATATTGTAGCTACTCAACAGGAAATTTCAGGAGTTTTGGTGAAGCATTTTGAATCCAAATTCAAATTTCATGAAGTACAAATTTCTGAAAATATTATAAAGGTTATACCTGAAATCTGACGGGTTTGGTGGATGGTTCTACAGGAAATGTTAGAATATCATTGGGAAATATGTGGTTTTGGAAATTCAATATTGCTGGAGGAGATGTTTCATACCAAAGAGACTAAATTCTAATTTTCTGGTACTACTTCCCAAAACTCAGAATGCTAAAAAAAGCTAATCAATTTAGACTTATTGGTTTTTCAAATTTGTTCTTTAAAATCTTTACAAAAATACTTACAATGATAATCAGTAGTTTACTTTGTAAGATCATATCTCCACAGCAAGGTGCCTTCATAAAAGGGAAAACAGTTCAAGAACAAATAACTTTAGCATCTGAAATTGTGAATGAGTTGGACACTAAGAGAAGAAGTGGTAATGTGGGGATGAAGATTGATATCACATGGGCTTATGATTCTCTAAGTTGAGAATTCTTGTTTCAGGTTATGAAGAAATTTGGCTTCTCTGATAAGTGAATTTGTTGGTTGAAAATGTTATTCAAATCTACAAGGATTTCAGTTATGGTGAATGGAGGCCCTGCTGGTTACGTTTTAGTTGATAGAGGATTGAGACAAGGAGATCCACTATCTCCTATTCTTTTTATTATTGCTGAAGATATCCGAAGTAAAGCTTTATCTCAAATGGTGGTGGAGAAAAAGTTGGTACCAATGGTTAACATGAATGGGATTTGTCCAACACACATCTTCTTTGCAGATGGTATGTTTTTGTTTTATAATGGTAATAGGAGAAATATATACAGATTAATGAAGACTTTGACTGAGTATCAATCATCCTCTGGACAAGTGGTAAGTGTAACCAAAAGTAAATGTTTTGTAGGTGGCACTACTCAAGTTAGGAAAGAAGTAATTGCAGAGGAATGTTAGATGCAGTTATCCACTTTTCCTGACAAATACCTTGGAGTGATGCTTTTTCCAGGTAGAGTGAAATCTAGCCATGTATGGGGAGTGGTGGAACAACTTCAATCTTACTTAGCTGGCTGGAAAGGAAAAATGTTGGCATTTCAGGAAAGGCTTGTTCTGATAAAAACAGTCTTGTGCAGCATTCCCATTTATAATATGTCAATCTACAAATGGCCAGTTAGTGTACTCAGAGAATGTGAAAAAATCATCAGAAACTTCTTGTGGTTTGGTGATCCAAATATGAGAAAACTAGTCACACTAAAGTGGGAAAAAGTCTGTGTTCCATTAGAAGAAGGAGGTATGGGGATAAGAAGTTTGGAGGTTATTAATAGAGCTCTCTTAATGAAGTTGGTCTGGAAAATTCAACAAGGTACTGAAGAATGGGCTAAATTTTTTCAAGCTAAATTCAAGATGAAAACTGGTGACTGGATAAATTACTATAAGCAATCATCCATCTGGCCTGGATTGAAGTGGGTTATGAATGATGTAAAAATCAATTCCAGGTGGATAGTGGGTACTGTTGAAGAAATTTCATTGTGGAATGATGCCTGGATAAAATAAAAATATTTGAGTACTTTATTTCCAGGGAATGAATACATGCAACTACATAAAAACCTGAAGGTTAGTTCTATTATTACTGATGGTACATGGAATATACCCCATGAAATGTTTGAATTCTTTGATATTCATGAATAACCAGTAACTGATGGAAGGAAAGATAGACTTGTATGGAGTGGTACAATAACAGGGGAATTTTCGGTTGCTTCAGCAGTTCAGTGCATAAGGAAAAAATATCATGTTATAAATAACTTCAAAAAAATCTGGAAAGCCTGTGTCCACCCAACTATTGCAGGGAATGTATGGAAAATTGCTAGAGGCATCTGTGCAACTAATGATAAGCTAAAGAGAAAAGGCTTTCAAATGGCCTCAAGATGTTATATGTGTAATATGGGAGAAGAGACTTTGGAGCATATTCTCTGGTTCTGTAGTTACAGCCTTCAACTATGGGATTAAATTTGTGATATTTTTAAGTTCAGAAACCCTTCTTCTTTGATATTATGGGGATGCAAAATCATAAAAGCTCAGTAATAAAAGAATTATAGATTGCAGCTGCCTTCATTATTTTGAGAGAAATATGGTTCATGAGGAATAATATGGTCTTTGAAAAGGATATTGAAACTTTGGATCAGATGAAATCTAAAATCAAATTTTTGATTGGTGAATGTGAATGCAGGCTGAAGGGGAGAATGAAAAATGAAGAATATGACTTACAAATCTTGAGCTTCTTTGGCATAAAGTACATGAACACCTATAATCTCAAAGTGATGGAAATTTTCATCACTCTACCTATATATCCTAAGATTCTAATTTGCTGTGATGGGGCATCTAAAGGAAACCCAGGAAAAGAAGGTTATGGTTTTGTGGCAAGGGAAAGTGAAGGAGATCTCTTAATAGCTGTAGCTGGAGGTTTGGGTATTGCCACAAATTTCTTTGCAGAAATAATAACAATTGTTTGTGCAGGAGAATGGGCTGTTAATAATCAACATCATGAAGTAATTTTCCAATCTGATTCTTATGTTGCTGTCATGGCCTTTAAAAGGAATAAGCTGCCATGGTTTATCATCTCAAGATGGAATAAGGTAAGTGATAAACTTCATAGTTTTGAGAAATAAAATTTTCTGCTGACAAAATGGCAAAAAAAGGCAGTGGTTTGGCTAAGGATATAATGAAAATTTACATAGAAAGAAGCTTCTCTCTGGAATCTCCTTACCAAGCCTACTTTAGATTTTATTGATTCTTTGTTTTTACATATCTTATATAATACATGCCTTAAAAAATGGGCTTGAATTGTATTGTTTAGTGATGATCATAGTTTAATAAAAAGTTTACATTGATTGAGCAAAAAAAAAGGGTCAATTTCCATAATAAGATGAATTTCCTAAATTTACCAATGTTTCCTTGTTGATACGGATTTCCTATTCCAATGAGGCTAATATTTGGGAATCAATTTTGTGACTCCCTATATAAGGAGGTTTAGGCTATATGTTTAGTTACGGAGTTCTTAATGTAACGAATTCATCCAATCTATTGGGGTGGTATATGAGATACCATTATGGTAGAAAAACCACATCATTATGGTGCTTACGGAGTACTTATCGATGTTAAAGATATGTCATTATGGAGTATTCGTATGGAGATGTTGATACGATATCGTGTTTGAGGAGAAGATCATCTTGGTGGTCTTAGAGTAAATTATTGGTGTTGAGCAGAAAGCGTCCATGATAATTTATATCAGGATGTGCAGAGAATATCTTATCATTATTGTGAGAGAGAATGTGGTAAACATTATCTGGTTACGTTGAAGACACTACCTTAGGGTTATAAAGCGTTTGTGAGAGTTTCTCACACTGGGTGAGTCGGTGAATTGATTAGTCATCACACATGAATTCTCATATGAAGAATCTATAATAAAGAAAGAGGTTATAGACGTTTGGTGGATGTAGACAATATACACACATTGTGTACATTGTTGAATCACATTAAATCAAATACTTTACTTGTTGCTTTTGTTTATGACTTGCATACGTTTGGTTCTCTTTCTATATCTCTCATCGTATATCGTAGTAAAGAGGTTCATGGAGCAATCCGAATAATCTAGGACTTTTTATTGGCTACTTTATTTCCGCAAGTTAGCACGTAGATAACTTTGAACCTCAACCATTGATTTAGTAATGCCAACTGGCCCAACAACTGGTACCAGAGCTTTTGATTGGACTGAGATTTTTTATTTTTTTTTGACGAGAAGGCAAACAAAAATAAAACTAAGCTAACACGACTTGCTTATACCCATTACAACTTTCCAATTGCGTATTTGGTTGGATAAAGAATTCTGAAGAGAGAAGTTTTGTTTTCTGGTTGACAGAAAATTTTGAAGACCAAAGATTTGGTTTCATCAAGTATGTGAATATTTGATTTTATAAATATGAAGGTGTAGTGTTTGATGTTATTAAGTATGTGTAAGATTTGATTTCACCAGTTTTGGATACAAAGCAACATAAAAACATGCTTTAAAGGAATGAGATTATATTAAGTGATATGCATTCGATATGGCCAAGATGGATGGTCTTGATGTTTGTTTGGCTCTACATTCGAGATTTGACATTGATACTTATTGAAGCGTAAACCCTATGCATGGCTTCAATTAAGTTTTCTTTAACCATATTATTATAAAGTTAAAAATGTTAAGTGATTGTGATCTATACTTCGTATCAAATGAGATTCTTGTACTCTGTCAGGAAGAAGTGTATCGATTTTTTAAATGGATAGTGTTTGCATGGCAAGACACAATAAGGCAAGAGTATCGTAGACACAATTTGGTTTGTATATAGGTGGAAGTAAAGATGCAAATATTAGCATGTCAAAGTCTTATTATTTTTCCAGATCAAGAGAAAAAATAATTTTGTTACCAATCGTCATCAATTGGTTCAGTTGGTTCTTAAACTCGAATTTGAAGAATGTCAATATGAATTCATACTCGTTCTTTCTTAGTGAAATCTTGTAATAGGTTAGTTTTCGAAGTGTTAACCATTGACAAAGGTTTGATACGTTCTCGTTGTGAAGAGTTTGATTTCAGTACGAGTATTTGAAGCATGTATGATACAAATAAAGTTGCAAAACAGTGATCGTTGTATATGAGATGTAATATTGGTTGTGGTGGAGCTGCAGTTTCTTATTCTTATATAAGAGGTAGGTATTGTCAACACAGTTTGAAGGTTTGTTTGTCCGTGTTGAGTTTAACATTTATCGTTCAAGAACAATGGTTTGGAGTTTCTCTCGTACCGTTTCCATAAACTAGATATTTCGGCAGGCAAGTGTGCACCAGTGCGATTTTTCTATCATTTCTCCCGAGTACTTGGGACCCTAGCTTGCTCCAAGCCGAACTCTGAACCCTATAAATCAAGATAAAAATCTCTTAAAAACGCACCAGATATTTCGGCAGGCAAGTGTGCACCAGTGCGTTTTTTCTATCATTTCTCCCGAGTACTTGGGACCCTAGCTTGCTCCAAGCCGAACTCTGAACCCTATAAATCAAGATAAAAATCTCTTAAAACCCCACCCCACCCCACTGACTCACTAATTGAATACTACTTTGTACTTACTTTTATCAAACCCTCAAATGTGGACATAAAAGTCCTTAAACACAAAGGACCCGCAAACAATACCACTCCCATGGACAAAAATAAATAAATATCCTCTGCTTCTTAAAAACAGAGAAGAAAAACCTCTTCAATGTCTGCATCATCATCATCATCATCCCATGATCTCATTCACACTCTCATCATACTAACTTTGATTTACAGATTTTCAATTTCGTGATCTGGGTTTCTAATTTTGTTGTTTCTTGACTCTATTTATGATCTAATTAGTAAGTTCAGTAGTTTCTTTAAAATGGCTGTAATTGGACAAACAGCAACTAATGTCTGGGATCGTGTTTTAGAAGTAACTAAAATTGGTCGCAGTAAAGGTGTCGATCCAGTAACATGGGTTACTCAAATCTCTTCAGTTTTGAGTTTTGGGGGTGTTTCTTTACCTTCAACTGAACTTTCAAATCTACTGGTTTCTTACATTTGTTGGGATAATAATGTTCCAATCTCATGGAAGTTCCTGGAGAAGGCGTTGACTGCTAAAATGGTGAACCCTATGCTGGTTCTTGCTCTGCTTTCTTCCAGGTGCAAACCCTTTTTCTCTATCTTTTTATATTTTTTTTTTAGGTTTTGGTGATTTTGATTTCAGATTGAAATAGTGTGATGGGAAATTGGATGTTTTGGTTAAGTGGGGCATTATGAATTTTGGGCTGGTGTTGAATCATTTTTTGAAATTTTCTTACAGGGTGATTCCGAGGCGAAGGTCTCAACCAGCTGCATATAGGCTGTTTATGGAGCTAACCAAGAGGCATTCCTTTTCATTTGCATCTCAATTCACTGGTTCAAATGATCAGAAGTAAGTTTTTTTCGGGTTTATCCCGTCCCATAATTCACTTGATGATCTTGTTTCCGATGATATAGTGTTGGACATGTTTGAATTGTAATAAAAACTCCCTAGTTTTGGAAAATATTGATGTTATGATTTTGCAGACATTTACTTCTGCAAGAGTGAAATGCTGTGATACTGACGCATCTGGTTACGCAGGTGCATGAAAGCCATAGATGATGCTCTTCATCTCTCAGAGATATTTGGTCTTCAAGCATCTGAAGCAGGCGTTCTTGTTGTTGAATTTGTGTTTTCGATTGTATGGAAGTTAGTTGATGCAACTTTAGATGACGAAGGGTTGCTGGAACTGACCTTGGAAAAGAAGTCTAGATGGGCGACAAAGCCGCAAGATATGGAAATAGATGGTGATGTGAGCTTCAGTGAGAGGATTACAGAACATCACGAGAGATTGCAGAAAGCAAATACAGTGTTTGCAATTGATTTGATTGGTCAGTTCCTGCAGAATAAATTGACTTCCAGGCTTCTTTTCTTGGCACGTGAAAACATGTGAGATATGTGAACCTTTCAACTTGTTATTTTTGTGGTGTTTAGTACTTCTGGAGAGATTCCAAATTCTAAATACCAGATGGGTTTAATACTCAATTCAATGTGTTGTTGTTATCTGTTTAGTTATGCAGTTAGTTAATTCAGGTGTATTTAATTAGGTGTTGGATAGTTCAATAAAAAATTCGATTGATCATACCCTCTGACTTCTTCTTAGGCAGTCACACTGGGAAGGTTTCATTCAGCGTTTACGACTGCTTGGGGCACAGTCTTCTGCATTAAGGAGTTCAAACACAATAACACCAGAAACCCTGCTGCAGTTGTCATCAGATACACGTAAGATTTTGTGTCGAGAAAGTAAAGGCGGTCTTCAACAAGAATTCCACGCAGTTTTGGCTTCTGGGTCTCTGAGTTCATCCGCTCATAGTTGTTCTTCAATTTGGCTTCCTCTTGACCTATTTCTGGAAGATACCAATGATGGATCACTTGTTTTAGCAACTAGTGCCAGCGAAATTCTTACTGGTATGGCACATCATAAGTTGTATGCAGTTTGACATTTCGTGTATTATTAGGTTTCAATTGCATGTATATTGTTAGAATTTAATGGCTATTAAATTGCACAGGTTTCATCAAATCTCTTCAAGCAGTTAATGGTACTACCTGGCACGACACCTTCTTAGGTCTTTGGTTTACTGCAATTCGGCATGTTCAAAGGGTAATATGTTTGTTTCAATAGGACCGAAAAAATTAAAAGAAAAAGGAAGAAAGAGAAGGAGAAAGAGAACTAGTTCATCAAAAGGAAATATTGCTTCTTTTAAAAGCCCACTTCCTTCTTTAACAAGATTTTTGTAATTTGCCAGGAAAGGGATCCCATTGAAGGTCCTGTACCTCGCCTTGATACTCGCTTATGCTTGTTACTCTCTATTACCACACTTGCAATTGCCAATATTATTGAGGAGGAGGAGGAGGAGGATGCCATAGCCGCTGAAAAGGAACAAAATAGCATGAATAGCCAGTGGACTGACAGACAGGTTGTGGGGAATCGTCGGCTGGATTTGGTTTCCAGCTTAAAATCCCTGGGGGATTATGAGGCTTTGCTGGCCCCACCTCAGTCTATTATTTCTGCAGCCAATCAGGCTGCGGCAAAAGCAATGATGTTTGTCTCAGGCCTCTCAGTAGAAAGTGGCTACTTTGATTGCATTAGCATGAGTGACATGCCAATGAACTGCTGTAAGAATCACTTATACTTTAATTTTTAATTTGAACAAATGATTCCTTTTATTGGTTGTTTCTTTTTTGTGTAAGATAGATTTTCGCTATCCCTTTTTCTTAAGTGTCATTTTCTGAGACGGCTTGTTTATGTTTTTTTTTCTTTCTTTTGAGTTGTTTGGTGTATTCTAGGGTTCCTGTAAATTATGTTAATTTTACTCATTCATTTATGTTTGCTTGCAGCTGGAAACATGCGGCATTTGATAGTTGAGTCTTGTATTGCTAGAAATCTGCTGGATACGTCAGCATATTTCTGGCCGAGTTACGTGAATGGGCGAATCAGCCAATTGCCTCATATTGCACCTGGCCAAGTGCTTGGTTGGTCATCATTAATGAAAGGGGCCCCATTAACTCCAGCAATGGTAAATGTTTTGGTTTCAGTACCGGCTTCAAGGTGTGCTCCAAATATCCATCTTTTGTTGTCAAACTACATTAGTAAATACATTTCCATCAGAATTTTGATTCCTTTTGATGGTTTAGTTCATCAATGTCAAAACCTACATTCCCCCATATAGAAGTAAATGAGTCCCTTCCTCTTCTTTTCATGTCCTTCGCTTAATTTACTGTAGTAAGTGACTGATTATGCTCATGGTAATGGTGGAAGCTTAGCGGAGCTCGAAAAAATATTTGAGATTGCAATTAATGGATCAGACTATGAGAAGGTATCCGCTGCCACCATTGTATGTGGAGCATCTCTGGTTAGAGGTTGGAACATACAGGTAATGAGGTTTTTATTTTATTTTTGTTTTCTTATTCTTGTATGCATAAAAAACAGATTTTCGTTTTAAGAGGGATAGCATGAATCCTATGTATTCATTCTCTAGACTCTTCAGGATTTACTCTTATTTACATATACGCTCATGATGGGTAAAATAACAAAATAGTAATCGATTCTATGTTGACAAACATTAAGAAGAAGTTCCTTCCTATCCACCAAGATAAGTGTTTGTTTTACATTTTAACTTTAATTCTAGGTGAAGAAAACTTATCCTTCTACTGATGTTTTATGTAATTTATTTTGTTTAATTCTAATCCACTCTGATCCTTTTCATATTTCGTGTAGGAGCACACTGTCCGTTTTGTTACAGAACTGCTGTCTCCTCCAGTTCCTGCAGATTATTCCAGAAGCGAAAGTCATTTGATAGCTTATGCTCCTTTGCTGAACACCCTTCTCGTTGGCATGGCAGCCGTTGACTTGGTCCAAATTTTATCGCTGCATGGCTTGGTAGGCGTTTACTTTTACAATCCCATAGTGTTAGCTCACCTAGTTACTTTGTTCACTATTATGAAGTTTACATCAATGCAGGAAGGGTATTATCTCTTTGTATTCTCATGATTCTTTTCACTATATTTCTAGGTTCCACAACTTGCGGGTGCGTTGATCGCCATCTGCGAGATTTTTGGTTCATGTGTGCCGAGTGTCTCCTGGACTCTCCCAACAGGAGAAGAAATCAATGCACATTCAGTTTTTTCAAATGCGTTTACTCTTCTGTTGAGGCTGTGGAAATTTAATTATCCGCCTCTTGAACATGTCATTGGAGATGTTCCCCCAGTCTGGTCCCACTTAACTCTTGAATATCTTTTGTTGGTGCGGAATTCTCAATTAGTAGTTTCTGGCGACACACCAACAGTTCAAAGTAGAAGCCGAAGAAAATCAATAGTCAGAAGTTCATCATTTGTGGAACCCGTCTTTGTGGACTCGTTTCCAAAATTGAAAGTCTGGTACCGGCAGCATCAAGCATGTTTGGCATCAACCCTTTCTGGTCTTGTGCATGGAACCCCAGTGCATCAGATTGTTGATAACCTTTTAAGCATGATGTTCAGGAAGACAATGAATAAAAGTGGAAACCAGACTCTAACTTCTGGAAGTAGTAGTTCATCTGGTCCTGGAAGTGAAGACGCCTCTCTAAGACCTAAAATACCTGCTTGGGAAATCATGGAAGCTGTTCCTTTTGTGGTCGATGCGGCTCTCACAGCTTGCTCTCATGGAAGACTTTCGCCTCGTGAACTGGCTACAGGTTAGTCTTGATTGACTTAAGATCTAAACAATTACTTTTTACTTCCAAGCAATATTACTCTTGTTGAATGGTACCGTCAAATGTTAACCAACTTCAATATATAATTAGAGGAATATGTCGACGAAAATATTGTTTGTTTTACGAACCTCAGTCATCATTTAAAAGCTGAAATGTAGTCAGAATTTTTTTTATCTTTTTTTTGAGCAAAAACTTGGGTCATTATTCTAGATAACTTCTTCTTATATGTTCCTTAGTTCATTGTTGTAATTATTAACATTATTTATGGGCACTAGCTAAACATTCATTACTGGGGTTTCAGGCCTCAAAGATCTAGCTGATTTTCTTCCTGCATCATTGGGAACCATTATCAGTTACTTTTCTGCCGAAGTGACTCGTGGAATTTGGAAGCCAGCTTTTATGAATGGAACTGATTGGCCAAGCCCTGCAGCAAATCTCTCGTCTACTGAAGAACAGATCAAAAGAATTGTAGCTGCTACTGGCGTTGATGTTCCGAGCCTTGTTGCAGGTATGTCCTTGTGATCATCAAACACCCTTAAGCTATATATTTACGAAAAAAATAAATATATAATTAAATGTTCTTAATAATGCACATAATCAGTTTTAGTTTCTTCTCCTTTTATGACATCAACACCCTAAACTTTGTTGCTGTCAGGAGGAAGCTCTCCAGCAACACTTCCACTACCTTTGGCAGCCTTCGTAAGCCTTACAATAACCTACAAACTCGATAAAGACTCAGAAAGATTCCTCAACCTTGCTGGTCCTGCATTGGAAAACCTTGCAGCAGGCTGCCCATGGCCATGCATGCCGATTGTGTCTTCCCTGTGGGTCCAGAAAGTGAAGCGCTGGAGTGATTTCCTCATCTTCTCCGCATCTCGCACAGTTTTCCATCATAATAAGGATGCTGTAGTTCAGCTCCTCAAAAGCTGCTTTACAGCTACACTCGGCCTTAGTGGTTCACCTATAACGAGTAATGGGGGTGTTGGAGCGCTTCTTGGCCATGGATTTGGTTCTCATTTTTTTGGCGGATTTTCCCCTGTTGCCCCTGGGATTCTCTACTTACGAGTATATCGATGTATTAGAAATATTATGTTCATGACGGAGGTCATACTCTCTCTCTTGATGGACTCGGTGAAGGAAATCGCAGCTAGCGAACTGCAAAGAGAGAGAATGGAGAAACTGAAAAGGACCAAATACGGGACGAGATATGGGCAGATTTCTCTTGCTGCAGCAATGAAACAGGTGAAGCTCGCAGCATCGTTAGGAGCTTCACTGGTGTGGTTATCTGGTGGGGCACCTCTTGCTCAGCGCTTGATCCAAGAGACACTACCATCATGGTTTCTATCTGTACATGGATCAGAACAGGAAGGAAGTTGCGGAGGGATGGGTGCAATGTTGGGTGGTTACGCACTAGCATATTTTGCGGTTATGTGTGGAACATTTGCCTGGGGTGTAGAGTCTGTATCAACAGCTTCAAAGAGACGGCCTAAAGTAATCAGAACCCACTTCCAATTCCTAGCAAGTGTGCTCGATGGGAAAATCTCACTCGGTTGTGATTGTGCTACATGGCGTGCATATATGTCAGGGTTTTTGACTTTGATGGTGGCTTGTACACCGGAGTGGCTGTTGGAAGTGGATGTAGACATCTTGAAGAGATTATGTAAAGGATTGAGGAATTGGAACGAGGAAGAGCTTGCTGTGGCTCTGTTAGGAAGAGGCGGAAATGGGACAATGGGTGCAGCTGCTGAACTGATTGTTCTAAGTACTAGTGAATGAATGTTGTACAGTATGTTTAGAGGTTATGTGTTCCTATTTTTGTACCGTAGAAATCCGACTTCTCATACTAGTAGACCAATGGTCTTTGTAGAATCGCCATGTACAGTTAATTCTATTTATAATAGATAGAAATTGATGGAAGGTTTTGCAAGAGTAATATGAAAGTTGAGATTGTTGTCTCTTCACTTTGCATTCTACGTACTACCTCTATCATTTTTTTCTTCAATTTGGCCTATTTTTAAAAAAGAAGGTAGTATAAAAACAGCTAAAACTGAACCCAGCCTCATTTGGTGTACAGACTCATTGTGTTTGACCAAAAGCTGAACCTTTAAAACAAGAACTAGCAACTCAAGTATTTGTTTCATCTCTTGGACAAAATCTGTTTATTCTTGCTATATTAACATATCAAGAAACTTATCTGTACAAGCATCAAAAGAATGTTGCTCAGTATAATACAACAGGTTTTCCCATTTGGCAGACTCCACCTTCAGAAACCGAAAACACTATTTGTCACCATCTTTAAAGTCCAGATTCTAAATCACTGGCATGAAAGAATTCCTGTAGGTTGAATCAAGCGAATCAGAAAATGTCTAGCACTCTAGGCTACAACAGTATGAGCTCATCAAGAAACATCACTGCAGCCAGGCACCTTCTGCACTCCCTGGCGCAGCATTGCATTTCTAAGTAAGAAAACTTCGTCCCACCTCCCTGCATCTGCATATGTATTTGACAGCAGGACTCTACCACCACCATGAGTTGGCTCCAATTTTTCAAGACTCACTGCAGCCTTCTCTGCTATTTCTAAATTTCCATGAATCTTGCAGGCAGCTAACAATGTACCCCATATCACGACATCAGCCTTCATTGGCATGCTTGCTATCGTTCTCTCAGCCTCTTCTAGCCGCCCGGATCTGCCTAAAAGATCGAGGAAACACCCATAATGCTTAATATTTGGATCGATCTTGTAAATTTGCTTCATACGCTTAAAATAGCTCTCCCCTTGCTCAACCAATCCGGCATGGCAACATGCAGTCAGGACCCCTAAAAATGTGACTGAATTAGGTTTTAAGTGGGTGTTCTCCAGATCCGAGAATATGCTAAGCGACATTTCGGGGTGACCATGCACGGCGGCCCCAAAGATAATTGCGTTCCATGGCGAAACAGACTTTGCCCTGTTTCGTTGTTGATTGAACAGCTCCAGAGCTTTCTTAATGCTCCCACACTTAGCATACATATCAATTAGTCCCGCGGTTAAATTATCGTTCATAGGAATGGACTTATCAAGTATGTAATCATGAACCCATGTTCCATGTTTCAATGAACCCAAGTTAGCAATGGCCGAGAGAATGCTCACCATTGTGATTTCGTTAGGTTGAACTCCACTAGTTAGCATTTCTTGAAAGAGTTCAAATGCTAATTCAGACTGCTCATTTTGAGCATAACCTGAAATCATAGTGCTCCACGAAACGACATCTCTCTTTGGCAGTGAATTGAATGCTTCACTTGCTAAATTAACCATGCCATTTGTAAGAAAACCCGCAATAAGAGCATTCCATGACGAGATATTTTCTTTACACCCTAACTCAAACTGCAAATGAGCTAGTTCCATCTTTCTACAAGCTGCATAGAAATGGATTATTGTTGCTTGCATGTACACATAGCAATCCAAGCCAATCTTTATGCTTACACAATGCAACTGCTGACCTCCGGTAATATTCATCAAACGTCCACATGCAGAAACCAAATCCACAGTCAGGACCTCGTTGGGTCTAAAACCATAACACACCATCTCTCGAAATGTTACCAAAGCATCATCTAACATATCTTTTCTCACAAATGCACTAATCATCGTACTCCAAGAAACCAAATCTTTTCCAGGAAATTTCTCAAAAAGATCTCTCGCAGCATCAACATACCCAGCTTTTGAAAACCCATTCAGCATTACATTCCAAGTAATAAGATTCCGTTCCGGCATCTCATTAAATATCCTTTCTGCATCATCTAAGCTAGAAACAACTGAATAAATATGAATCAAGTTAGTGGAAACAAGGATAAAACCTTCAAGCCCAACTTTAAGGGCTAATGCATGGACCATACTTCCATTACAAATCCCATCTAAACGCGAATAACTCGAGATTACACTCGCCAACGTAACCTCATTTGGCTCCACTCCCACAAATCTCATGTCCTTAAAAACCTCTAAAGCATCATAAAATCTATCATTTTGAGCTAAACCCATGACCATTGTGGTAAAAGATACACAATCCTTGTTCGGCATTTCTTCAAACAATCTACAAGCATTATCTAATCTACAAAGCTTTACATACCCAGATATCAATATATTCCAAGAAGCAGTATCCAGAACTGAACATGAACCAAATAAACACATTGCATCATCAATTCTACCACACTTTACATAAAGATTAATCAAACTATTTTGAATATAAATATTTGAGACCAACCCAGATTTCAAAACTACAGAATGAATTTGTTCTCCTTGAGATATCGAAAAATGGGATGAACAGAACTTAAGAGCTGAAACTAAAGCGAATTCATAACTTGGTTTTGTTCGAGCCAGTGGGTCATCAGTGAACAATGAGACACTTCCCTTAGGCCAATTTGGAAGCTCTGTAAGTTCTTTTTTCCTTGATACCCATTTTCTTCGTGAAAGAAAGGTTGATGAGTTTGAAGTTACAGAATGAAGGGGCTTGAAAGATTTACTCATGACGATCATCAGTTCATGGTTAGCTGTTAGAATTACAAAACTCAGATGGCCCCTTAGTTTTTTTCTCCCTCCCATAATATTGATTTTATTCCACTCTTTTCCGTCTCTATTTTAATACCACGGCATCCCATCCCACCTCTCGTGGGATCCAAGCTGTGAGAGATGCGGTACAGACCGCATTTTGGGGAAACATCTGACATAAATCTTGACAACTTAAGATGAGTAGAGACTACATTCTGGAGACGTTTCCATGTGAATTTTTTTATTCTCTGAGACAGATCTAGAGCCCATAATCCCTTCCAAAAGGTGTCTGGTAAACCTAAGTTATAATTGTTAATCGTCCTCTCTGTTAATTTTGAGTACATGGATTTGACTGTGAAATTGCCCAAAGCTGTGAGTAACCATCTGAGTTTATCTGATCTAGTCTCTGCATTCCTATTAAAAGTTATTCTAATCTCACATATTTCCCTTGCTATAGTACTAGAGAATAAAGAGTGAATTAAAATGTCATTGTACTTTTTGGTGATAGGATCAATAAGATCTACCACAAGTGTTAAATAGGAGTTATTAGCATTTCTAAATTGGCTCATATTTCCATCTAAACCCGGAATCCAGTTGTGTTCCCATAAGTTAATAATCTGTCCATCCCCCACTTCCCAAATGCTATTTTGTGCAACTAATTGGACTCCCATATGTATGCATTTCCACATCCATGAACCCGTGGAAGGAAATTTAGCTCTAAAAACTAAGGATTTCCCAAAATATTTAGGTTTGAGTTGAGTCACCCAAAGAGCATTGGTTCTATAAGTAACCTCCATGCTAGTTTTGCTAGCAATGCTAAGTTCAACTTATGAGCATTTCTGAACCCTAAGCCTCCTTTACTAAGTTGTTTACAAAGGCATGAATATGATTTGGGGTAATATCCCTTAGTATTTGTTTCTTCACCCCACCAAATGTCCCTTTGTAAAGCATCTATCTTGTTAGTAAATTTTTTTTGGTATAATGAAGCATCCCATCTGGTAACTTGCCATACTTGCTTGGGTAACCTTATTTAGTATCTTTTTACTTGCTTGAGCCAGCACATTTCCTTTCCATCCTTGAACTCGCAATTCCATTTTTTCTACTGTATCCTCAAAAAGTTTTATTTTAGACCTATCTATGAATAAAGAGGCACATAAGTAGGATATCCTTTAAGTCTATTTTTTTTTATTTTTAAGAGTTTAGATATCATTCTTTGATGTTTGGGGTGGACTTTCTTACTGAAGAAAACCCCAGATTTATTAAAATTAATAAGTTGTCCTGAGGCTTTGCTAAAAGTTTCTATGATTTGTAGAATTGAGTTACATTCTTTAAGATCAGCTCTAAGAAACAGAAGACAGTCATCAACAAAAAAAAGGTGAGAGATTGGATTATTTGTTGGTGTTATCTTAACTCCATGAATAATCTTTTCATCCTCCTTAGATAAAAGGAGTCTGGATAAGATCTCCATACAGATAATAAAGAGATAAGGAGATAATGTGTCTCCCTGTCTTAGGCCTCTATAAGGTTTAAAATAAGTCTCAGGACTACCATTTAGCAGAACAACTATGGATGTAGTGGAGATACACTGGTATATAAGATTACAGAAGGAATGGTCAAAACCAAACGCTTTTAAGGCTGTGATTAAGAAATCCCAATAACTCTATCAAAGGCCTTAGACATATCTGTTTTAATCCTCATTCTGCTTGTTTAACCTTCTTCTTTTTAAACAATGAATAATTTCCCGAGTAATTACTATATTGTCTGAAATTTGTCTTTTAGAAAGAAAGTCAGCTTGAAAAGGAGAAATAATGGAGTCTAGATGAGGTTTAATTCTATTAGCTAGAATCTTTGCTATTATCTTATATAGTGTATTACACAGACCAATAGGTATAAATTGGCTAGGATCTTTTGGATATCTAGTTTTAGGGATAAGAATATTTTTTTTAAAATTTAGATCAGGATGGAAAGTTTTGTAAAATTACCTTACTGCTCATTCCCCAGCATATAAATCCTACTACTTCTAAATCTATTATATTTCAACCTAAAACGTAACCCTAAAAACACTACTCATTATATTCATTTTCAACCCTAAAAACACTACCCATTACATTCATTTTCATTATTCTTCCAACATTTTCTTTTCCAAACGAATTCATCGACGATTAATATCCACCGGTAGATGATGAAAATCGTGAAAGGTTAAGAGAAGTAAAAGTGGGTACGGTTTGTATGAGTACGGAAGGTTGATTATGAATATTCGTTGCCTAAGCCAAGAAGATTATCATTCAAGGGAGGCTTGATTGTTTTAAAAACCTAATACAGGGGCGTCACATTTTAATAGGGAGACTTCACTAATAGGACACAAACGGGTCACCCGTTAGTAATTTCAAAAACTCCTTATCTAAAATATTTTTATAATTGCTAAACAACCTTCATTTTATCTAAAATATTTTTGAGCTGCTTGCTTGAAAACGATGATTTATATGCATCGTTTATAAATGATATTTTTAAAATATCGATTTCATAAATTAATTTGAAAAAGCGGTGGTCTAACAACCTCACCCAATATTTCGCTTAGCAATCTGTATGGACTAACTCCAATATACTTACAAGAGAATCAACTAGACAGTTAGACTCAATCTTAATAAAAAGTATATCAAAGAGTTATATCTCAATTTCTCAATTCAATCCGCAATCAAACAAATAGGAATTTGCGAGCCTGATTGAATACAAGAGAAATAACTTGAACGGTACCAAAGGCCAATGTTCAATGATCAATCAATTTAAATCAACAACCAAAGGTTGGATTTACCAATTGATCGATTCAACGCACAACCTGTGATATTTCAATTATATAACAAAATATAATGCGGAAAAGAAATAACACAGACACCATAAGTTTTGTTAACGAGGAAACCACAAATGCAGAAAAACCCCGGGACCTAGTCAAGATTTGAACACCACACTGTATTAAGCCTCTACAGACACTAGCCTACTACAAAGCTAACTTCGGTCTGGAATGTAGTTGAACCCTAATCAATCTCACACTGATTCAAGGTACAGTCGTGCTCCTTACGTCTCTGATCACAGCGGGATACTACGTACTTGATTCCCTTAGCTGATCTCACCCACAACTAAGAGTTTCTACGACCCAAAGTCGAAGACTTGATAAACAAATCTGTATCACACAGAAAATTTTATTGAATAGATAAATCTGTCTCCCACGGATATACCTACGAGTTTTTGTTCCGTCTTTTGATAAATCAAGGTGAACAAGAACCAATTGATAACTCGGACTTATATTCCCGAAGAACAACCTAGAATTATCAATCACCTCACAATAATCTTAATTGACTAGCGAAATAAGATATTGTGGAATCACAAACGATGAGACGAAGATGTTTGTGATTACTTTTATCTTTCCTATCGGAGATATTAATCTCGAGACAATTATTCCAATTGTACTCAACACGATAGAAGATGCAAGATCAGATCACGCAACTACAGAGAAAATAGTTGGGTCTGGCTTCACAATCCCAATGAAGTCTTTAAGTCGTTAACCTTCAGGGTTTTGTGAAAAACATAAGGTTAAAGGAGAATTGACTCTAGCTTATACAACTAGTATCATACAGGAGGTGTGGGGATTAGGTTTCCCAGTTGCTAGAGTTTTCCTTTATATAGATTTCAAATCAGGGTTTGCAATCTAAGTTACCTTGGTAACAAAGCATTCAATATTCACCGTTGGATGAAAACCTGATTAGATTCAAGCTAATATATTTCAAGTGTTAGATCGAACTTAGCTTGTCGTACACAAATGAAATGTAACTTCATTTAGGTTTGAGTAACCGTACCTAAACGTGTACACTTAGTTAGTTCAACAATAGTTAACCAATGGTTAGCCATATGAGCACTTTGATATCAACCTTATTCATCATTACCATAACTAGTTCAAATAACTCAAGTGAACTAGTTAGAGAGTTGTTCAATTGCTTATATCTCATAGAGGTATACAAGACACAGTTGAAGCAAAAATCGATTTTGATTCACTCGAATCAATTCATGAACATTATAGCCACGGTTTGCAAAGATTGCATTCCGTATTATATAAATGTTTTAGTTCATGAACAAACCGATTTTAGAAAGTAACCTACTTAAGTATGTGTTTTGGGGTAAAAACTAATTCTGCTGTTTTGGTAAATTTGGGTGTGTTGACTAGAAACGAATTTAAACCCTAAACAAATGCACTGCACGGGAGTACTTTTAGATTCGAGAGATCAATCCGTAAGACTCTGGCCTAAACCAAGAAATGGCCATTCCAGATTCAATTCGGTCACAAAGTGAAGGAGAAGGGTTGATCTTAGGGAGGGAAGCGAAGAAGGTATTATAGATCAGAATGTTGAATTATGAAGGTATGGTTGTTTTATGGCTTGTATCAGAATATGGAACTGGCTTGCAGAATGTAAGCTATCAGTTCTCGGTGTTTTCTGGATACTTATGTTGATCACACTTGTCCTCTTGAAAATAGGTTTGAAAAACCTATTTATACAAGTCATTGAGTGCACCCCTGTTCTCGTAGGAAGTGGAGGAAGTTAAGTAGCAGAGAAGTGGGGTTGTGCAAAAGGTGGTGATCATCACATTTCATTATGAGGGAAGACTGGTCATCCTTTCACCCACTACTCTCTCCATTAACTGTCCGTCCTTTCCTGACACTTTTTCGTAATGGGCGCGTTGCACGCCGCACGCTGTAAACCACCAGACAAATACCCCAGTAAGCATCCCCCAGTTTGTGACATGTTTGATGTCTCAAGTAAATGGGTCAAGTCGTGAGACTCGCCGCTAAATGCAGCACATAGTGCTTTTAGGTCAAATAACAAAATTATTTGTGGAATCAATATTTATAAAACATCGTTTATAATCGATGTATATGAAGCATTGCTTTAGAAAAAAACAGCTGAAAATAATCGATGTGCAGAAAGCATCGTCGTTTTAGAGCTCGTTCAAATTAGTCGCGAATTGAACGTCTTAAAAAGGTAGCGTGACCGGCCATATTTGGGTGATCATTTGAGAACCCTATGGGTGAGCTACCACTTGGTCGATTGCTCCCTGTGGAGGAGGGGTGGTCGGTGATCACAACATTACCCTGTTGGCCCCCTGAATATAAATCTAAACCATCCAATTAGGCTAGCGAAGTTGGATGGATGAGATGACTTGCGACAGTTGCATACTGCCGTTGATGCAATTTCGGGTTTTTAGAAGCCGTGTGGCCAACCATAATTTGGTCGATCGATTCAAGGCACTGGACATTGGTTTGAACATGCCGATCGGTCAGGTGCAAAGGCAAGCTGCCGGTGAGCATGCTGACGTCTCCTGGGCCGCCTGAAATTAAAACTAAGCCACTCAATGTGGCTAGCGAAGATGGATGGTTGTGATCGATTTTCGACAGTAGTGTGTCGTCGCAATGCAAACTAGGGTTTTCAAAACAGCGCGTTCACCCTACTTTGGGCAAGCGATTCAATGCGCTCCTGGTTTGCCGTGGACAAGTCGATTGACCAAGGATATAGTTGGGTCGCTGGTGAACACGCCAGTACCCTTTTTATCATTCGAGGGAAGATCTAGACCTTCCAACTAGGTTAGCTAAGTTGAACGGATGTGATGAATTTGAGACCGTTATGGTCGGTCTTGGCTCGTTTGAGCTCTTTTTCAACAGCGCGATCACTCATGTTCTTGCTAAAATTTGAAGGTGTTGCGGGTGAACTAAATGGATTCCGACCGGCTGGGATGTTAGTGGGCCCGCCGGTGGTCATCATGATGATCGCCTAGTTCCGCTAGGAGTAGGCTAGGCTTGTTGAATTGTGTGGCCAAATCGTGTGGTCGTGATCGTTTTTAAGACTGACATGGACAATCTAGATTTTCCTTAAGGAATTTAAACGCGTCGATCGTGCTAACTTTTGATTAAAAATTGTGCCAACACGCCGATCTCTTTACCAGAGAGTGGTGTAGCATACGTGAGTGTTTTCATGTATGTCTCAATACTGACACTTCGGGAGATTCATGCTACTCCGCTGCAAATGAACATTAACCGTCATGTCATGCCAATATTGAGAGTTCGGCTGGGAACATAGCATAGGAAAATACTAGGCAAGTCATGCATTAGTGAATAATGCAGTAAAATAAAATTCATAGAATTTTGGGATTGTTGCTATATGCACCATTCTGAGTGAATAATATATATACAAATATATTGAATCGCTCAATACATTTATGAGCAAAGAGGTTTACGCACTCATCACTTTTAAATGGCCTTTATTCCTTTGCAGGATGACAGCGCATTAAATACAGGGCCTTACAATTTTAGCCATGAATTGAAAACCACCATCAACAGTATGCAAACGGGTACGCGTAATTAAGTAACCGGATTGAGTTTGTTTTTCACTTCCAAACTCCAACAGAAATTCACGGACGTGAAACTTCCGCCAGTATGCGTACGGGTACGCATACTTACCCGGATTTCCAACAACCGCCAGTATGCATACGGGTACGCATACTTTGGGTTCCCGGTTTTGGACATTTACACAAATGTGAGAACATATTATGTTTATATCCAAACATGGTTACTTGTTCTAAACTCTAATTTCAATCATTGAAACTTTCTTAAAGGATGTTAAAATAGTCGTTATTCACAAACTATTTTCATCAAAGCGATTTTCAAGTTATTGAAATAATCAACATGACTTTCGTCATGAGTAAGGATGAATTTTGCTAAAGCGAAAGCTTACCAACACATATTTAGAGAAATAGATAAGCGAGATAAACTGTGACGGACCAGAGAATTTTTCTTCCAACGGGCCGGGTTAGGACCCGCTTGGTAAGCTCCGACTCTCGGATACGCCACTCAAGCAAAATTTTCGTTCACTAATAATCTTGCACACCGTAGAAATATCATTCGTCTCGAACTAAGAATTCTATGAGCATATGTCCCATACCATAATACTCATAAAATTCGACAAGGGTTCCAATTTCAAAAAAATAAGGGACGGCGGATTGCCTAAAATCAGATTTTGGCAGTTGCCAACCCAATAACTTATATGACAAGTTGCCGATTCTAACAATTTATACGGCCAGTTGCCAAAATTAATACAGGCCAATTACCCAAATATAACAGACGACCAGTTTCCAAAATTAACACGGGCCAATTGCCCAAACATAACATACGGCCAGTTGCCAAAATTAACACGGACCAATTTCCCTAAAATAACGGACGGCTAGTTGCCAAAATTAACACGGGCCAATTGCCCAAAAATAACATACGGCAAGTTGCCAAAATTAACACGGGCCAATTGCCCAAAAATAACATACGGCCAGTTTCCAAAATTAACACGGGCCAATTGCCCAAAAATAACGGACGACCAGTTGCCAAAATTAACACGGGCCAATTGCCCAAAAATAACAGACGGCCAGTTGCCAAAATTAACACGGGCCAATTGCCCCAAAATATATATATACTTGCCAAAATTAACACGGGCTAATTGCCCAAAAATATAAATATACTTGCCAAGGTTTCAATCATCTCTGAATAGATGGTATGAACTGCAAAGCAGTAACCAAGATTTTCAGATGATATGAACAATCTTGTAGATTTGTGCTGAACCGCATAACGGCTTCCTACGTACCCTCTCCGTTGCTCGAAGGGATCAAGCACGACCGTAGTTCGTCATTTCAGTTTTAGATAGTATGAACTATTCACAGTAGCAACTATCTCTTATCTCTTATTAGCTATCAAGTAAACTGATTTCCATTTGCAGTGTATACAATGGATTTCGAGTAGAGCACTACTCTATGAAAGCCAAAGGTATCCAAAAATACTAAACCACACAGAAAGATAATACCCTGTATGAAATCATCGCAGACTTGAAGCTTGTTCCTGTCTATATTTAATACACTAAATTCTAATTTCATGACAAGCAGCTAACCATATAGGGGACTCGACATAATACACACATCCATATAAACACAAATACCAGTAACAAGTAAAGTCATAAAAATAGATACAGAATATTCCAGCCAGGTTAGATGCATATCAACTACACAGAATACAACACAATTGTATGTCACTTACCACTATGAGATAGATAACCATGCCCATCATTGGGCCCTTTTACTGTTGGTCTAAATGAAGTCTGGCCAAATGAAAACACCTTAAAATGTGTAGTTCATAATGATACTACAAAATTAGGACACTTTACACGTACTACTAGCAAAATAACAGTATCATAAATGGGTGAATATTCATAAATGAGTGAATATGATCATTCCCACAAAGAAACTCTAAAAAAATATTAGACGGTATAGAAAGATTCTACAGAATTATGACATAGTAAAATCCGCAAATTAAAACCACGTCGAAATTCAAGTAAATAGCGGACCTTCTGTTACACAATTAACAGACATGTTGCAATCTCTTCTCGACTACATAGATATATTTAGGGGTCAAACCAAGTCTAAGTCAAGACCAATCATAGTCTATACAAGGTCAATCATATTGAGCATCAAGGCCAATCATAGGTTATACGAGGTCAATACTAAATAGAAATACTCGTGAATTTAGCCACAAGCCTATACAACCATAATAATCTCGTATGAATATTATTAAGAAGCTAAATTCACATCAAACCATAATGGAAATGAAACTCACTACAAGACGGTATATTGCAAATGAGACATCACTATAAGTAGACTAGAAATCAAGACTTATAGTTTTGACAACTAAACTTGACAAACAAGCTTGAGATAGCAACGCTTGCGAGTTCGACCGAGTAGTGCTCTAACAATCTCCCCCTTTGTCAATTTTAGTGACAAAACTCTCAATACATATGGAATACAAAATAAATAAACTTTGCAGCTTCTCATCCAAATACTTGATCTCCTTGGTTCTTCAACATTACTCGAAATCTTCGTCACTTCCAAGTACTCCAATGATTTTAAAGGTGTTTAACTCAGCATCGTCGTTGTTGAAGATCCGTAGCTATAACAATATATAAAAACAAGATGTTTTCGTATTGTTATACAGTGGCATAGTATTATTACATAGCATCAAAGTCCAATTGCTATAGCTACGAAACAAAAAAAGACTTAACAGAAATTCTCATCAAAGTCCAATTGCTATAGTTTCGTATTGTTATACAGTGGCATAGTATTATTATTCCAATGATTCCAAACCCTAGTTATCCTTCTTAAAACACAATAATAAATTCTCATAAGAATTTTCCTAGACATAACAGAAATTGACAAGCTAAGAAACAAAGAAAGACTCCTAAACCACCAAAACCGAACAAGAACTGAAATCAAATAGCCTTTTCGGAATCCTCACAAGCCTTTAGATCTTTGAGCTTGTGATTGACAGCATCCACTGCTTCTTCAGAGAGTATATCCTCATTGAGAAGTTCTTTAATATATGTCTTCATGAGAACAAGGTCAGAATTAACCCTTTTCAACTCAGTTCTTAACACATCAAGACCCTTCATAGTATCTCCATAGAGAAAACAATTTAGAGAACAAGAGTAGCAAGCAACTTAGTTGCAACAAAAGCTTCTTCGAAATTAAGGCAAAACGAAAACAAAACGAAGAACATCTTCAGACACAACCAATACTTACGCAAAGTTGTCTGTGGATAATAGTTTAGCTATGGACGATAAGAAAATAGCTTAACTAAACAGGAAGCAATTTTGCCAAAAGTATACCTGATTATTAACACATCTTACTCAACAGTATTTTTATGAGTTAGTTGTCAACCCTTGTGATTAATTAGCACAAGAATGAGCCCTAAGCTCATTAGATGAACGGTGTTCACGGTTGAGTCTCTTTTTCCTTTCAAATCTAGGAAAGAATCCCTTTTGATGTGAAAAATTATCAAAAAACTTACCGTCATCAAAATACGAGACATAGTTTGAGTTCTTACTAGAAGAATTTTTACTAGAGGGAATTGACAGCCTATTAACGATCTCTTTATATCCTTCAATTATCACGTTTATGTTGTTTTTCGTATCATCATTTTTGCTCCCTTCTCATGATACTTTATCCACATCAAAAGCAATATTATCTTCCTTTTTGTCAGAAGAGAATTCTTGAGCTGAGCATTTGAGGAACACATCGAACTGACTTTCCTGGTAGAATACACAGGGTGAGTACTGAAACAAATTGGTTTAGACATATGAATGTCAGTTACACCTTTGAGGATTAAATCCAAGGTGTGTTAAAGTCGAACAATGGACATGCCCTTTTGAATCACAAAAGAGACACACTTTCTGATCACAAGAGTGATTAGAGAGCACAGACTTAACATCATCGTTTGGAGATTTCTTCCTTCAATGTGATGTGGAACTTCCTTGATTAGAGGAGGCTATGAGTACATTTTTTCCAATATGAAGGGATTCTGATTTTACTTCTGGAACTGGAACTCTTTCAGTTGTGACAGAAGCAGATGGTATAGTAAACTTTTTGGAACATCCTTGAATAGAGAGTTTACTTAAGAGATGTTCAATTTCCAAAGCATACTTTTTGAGGTTCTCCTCGAGTAAGATACGTGATGACCGAACTACAGTGTTTTCCTTGCAAGGAGCTTTTTCTTTAGAGTTACAATCTCTCACTATATCGAGAAGAACATTGACATTGTTTTTCAATCGATTAATTCTATCATCCTGGATTCTAACAAGATTTAGAATCAGTTTACTCTCTTCAGCTGCTTCCCTTTCATCAACGGAGTCAGACTCATTTAAGCGAGATGAACTCGGCTCGAAATAGCAAATGTGCATAATTGAAATCTATATAACAATACGACTTTTGTCTAAAATAAGAGATAAAGTAGATATACTTTTGAGTAATAGATAAGTTCAAGTCTCCACATACCTTTTGTTGATGAAAATCCACAAGTTCCCTTGAGTAGTTCGTCGTCTTCATTCGATGAACGTCGTGGAGTCTAAAGCTCAACTACACTTATTATCCTAATCCGAGACTTAGCTATAAGTAGACTAGAAATCAAGACTTATAGTTTTGGCAACTAAACTTGACAAACAAGCTTGAGATAACAACGCTTGCGAGTTCAACCGAGCAATGCTCTAACAAATTTATTTATTTAACCTAAAAGCACCATATGCTATTCTTTGAGTACTAACTTACGGCAAGTCTCATTCATACGACTTGACTTGTCACTTATATATGACCACCTGCTGCCTAGCTTGCGCGTGATTGGTCGAAATATTTAGGTCTTGCAAACAAGTCCCACTCAGCAAATACCATGTAGGACTTGTTCCATTCTTCATATGACTTGCTCCATATTTTCTACAAAAATACTCGAGACATCAAACATGTCACAAAACTAGGGGATGTTCATCAGGGTATTGGTCTGGCGGTTTACAGCATGCGGCGTGCAACACGCCCATTATGAGAAAGTGTCAGGAAAGGCGGACAATTGACAACAGTAGATAAGTAGTGGATGTAAAACCGACCATTCTTCCCTTCATAATAGGGACATGGTTCTCACCATTTTTACACGATCTCCACTTCTCCACCACTCAACTACTTCCACTTCCTACGAGATCCAGGTGTTTATTATGACTTACTATAAAATAGATTTTTTATCAATTGAACATAGAATAATCAACTAATCATCCAGAGAATACAGAGAATTTGTAGCTTACCATCTTTCGCAACAAGTTCCATTTTCTGAGATAAGTCATAAACAACCACAACTTATAGAGTCCATCTCTCTGATCTCAACACCTTCTCTACTTCCCTCCCTAAGATCAATCCTTCTCCTTAATTTTATGACCGAAGCAAGACTGGAACGACCATTTCTTGGTTTAGGCCAGAATTGTACAGATGGATCTCTCGAATCTAAAGTACTCATGGGCAGTACATTTGTTTAGGGTTTAGACTCGTTTCTCATCGACACACCCGATTTACCATTTTCAGCAGAATCAGTTTTTACCCTACTACAAATTGATGAAAGACTAGAGGTTTATCCATGGGGGAACCAAAGTTAAGGAAATGATGTCGCACGAGAGAATGAATATTCCTTTGCTAGGTGAACCTCTTGAAAAACTAAGATATTTTTATGACGGTGACGAAGACCCGAAAACGAACTCCAGAGCATGTGTATCAGGTGTATATACCAATCTTGGATGCAAATTTTATAAAGAGCTTGAAAGATAGATGTCCATAGTGCTTTTCGATACATAAAGAATTACGAATGGAAAATATAGCGTTGTTATCATATGCGAGAAATAAGACAATTTATTCTCAGCTATATGTGTATAACCCTAATTATGATCTCTCCATCAGGAGTCCAAGGAATCCCTAATTAGATGGCAAAGTTCTTATGGTAATTAAGAAAACTCCTAGAGGAAATAATGATATCAGCGGCAAGTGTTGGTCAGCATATGGGATTTTAAGAGATATCAATCCTTTTGAATATGTATTGTTAAAGTCTCCCTAAATTATAACGTCCCTACAAATGCAAGATACTAAGGTTTTTTGACAACTGATGAATGCACGGTTATACTAGCTACTTGGAGATGGGCCTTTGAGATCTTGCTCCTAAGATATATTAATAAAACTTAAAGGAGGAAATAGTTTAACTCGGAATTTAGAGGGCCATCATGCCTACTCATCCTAAAATTTAGTGTTTTGTTATTATCTTATGGTGAGTTAGGTTAGCAACCTGAAAAGAAGCAATGTGATTCTGTTTTTTTAGAACGAACCATAATCCGTGCTCGAGATATAACAGTCCATATGGTCAGATTTAATATAGTTTACCAAAGCTCGATACATTTATAAACAATCTTATAGTTTTTTAGACGCTCAAATAAATATCGTACTCTCCCGAGAATAAGATTTTTTTTTCCCAGATGCATCAACCGAAGAAAACCGCCTATAATTTTTAAAGGAAATTAAAATTATGCTACTACCTCCACTATTAATTGTTTTTCCCCACTTTTATTTTTTAGATATTTTTTTCTAAACTATATTGTTTGATTGCATACCTATATGCCAAAGAATGTTACTAAAAATAGTGCGTCTAACAATTTGATATAGAGTCTACAAACATTTAGTTGCTACCATATCCCTTATACCAAACGTTCAAACGTAATGATTATTATTCAGTTTACCATTATTTTTTAAGCTTTACTTATGTATCTACATGTGCTAGAGATCAATTGCATGCATATATATTTGTATACATATTAATTACCGACTAAGTTTTCACATTGGACGATTCTAATTTTCGTATTTGAACAAATGATAGTAATGCAGATACAAAAAGACTTTTTTTAGAGGGAGGGTAAAATGGATCCGAGGAGTGCAAAAATCGTAACTGACTAACCAGGACGAGTTCAATATATTTTTTCACTTGAACACATTTATCCCTGCTAAACAGACACTAACCAAAATAACACACACCCATCACCATCACCGATCGTCTACGCACTCGAACTACAATACTCATGGGAGTATTTATTTTTTCCTGAGATGTAATCTCAATTACTAGAAATTTCTTAAATGGAAGTTGAACAATAATGGAACGTTTTTTTGTTGGTTTGCTCCAATAGATCATCAAAGTCTTCTTACGAACAAGTCTCAATTTGGTTTCAATTTCATGTTAATAAGGTATAATGGGAAATACCTTCACTAGTGGTGGGTGGTTTAGATCCTTCCACGACCTTGGATAATCAAACCCTAATTTATAAAAGAAATGTGTAGAATCACACTCCTTTTTTAAAAGATTAAAAGCAAACCCATATCATAATCAAACCCTGATAATTTAGATTTTTTTATATAAACTCTTAATTCCTTCGTTAAGGGATTATAAGAAAACCCATGTTACTCTTAAGTTGGGTTAATCTTGAATGTATAAGAGGATTCTTTTCTACCGCATAAAGTAATACGAAATGCCCTAATGGTGCAGGGTTGTGATCAAGAGATAACAACCCAATTGTTTGAATTAATAGATGTATTTTGCAGGGACATATTTGTCCGAGTTAGAAAATTCTGCTGAATCAGTCTTAATTAACGTGTTAACTACGATTTGTGTACTCCTCGGATCCTGTTTTGCTATCCCTTTAACAAAAATCATTCAAAAAATGCGGACACCGCCGAAAATTAAAGTTAATTACTCTAAACATAGGTGTATGTCAATATCATAAAGCACTGAATATAACATACTCATATTGTGAAGCATTGGATAGTGAAAATGCGGGGGTATAATAACCACACCCAACAATTCGTTTGGCAATCTGAGAGGACTTACTCCAATATACTTTCTAGAGAATCAACTAGACAGTCAGACTCAATCTTAAGAAAAGTATATACAAGAGTTTAATATCTCTGTTTCACAATGTAATCAGCAAATCAAACAGATAGAAATCCGCGAGCCTGATTATTATGTGAAACAACTTGAACGGTACCAAAGACCAATGTTCAAGTGTCAAACAATTTAAATCAACAACCAAAGTTTGGATTATGTAATTGATTGATCTTAACGCACAACCTGTGATATTTCAATTATATAACAAAATATAATGCGGAAAAGAAATAACACAGACACCATAATTTTGTTAACGAGGAAACCGCAAATGCATAAAAAACCCGGGACCTAGTCCAGCTTTGAACACCACACTGTATTAAGCCGCTACAGACATTAGCCTACTACCAATGAACTTCGGACTGGACTGTAGTTGAACCTTAATCAATCTCACACTGATTCAAGGTACAGTTGTGTTCCTTACGTCTCTGATCCCAGCAAAATACTACGTACTTGATTCCCTTAGATGATCTCACCCACAACCAAGAGTTGCTACGACCCAAAGTCGAAGACTTGATAAACAAATCTGTCTCACACAGAAAAGTCTATTGGTATAGATAAATCTGTCTCCCACAGAAATACCTATGAGTTTTGTTCCGTCTTTTGATAAATCACGGTGAATAGGAACCAATTTATAAACCGGTCTTATATTCCCGAAGAACAACCTAGTATTATCAATCACCTCACAATAATCTTAATCGACTAGCGAAATAAGATATTATGGAATCACAAACGATGAGACGAAGATGTTTTTGATTACTTTTATCTTTCCTATCGGAGATATTAATCTCGAGAAAATTATTCCAATTGTACTCAACACGATAGAAGATGCAAGATCAGATCACGCAACTACAGAGAAAATAGTTGGGTTTTGCTTCACAATCCCAATGAAGTCTTCAAGTCGTTAACCTACGGGGTCTCGATAGAAACCTAAGGTTAAAGGATAATCGACTCTAGTTATGCAACTAGTAGGGATTAAGTTTCCAGTTGCTAGAGTTCTCATTTATATAGTTTTAAAATCAGGGTTTGCAATCTAAGTTACCTTGGTAACAAAGCATTCAATATTCACCGTTAGATGAAAAACCTGATTCAACCAAGCTAATATCATTCAACCGTTAGATCGAACTTAGCTTGTTAAACATAAATGAAATGTACCCTTATTTTGGTTTAGGTAACCGTACCTAAACGTGTACACCATGTTGGCTCAATAATAGTTAACCGAGGTTAGCCATATGAATACTTTCATATCAACCTTATTCATCTTAACCACAACTAGTTCAAATGACTCAAATGAAACTAGTTAAAGAGTTGTTCAATTGCTATATTCTCATAGGACTATACAAGAACACAATTGAAGCAAAATCGGTTTGATTCACTCGAATCAATTCATGAACATTATAGCCACGGTTTGCAAAGATTGCATTCCTTATTTTATAAATGTTTAAGTTCATGAACATAACCGATTTTAGAACTTTAACCTTCAAGTATGCAAATGGGTACGCATACTTGAAATACCCGGACCAAAATTCGTTTTCGCCAGTACGTAAACGGGTACGTGAACTTCCAATTCCAGCAGAAATATTCGGACATGAACCTTATGCCAGTACGCGAACGGGTGCGCATACTTAGGTTCCCGGATTTCTCAAGCCAACAGGTACGCATACGGGTATGCATACTATGGTTCCCGGACATGGATTACATATGTGCAAGAGTACACAACATGGCATATACAATAATGGTTAAGTGTTCTAAAATCTTATTTCAATCATTGAAACTTTCTTAGAGGATGACAATAGCCGTTTTCACACACTATTAGCATCAAAGCAATTTTCAAGTTATTGAAATAATCATAACGAAACATTCCAAGTCTACATCAATGATTGTATCACACAAACCATGTAAGATGTTGTTCGGCAATTTTCATATGATCATCTTTTGACTTGCGTCAAGAATATAAGATGAACTTGATCGAAGCGAAAGCTTGCCAACACATATTCCGAGAAGCGAGTAAAACTCAGCTCGAAATCTCAAATGTGTATAATAGAAAACTATCGTAACACGACTTATGTCTCAATATAGGAGATAGAGTAGAAATAGACTTTCCAAGTGATAGATGAGTTTCAGTCTCCACATACCTTTTGTGGATGAAGTTCCACAAGCTCTCCTTAGTAGTTCTTCGTCTTCAAATGATAAACGTCGTGAAGTCTAAGGCCCAACTACACAATCTATGTCCTAGTCCGAGACATCTAGAAATCAAGACTTATAGTTTTGATCACTAACATTAACAAACATGCTTGAAATATCAACGCATGCGAGTTCGACCGAGCAGTGATCTAACAGATAGATTGATGAAATATTGACCAAACAGTATACATTCGGTCTCAGTAGTAATTTTAAGTAGTCGGAAAATGTGAAACAAGACTTAACTGTTACATGTTTAACTTTAAGTAGCTGGCCGATGACTAAGTAGGTCATACTCATCGTATGGGAAATTTTAAAAGGTAATATATCGGATAATGTAATAATACAACTTGGGCAGTAATGGTAATGAGAGACATGATTTATATTTGCATTTGAACATGACAAAACTAAGAAATAACAATTTTATTGACTTGGAAAATATAAGCAAAAATTAAGAAAATATATATTTTAATCTTTAGTTATCTCCTCTAAACATTAGATATTCAAGAGGGTGATTTTGAATCAAGAACATAATAAGCAATATATAAAATAAATACACATTCATACTTTAGAGTTAATAAAAATAAATAAATAATCAGAAACATAAAGTTTGATAAGAAACAAAAAACAATCGAGTTTAAGGAAAAAAATTTACCGACCAAGTTAGAGGATATTAAAGAAAAATGCCAACCAAATTAGAGGATGGCAAAAAATCGGTACATGAATTGGATTTGGAGGGGGTTGAGTACATACTCAATCATGTAATGGCCAAACATGATGAACTTAATTTGTGGAAAACTTGGGATGCTTTGAAAAATATGCAACAAATAACAAAATCAAAGCCGGGAAAGATAAAAAAAAAAGGTTGTTGTTGCTGCTCAAGATTCTCATGATACTATTAATTAACGGGCGTCGATGAAGTTGGTGGGAAAATTTATAATTTTCGTTAATAGGGATTTTATTATCTGTTTGGTTATATAAGCCAACATTTTTTCTTTTTTGATCAATATATAAGCCAACTTTGAGTGAAGATGGATATCTCAGTTTTTATGTGTTAAATTGGTGAATGATTATAATTTTTTGTTTTATTTTTATTTTTATTTCATGTGTTAATTGTTAAAAGTTCTTCAACATTGTGAATTTAATTTATTAAACTTAAAAGAGTAATATATGGTATTAAGGTTCACTCTCATATGAGTTCAAATTTAATTCTTCAAATCTTCAAATCCATGAGATTTTGAGTACCATAGGCATAGAGAATGAACACACAAATATATGAACTACATCTTTAGTTCTTTATGTCAATATTTGTTTTTATGGATTTTTATGATCATCTGACGCAAACATGCATATTACATTATATTAAGTGGGTACTATAATAAGTTGAATAAAACCTTAGAAACCAGCTACAATTGTTTTTTTAAGGATATATATCAACATGCAACTGTTCCAAAAATTATGAGCAATCAAATTAGTTTTTTATACTAAATTGGGTAACTAGAAAACAAATATTAACATGTTAAAAGTTTATCTTCCCAAGAAAATAGTCTATATATGAACTCAAATATTGTTGAATATGTAGAAATACCTTATGTATTATTCAATGTTATATTAACAAGTCATATGTTGAATAACATTGACTAAAAAGCCGTATACCAAGATAGAAGGTTGATCCGGGGCCAAGGCCCTGGTGATACCTAGTAACAATATAAAAATAATGCACCTGTATACAACCAAGATAATAACAACAATTTATAACAAACTAGCAACATAAAGCCGAAAAAGCATACCAAAACTAGAGCCCATAGCTCTGAAATCTTCTTGAGATATACCGAACTTACCTAGATTCACGAGCCTTCGCTCCTCATCCAACAATGCACTGACTACTAGGGACTAAGGATCTGGCAGCCATATCAAGGTAAGCAAACCATCTATCAGTATATTTCAAAAACTAAACAAAATAAAGGGTGAACAGTAAGAAAAAAACATCATATATATGAAATATTTTAAAGAACACAAGATACCTTAGTCAACTCAATGTACAAAGCCTCAAAAAAATTGTGTCTGCTAGAGGGTTGACGTAAAGCGTCAACCGTCTCAAAAAATGTCGCATCATTATGAATTTCCAATTGGGCGCCTTGACAAACATTCTACACCCTCTGAATCATCTCATCCATTCTCCTGTAAAGTTCACAGGTAGGTGGTGTAGTCTTGTTTTTCTTCTTATTCTTCACTAAAGCCTTCCGTGACTTCTCAGATCCACCAATGTACTTTGTAAGCAAAGTACATTGGTGGATCTGAGAAGTACTTTTCCCAAAACCGGAGATGTTACGTCAATATCATAATGAAAAGTCCGGCTACTAAGCCCAATCTCATTACACAATTTATTTGGGTTAACTTAATTTGTGTTTATGTTGAGATTTCTATCACAGCGGAAATTTAGAAAATTAATTAGGAAAATCTAACCGTTGATTTAACCTAATTTTAAGACCACCAGAAACGAAACACATTGTTACCATTCAATTTTTAGGATATAATTAATAATCAACAATCTTAACACTGAAAACGGACCAAGTTAAACTCTTAGAATCTTACAGGATTCACACGTGTTCCAAAATATATGATAATTATATAGATAAAATCAATACTATAAATAATTTTATGTGTAAATTTTCCAGGATTTTTAAAACAAATTGAGTTGCCTAAGATCACAGTCAAACACTTAGTTGACCAACACTATAGAAAATCAAAACTGTGACATTCTATTTTATAAAAATTCTATAAAATCACACACAACTCAAAATTGAACGAGTCTTATCATTTAAAAATTTAAAAGATAAATATACATTTTCACAAAAGACATTAAGGTCTAAAAATCAAGGGATCATAGTTTAAAAATAGGATATCCAAGGTATACTTAAACTATCAGACAATTTATGGATTGAACACCAGTGCAAATAATTATTTTTAAAAATACTTCTGGAATATTTTTCAAAAAATTTCCTGAAGATGATTTAAGCTTACTACAAAAAAGAACCATACCAAAACCTATTAGGTATTAAAAACGACAAACAGTCAACTCGACATAATATAAAATTTTACAGCTTTAAAGCTAAGATTAATTACCTCTTAAAAATAAAATTCTAAGCATAAACGACAAATTTAAGCATCTGAACTCGTTCTTTAGTTCACTACAATTAACCAATCTCATTAAGGGCCCATTAAAATTATTAAGCAAACATAATTATAGTCAATTTATGAGCAATTTGAATTAAGATAGCAAAACCACATATTATATTCGAACCCCACGTGCTGAACCTCCAAGCGGATGCCTACGTACCCAAAAGGATCAAGCACGACCATAGTTTATCAAAAAAATCACTGATTAAAACATGGTCAAAACCATTAAACCAATCCTCACCTGGTTAACTTACTTGTACCGGTGAGTATGTTTTTGCATGATGGAAGATGCACTTTCATTGGCACAATCTATTGTTCCAGTTCACGCATCCATCGCCTCATCTTTGCACGCAAATCAGCTACCTGATAACTTACACTCCTAACCAAGGTTAATGATCAAAATTTTAGTTATTCAAGAATGTGGTACCATTTTAACCGTTTACGAGACTAGTGTATACATTTCCAACTCAGCAATATACACCTCAACACATTCGTCATTTGATGCTTCTAGTGTTTCAGTAAAAAAAAAAGAGTTCATAATCATATGTCTTACCCTTAGACCTTACATAGTTTTTATGCGCATTCCTGTGTGCCACCTAACACATCTCTTCAAGACAAGGATCTAACTTGGAAGTGACTTATCAATTAAGCTAAAAATTTACCAGAAAACCGATAAGGATTATACTGGGCCTTCTATGCACTCTTGACATGGTTATTATGCCAAATTATCTCCCCTCCTAGCAATTCCAAGAAAAGGCTGGCTATTTCATTTATGCATGCCATAAAAACGCAAATGATGGAATACTTTATGATTTCTAGTCTACTTATAGCTAAGTCTCGGATTAGGATAAAAAGTGTAGTTGAGCATTAGACTTCACGACGCTCATCGATTGAAGACGAAAAACTACTAAGGGGAGCTTGTGGAACTTCATCAACAAAAGGTATGTGGAGACTTGAACTCATCTATCATTCAAAAGTCTATCTACTCTATCTCCTATTTGAGACAAAATTCGTATATCTATATAGACTTTGATTATACACATTTGATATTTCGAGCTGAGTTTAACTCACTTACATATTTCTCAAAATATGTGTTGGTAAGCTTTCGCTTTAACCAAGTTCATCTTATATTCTTGACGAAAGTCAAATGATGATCATGTGAAAAGCGTCTTGTAACATCTTACATGATTTGTGTGAGACAGTCATTTGATGTAGACTCAGAATGTTTCGTATTGATCATTCGATCACTTGAAAACTGCTTTGAAGCTAATAGTTTGTGTGAGACAGCTATTGTTGTTTCCCGAGAATGTTTCAATGATTAAAATGGGAGTATAGAACAAATAACCATGATTGGATATAGAACAATATGCATACTTGTATGCTAATTTGTGCAAGATATTCCAAGTCCGGGAACCATGGTATGCATACCCGTATGCGTACTGGTTGGTTAATGAAAGTCTGGGAACTTAGTATGCATACCGGTATGCGTACTGGCGTGAGTTTCAAGTTCCGAAAATTCAACTGAGTTTTGGAAGGTATGCTTACCCATTCGCATACTGGAAAACCCAAACTTAGTCCGGCCACTTAGGTATGCGCACCTGTTTGCATACTTGAGTAGGTTATGTTCTAAAATCGGTTTGTTCATGAACTAATATATTTATATAATAAGGAATTCCATCTTTTACAAACCGTTGCTATAATGTTCATGAATTGATTCGAGTGAATCAAAATCGATTTTGCTTCAATTGTGTCTTGTATACTTCTATGAGAATATAAACAATTGAACAACTTCATAACTAGTTTCATTTGAGTCATTTGAACTAGTTATGGTTAAGATGAATATGGTTGATATGAAAGTGTTCATATGGCTAACTTAGGTTAACTAATGTTGAGCCAACAAGGTGTACACGTTTAGGTACAATTACTCATATCTAAATGAAGTCACTTTTCATTTGTGTGTAACAAGCTAAGTTCGATCTAACGGTTGAAAGATATTAGCTTGAGTCTAATCAGGTTTTCATCTAACGGTGAATATTGAATGTTTTTTTACCAAGGTAACATTGATTGCAAACCCTGATTTGAAGACTATATAAGGGAGAACTCTAGCAACTGGGAAGCCTAATCCCCACACCTCCTGTGTGATATTGGTTGCGACTAGAGTCGATTCTCCTTTAACCTTAGGTTTTTCACGAACCCCTGTAGGTTAACGACTTGAAGACTTCATTGGGATTATGAAGCCAAACCAACTATTTTCTCTGTAGTTGAGTGTTATGATCTTGCTGTTTTCTATCGTATTGAGTACTATCTTCTCTTAGATTTGCTCGAGATTTAATCTCCGATAGGAAAGATAAAAATTAGTCACAAACATCTTCGTCTCATCGTTTGTGATTCCACAATATCTTGTTTCGCTTCCATATAATTAAGATTATTGTGATGTGATTGATATTACTAGGTTGTTCTTCGGGAATATAAGTCTGGTATATCAATTGGTTCTTGTTCACCTTGATTTATCAAAAGACGGAACAAAACTCATAGGTATATCTGTGGGAGACAGATTTATATATTCAATAGACTTTTCTGTGTGAGACAGATTGGTTTATGAGGTCTTCGACTTTGGGTCGTAGAAACTTTTTGTTGTGGGTGAGATCAGCTAAGGGAATCAAGTGCGTAGAATCTGGCGTGGTTCTAGAGGCGTAAGGAACGCGACTGTACCTTGATCAGTGTGAGATTGGTTAGGGCTCAACTACATTCCAGTCCGAAGTTAACTTGGAGTAGGCTAGTGTCTGTAGCGGCTTAATACAGTATGGTGTTCAAATCTGGACTAGGTCTCGGGGGTATTCTGTATTTGCGGTTTCCTCGTTAACAAAATTTATGGTGTCTGTGTTATTTCTTTTCCGCATTATATTTTCTATATAATTGAAATATCACAGGTTGTGCGTAAGTTCAATCAATTGTTAATCCAACCTTTGGTTGTTGATTAAATTGATTGACACTTGGATATTGGTTTTTGATACCGTCCAAAGTTATTTCTTATATTCAATCTGGATCGCATATTCCTATTTGTTTGATTGCAGATTGAATTGAGAAATAGAGATATAACTTTTGGATATACTTTTCTTAAGATTGAGTCTGACTGTCTAGTTGATTCTCTTGAAAAGTATATTTGAGTTAGTCCATACAGATTTCTAAGCGAAATATTGGGTGTGGTTGTTAGACCCCCGCTTTTTCAATATTCGAACCCCACGTGTTGAACCGCCAAGCGGCTTCCTACGTATCCAAAAGGATTAAGCACGACCGTAGTTCATCAAACCATTCACTGATTAAAACATGGTCAAAACCATTAAACCAATCCTTACCTGATTAACTTACTTGTACAACCGAGTATGTTTTTGCATGATGGAGGACGCACTTTCGTTGGCACAATCTATTGTTCCAGTTTCCGCATCCATCGCATCATCTTTGCACACAAATCATCTACCTGACTAACTTACACTCACACCTTAACATATTCGTCATTTGATGCTTCTAGTGTTTCGGTAAAACAAAACGAGTTCATAATCATATGTCTTAGCCAATTAGAATTTACATAACTGTTATGCTCATTCCTGTGTGCCACCTAACACAGCTCTTCAAGCTCAAGAGAGGGATCTAACTTAGAAGTGACTTATTAATTAAGTTAAAAATTTACTAGAAAACTGATAAGGATAATACTGGGCCTTCTATGCACTCTTGACATGGGTATGAGAAATTATCTACCCTCCTAACAACCCCTGCCAAATTATCTCCCCTCCTAGCAATTCCAAGAAAGGACTGGTTATTTCATTTGTGCATGCCATAAAACCGCAAATGATGGAATACTTTATGATTTGTTACAAGTGTTACTTTCTTAACGACAGTCTATGCTGACTATCTTACTTCCACTAGGAAAAGTGTTCAGTGTCCTGACGGTACTGCCGCTACAAATGATCTTCATAATTTCAGTCTTTGTTGCATTCACTTGCCATTTTTGATAAAGGTATGTCATATCCCTAACTAATAGTCTATAAAATAACGCTTACTGCTTACATATATTTGTTAGTATATAATTTTGGTTTAGAGTTTAGACACACATATGTTACTGCTCTTAGCTTATGATTTTTGGTTCAGAATGATGAAAAGTAGGAAATGTGGTGCTTGTTGGTTATGTAACATCTTTTGGAAGGATAATACAACTTTTCTGGGTTATTGTACATGTTCTAAATTTCTTGTAACTGCTTTTAAGATAAAAATGAATAAATAGGTGAAGTGTAATGAAAACTATTCTATGAATAGTGGTGGGTACTGTGCAGTGTAATAAACGTAATCTGTTTTCATGTAGGCGACATGCAAAAAAATTTAAAAAGGTATTTCAGGTAGTTGCATTAAATTTAGTTATGTAAAAGATGAAAGATTGGGTGAAATATCCAATTTTGGTTATTTAAACAATATCTTAAAGATGCTTGGATATTTAAATAATATCTTTTTTTTGCTTATCTTTTTAACCCAAAAATGATTGTTTTGGGGCTATTTGACCTTTTTTTTGTTGTTGATGGTAACCAAAATATTTATTTAAAACTTGTTTAAGTGTTGGTTACAATTCTGGGAAAGGTAACTCCCATTTTGTCATTGAATACAATCTGTTGGAGAAAGGATGGGCAAGTGTGTTCCCAGCTAGTTGTTGCCGCAACTGTTGTGTGTTGTAGTTGATCTTTGACCGCTATATTTGTCAATTCATGTGCAGCTTGATTCGCCTCCCTTAGAGTGTGTGTGATTTTGTAGTTTGGAATACCCAGTAGAAGTCGTTGGATTTCTTGTATCAGTTGGGGTAAGATACCATGATTTTGGTTGATGTGATTGTAGTGGAGTCACCAGTGCTTGGGAGTCTACTTCGAACCAAATACGATGCCATTGGTGTTGAGTCGCCATTCTTACCGCTATGAGTAATCCCTGTGTTTCCGCCAATATTGATGTGGTTATTCCTAGAGGTGCCGCCATAGCTCTTAGTACATTTCCGTCGTTGTTTCTGTATATGATTCCTGCTCCCGCCAGTCCTAGGTTTCCTTTCGAAGCTCCATCGGTGTTTATTTTTATCCAATGTATTGCCGGTGTCGTCCATCCTATGTAGATAGTTGTTGGTGTAGTACTCTGCCGTTGCTGTCGTGGTATTGTTGGGCCATTTGCCATGATTGGTGCCGAGTGCTGTTGTGCCCATTGGTATTCTTCACACATTACCAAAATGATTTGGTACGTCTGCAAAAGAGTTTGTTGTTGTCTTTTGTAAACCTTGGCATTTCTTGCCAACCAAATGTGCCCACCAAATAATGCCTTAGTTGGTGGTAGGTGGTTTGTAGATAAAACGTCGTGGATGTTGGTGGGGCATACCGGTTGGTTTGTTGTAGTATTTTGAAGGTTGGTGATTTTCCACAAGAAAAGTCAGATTTTTGGTGGACATTGTAGTTTCGATATTGATTTGAAGTCCACAGGGTGTTGGTTATGAGTTTGGTTTTGTTGGGGGTTTGTTGTTGAGGTAGTGAGTTGAATGTATTCAGACTTGGAGTTGTAATTCCCGTCCTTGGAGAATGACCTTATAGTTTTGTCTTTTTGAGGGTCCCTTGGAAGGAATATGATGATGATGTGTTGAGCCAATTGGGGTGTAAATGTATTGAAGATGAGGGTATGGTTCCAGGTATTTGAGTGTTGATCAATAAAGTAAGCAACTTTTGTGGTTGGTGTTAGATGGTTGCTCATGATTTGCTGATTGGGTGAGGCTAAGTGAGGGATCCAAGTATGGTTGATTGTTGTATCATTGCCATCTCCAATTTGTGAGAAACAATGTTCCTGCAAAACAGTAGACAAGTTAGATAAACATTTCCAAAGGTGACTGGCTGATGATTGAGGCTTTGGGATATTTGTAGAAGGATTTGCTGTTTCAAAATATTTCGGTGTGCATATAGAGGACCAGACTAAAGTTGGATGTTGTTGCAGGTGCCAAACTCTCTTGGTTAGTAAGGCCTGATTGTGTGTTTTACTCTTTCTGATTCCCAACCCTCCTATTGATATTGGTTGTGTGATCCTTTCCTAGCCAATTGGGTGCATTTTCCTTGAGTGGCTGTCATGACCCCAGAAGAAGTTTCTTGTGATTTTGTCGATTTTGTTATGGATTTCCATGGGGAGTTGTTGTACTTGCATAATGTGGTTTGTCGTGGGTGTCAGTGCCGTCTTGATTAAGACCAATCTGCCCGCTTGATTTAGCTATCCATCCATTTGCTTTCCATTCAATTCTGTTGAGTAACTCCCCATAAAGATGTGCCGAGATTCTGCCTTTTCTAAATTGGATTCCAAGATAAGTTGGTGGCTCTGAGGTTGTGCTGATGTTGAAGGCCACTTGAAGTTAGCGGTTTAGATCTGGGTTTAGTTTTGGATGGTGCACCAGTGATGATTTTTCTTTGTTGATCGATTGACCTGCTGAAGCTGAGTATTTCCCTAAGATATCTTGAAGTGTTATGCAAGAGTTATGGTCTGCTGAGCACGTGATGAGTAAATCATCCGCGTACATGAGGTGTAAAATTGACAGGCGCCTTTTTTGAGATCTTGATTCTCTGCAAAACTCTACGCTGTTCGAGTACCCCCAAGTTTGTAGAAAGCACCTTTGCACATAAAATAAAGATATATGGGGATAGGGGGTCACCCTGACGTGGGCCTCGAGTTGGTTTGGTCCATCCTTGAGCCGAGACGTTGATGTTGATAGAGTAAGAAACAGAGGTGACACATTTCATGATATAATCTATAAAAATTGCCGGGAATCCCATTTTTTCTAATGTGAGATTAATGAAACCCCAATAGAAACTTTGGTTGGCCTTTTCTCATATCTAATTTTAACGTAATTTTTGGGTTTTTTTGTTGGTGGGGTTGCTCTCATACCAATTTTGTGTTTAAAGTTTAAACGAACCACAAAAGATCGTGCCAAAATATGCTAAAAATTAGCAGGGATATACCCGCCCGATAACCGACAGTATGTCCATCCCGACATAATGTTAGGTCGGTTTATAATGCAATTTTATGTATTTTTTATAGAAGTTTCAAAAAAGTAACTGACACGAAAACCAAGGCGGGAGAAGTAAAGACGTGGAAGAAACCAAAGAGACCACTTACCAAACATGATACATCAGGAGTTAAGCGTACATGATCTGTAGTTTAACCCGTAGATGGAGTATCTCCCCTTTAAACTACTTTGAGCTCTTCTCTCTCCTCTCTCTCCACTCTCTCAATCTTTTTTTTTCTCTAACAAAACCATCAAAACACAACCCCTTTTCTGCTCAGATCAAATCCATTTTTGGACTAGATCTGAGCAGATTTCTTCATTATTCCTTGCTTTCTAGGTTAGTTAGTAGATTAGTTTAGTTTTTTATTATGTTTTTTACTTATTTACACCGTTTTGGTGGTTTTATCTACTCTTTTGAGGTTTATCTTCGCTTTAATGGCGATTTTTGGTTATTGGGTTGGGATCTAAGATCAATAGTAATGCTCTCCAACGACGAAATCTCCATCTTTGTTGTGTCCGGCGATGAACTCTTCATCGGAATCTTCATCATCAACTTATCCGGTGACAAAATCTTCATCGGTGGTCTTTTTGACGATGGAAGTTTCATCACTATTTACAAGAGATTTGAGCAAATCACTCCTATTTTGGGAGCATTACTTTATAAAGAAGAAAAACAAACTAAATGGTTGGAATTTAATTCCGAGAAAAACCATCCTTCTTCCGATTTAATCGGATCTTATTCATATTTGTATTTGTCTTACTCCGGTAATCTTTCTCTTTCTCTTATCGGATTTCTCGGTATTGTATTTTTACGGTACGTTCTTGTTACTTTGTAATCTCTTATTTTCGATCTTAAACTCATTGTAACCTTGAAATCCCACTAATGAAAAGGTTTCTTGTTTATTAAAAAAAAAAAAAAAAAAAAAAAAAAAAAGGTAGTTTAACCCGTAGATCTCTCATTACGGGGATGCCGAGCGACCAACCGCCTGTGGTGTGGCTGCGACCCGTTGGTTTTTCTTATAAAAATAAAATAAAATAAATAAAATAAAAACATCATCAGCGGGGTATGGTTGATTTTGCTCATAAATGAAAAATACACACCTTTAGGAGGGATTGACAGAGAGAAGTCGACTGAACCCCGTAAACCCTATACGTCTGAAGCTTGTGTTGCTGATTTTGACATCTGGTACACACACAATTCCTATCTCTATCTCTATTTTACATATCATGTTTTTGTTTTTGAATTGGATTGGATTTTCTGTTGTAATCGAAGTACTAGGACTTAAACTCGTGTTTGTTTTCGGTTTTGGGTTCATTTTTCTTGATTTCTAAGATGTAAAAATCATGGGTTATATTTAATTTCGGTTTATTAGATTTGGGGTTTGGAATCAATGAACCAGAACTGAAAAAAGTTGATGCTTTGTTTCTGTATTAAGTTAGTGGAGAAACTTCTTTTGTTGATCTCATTTGGGATATTGATATCTTTTAAAAAAAAATTACGGAAAATGCAGGAAATGGAGAAACTTCAAACTCAGGACATTTTAATAAACATCTTTGTTAGGTTGCCGGTGAAGTCGATCTTACGGTTCAGGTGTGTATCGAAAGCCTGGTGCAAGCTATTAAAAGACCCTTATTTAGTGAAGAAACACCTTACTCGTACAATTGAAATGAATAAATTCAGTGTAATGATGCACTCTGCCTCAGGTCCTGGTTTTCCTAATAACACCTATACTTTAGCTTATGACCCATCTTCATCTGCATTGAGCAACCTTGTTAGTATAGATTATCCTTATAAAAAAGTTATGGGAATTACGTTTTGGGGAACCTGTAATGGCTTGATTTGTTTAAGCCCCGCTAGTGAGGAAGCTGTTGTCCTTTGGAATCCAGCTACTATGGAGTTTAAGGAAGTACCAGTTGAGTGCCCGGATGATGATTTTTGTTACGTCCATCACGGGTTTGGTACTTATAATGACGAGATTGATGATTTTAAGGTTGTAAGGTTTGAGGGGGTTGATGATGAATATTTCTGTGAAGTCAAGGTATATACACTAAAATCTAATTCATGGATAAGACTTGAGAATATACCTTATCATCTTGCTCGAGGAGACATGAATATGACTCAAGTAATTATTAATGGAGCTATGCATTTTTTAGCATATACTGATCACTCTGATAACAAACTAGTCATAGTCTTTTTTGATTTCAAAGATGACAGGTTCAGGGAGATGCCCCTACCCAGCTTTTCTAAAGGCCATGAAACGAGTTTGTTTTCATTGGGAGGTTCCCTTTGCTTACTTGGTTCTATCTTCAATGAGAGCCATGTTGATGTGTGGGAGATGAAGACGTACGGAGTGACTGAATCTTGGGCCAAACTCTTCACCATTAACCATGAAACTATCGGTGACTACTTTGACCCGTTGGTTCCGCTTCACCTTATGAAGAATGGCGAGATTTTATTAGGATATGACACGGGTGTTCGTTTTCATCTGGATTTATATGATATGCAGCGTGGAACATCCATAAATCTTAAGACTCATGTTGAAAAGCGGTATTCGTACGCTGCTACTACCTTTGTCTATGTGGAGAGCCTTGTAATGCTTAATTCGCGTACTTTTGTTGGGCCACCAGAAATAGACTCAGAAGAAGACTTGGAAGAAAATGATGATGATACTGGTAAAGAAACAGAAATAGAAGACTTCGAAGACTCAGAAGAAGACTTTGAAGAAAATGATGATTATTTCGGTGAAGACGAGGATTTCTATTGACACCAGAAGGGAAAGACTACAAAGATGGGGTGAGTATCTTATTCACTTGTTAACTTAAGTCACATAGTATCTCACATATTTGCCTAACCTGATGTGAGCTTAACATGTAGACATTCTTTATGCCACTACCGAAATATGCATATGCTACAGCTGTTTTGCTTAGTTACTATAACTTTACAGTCTGAAAGACAAATGTAAATTTTTTGGTACGAGCTTCTTACATAACCAACTTTAAAGTAGGTTTACTACTCAACTATATGATATTATTTCATCGTTTTTGTTCAAATCAGCAAGTAATTGCCTGCTTTATTCATGCCATCGATATGTTCTCTCCAAAATTTATTTTATCGTAGTTGTTTCAGGCTTGGTGTTACTAGATAATATTATTCTGTTTTGACATCAGAGCCAGTAGGTTGTTATCAAAGGCGAGCTAGGCGCACGAGTCGTCCAAGGGGCCCCTAGCAATAAAACCCCATACCTACTCGGCACTCTTCCAATTTAGTTCCGAGCGTCAGACCGAAAATTATGCACGTGAACTTCTTGAGACTGGTTCCAGGTTTCACATTGTATTTATTCCTTGGTTTTTAGTTCTACACTAAAAAAAAGTCTAGAGCCATCATCTTGTCCTTCCAAGCCGGATTTTAAAGCTGGTTAGACCTACGGCTATGGATTTCAGTACATATCTCATTATCAGCAAAGTCAACCATTCAGATTTTAGGAAGGTGTTTTACTCCAGCTGTATTTGATTATTTTTATTTTATTTTTTATTGAAGCTTTGCTGTATTTGATTCTGAATCCTGATTTCTCCAAACCGGCCAAACCCAATAATACGCATTTGCTGATTATCGTATTATATTGGTCATCCTAGCGTGATACACGACTCAACAATAATGACAGTAAAACTCTTAAATAAGCACTCGGGCCTATTTATATATCTATTGTCATCCAAGTTGTTAACTATCTTATTAGAAGTTGAGCAACAGCAGCAGCTAGAACAAAAACAGCAGAGTAATATATATCACATATATTCATCGTGAACATGTCTTTGTTTGATAATAATTTTCTGTTTCCACCACCACCATCAATATACATGTCAACCATGTCCGTAATCAGTCTCATAGCTTTGGCAAATCTCGGATTCTCGGAGCTTAGAGGGAAACATCTCCACTACTCAAAATTCTGGAATGTTGGCAGCGATTCTAAAGCTGTTAAACTCTCTAGCAGAACAGGCATGCTGATCTTGTACACACCGGCTTTCTTAGCAGGTGCCGTATCTCTCTGGCTTTGCTTTGATACTCATGACCTGAGATTCTTGTTGGTGAGTTCTGCTCTTGCTTTTCATTTCTTCAAAAGGGATATCGAGGTTTTGTTTGTTCACAAGTACAGTGGAGGCATGGTACTTGACTCCACAATCCTCATCTCTCTGTGTTACTTCTTCTGCTCAGTAAACATGATTTATAACCAACATTTACTGCAAGGTGTTGCGGACCCAGAGATCGATCTGAAATTCATCGGTATTGCGTTGTTTTTGGTGGGTATTGTTGGAAGCTTTTACCACCACTGCATACTTGCAAATCTAAGGAAAGAAAAGAGTGGTGCTGATAAAGGATATAAAATCCCAAAAGGAGGTCTGTTTGGAGTTGTAGTTTGCCCACACTATCTTTTCGAAATTCTAACGTTTATCGGGATCTCGTTGATGGCTCAGTCACTGTACCCTATCTGTTTCGCTATCGGAGATACATGTTATTTGATAGGAAGGAGCTATGTAACTAGGAAATGGTATCTTTCTAAGTTTCCAAACTTTCCTAAGCATGTCAAGGCCCTCGTTCCCTTTGTTTTTTAGATATGTAAACTCCAAAGTACTATTGTTTTTTTTTTTTCCGGTTACCAACTCAAGTCACTGATATTATCACCGAATGATTTTATCACTGTAATACGGTGACATCATCAGCGCTATTGTTATTGTTAGCCGCCTTCTGTAACAATGTGGTGACATCGGCGCTATTGTTATTGTTAGCCGCCTTCTTAAACAATGTGGTTCCGTATGCATCTCTTATGTAATTATATTAAATGAATTTCAAATGCCATGGACATAATAATTAATTATCAATGCAAATTACATAATAATAATAATAATAGCTTCCTGCAGAGATGAAGTTGTTTCATTCCCATTTGCACTGAAGCTGATGGATATGTTTATAATCACAAGTAAAAACTACAGCTCCACTTAACGTTTTCAGGACAAATCTTTCCACCAACACAAAACAACCAAATCTCTCCCACCCTGCATGATTTCCGAACTCCTCTACATGTTCCACTATCGTATCTTTTTCTCCATCTCCTCCTATGAACCCTCCCTTTTCCTGAATCCACTTCATTTTCTCAACAATTGCTATACTCAACCCGAGAACATTGTTTGACTCGTTTCGTATCCATTGAATCCCATCAGTTCCGTCATGGTCAATGTTATTTAGTGTAGCTTCCATCCCGAATAGCTCAACTGTTTCTTTTTTCACACTTGTACTGACAGCCACGACGTTATTCGGCGAGTAATAGTCATTTTCACACTTATAAATCACTTCCCAAAACTGTTCAAGGGTCATTTCGTAAAACAAAGAAGTTTCCATCTGGTGTCTCAGATCTCCATCCCTTATGAACACAGCAGGGCAATACCACTTCCCGATAGTCACGGGCGCGGAAGAATTCTGACTGCTGCGTAACGGAATATTAAGGTCCGGTAGAACGCTGCGCAGAGAGAAATTAAGACCCGGAGCATTGGTTAACTGGCAAAGCTTTGAATCTGATTTGTACACATTCCACCCTTGTGAATCTCTAAGGAAACCTGGAAGAATGCCATCCGGCGCAACTGACTTAGCAGCGAAACCACCATGCTTCTGTTCAATCCCTACTATTTGATATATGTTTCTGTGATTCAAATCATTGGGTTTACTATCCTTAATATATTTAGAGCAGAAACAAGTTCCCATATCCTCCTCTCTTGAACATGTAATTGCTTGCCTACAAAAATAATGAATTTGATCAGAACTTAATAAATGTTGCCCGCAGAACACATAATAAATATTGCAGGCAAAACACATAAATATCACTGTAGACAGTGGTAAATTCTTTGGGTGATGATATCAGTGATCTGAGTTAGAAACTCATCATAGTGTTAAAATAAAATAAAAAAAAGCCTTACCCTTTGTGTTTGCCATATGCTCTTATAAAGTAGTACTTGTTTGCAGACAAGGGTTGATCAGGAACAGGAATGAACCAAACTTTTTCCCATTCGATATTCCGGTAATTTCCTACCCCTTTTCTATAAACAACGTTTACGAATTTGTTGTGAGGAAACAAGAATCCTCCTTTAACATGTTTGACTACTGATTCTTCTTCTTCGTCGGTGATGAAAAGATAACCCGAGGAACCATGAGTTTCAGCTGGTGGCAGCCTTGAAAGCTCGTTAGAATCCTCTCGGTACAATGACAAAGGCCTTGTTGCATACATAGCTTTCTATATCTCTCCTGCACAGCCTTAATTCTGAGCTATTTATCTTTATAATGAATAATTAGAGTCTTGTTTGTTCATCTCTGACATGATTAATCAGAGTCATTAGTCTTGACCAAATAATTTTAATAATAATATATAAGCTGATGTAATGGAGTGAGGTGCATGGGAAATTTCAGTATACTAATAATTAATCTTCTTTCTTAATCTTTGTTGATCCAGTAATTAGTCTTTGCAAATTAATTTAGTGCGAGAAAGTGAGTGCTGGCACGCTGGGCATTTGCCTTGCAATTTTATCATATCCAGGTTAGGTGAGTGGTGAAGACCGGAATATTTCGCAAAACTACAAATGCAATTTTCCGTGCGTGTAACATCTAACGCGTGGAGTGTGGTCTTAAATTAGCCGCCTCTTTCACCCCACCGACAATTTCAAATATTTAACCGACGATATTTTGTTTGATGTTTTGTATTTGACTGAAATCTGACTCAACGTGTTTGTTTTCCGAGTCCGACCTGACGCAACCGACTTAAAAAGATGCGAGTCATTATAAGGCACAACGTAAGTAATGGAACGTTTACATCATAGCATTAATGCATACACTGAGTTAAAACAGTACTCATGATTGAATGCTTTCGTAAGGAGGCAAGACAGTGACAAACCCCATGAATTCAGCATTACTCTCCAGAGCTTCGAATGTCTCGACTGAAAGACAAGCTTCAATTTCCATACTCCCTTCATTTGGTCCAGGATTCGCTGAAAGAACTCCATCCTTCTTACTGAAATTCCCAGTCCTCACTGCAATGGGTCTTCCCCAGCCAAAATCGTTGCCATACATGTTAAACCTTGGCGAACTCCCCGTGAGCAACATACTGTGTTTTCTTTTACTAGATGATGATGGGGTGATTGTTCTTTTAGGAGGCACAAAAGGAATTGGATTTTCGATCCATGAATCCCAAGAACTTCGAATCGCTTCATCATTGTGGAACATAATCACCTGGTTCAGTAACCCAGCTCCCCATCCGATTCCTCGTTCAAGCAGCTCACCAACCTTGACGGTTACTCGCCCTAGCGAAGTCAAGTTTCCGAAGTACTCGTTGCAAACAGGTGGCTTCAATCTATCTCTGTTGCCCATAGCTACTAAATACGTAGTCTCATCGTCCTGATCTAAACGCCTAGCTCTCGTTATAGCTACCCAAAAGTGAGCCAGCAGAGCTTGTAAAGACGAGATTTTAGTACTAGTAGTATTCTCTGCGGGGATGCACAAATTAGCCTTTGCTTTAAGCCTTGCAATGTTCTCCGTTGTGAAATGAAAACATTTTGATTCCAGTTGCGACGTATTGGCTGCAGCAGTAGTACTGACATATGTTTCTTTGAAAGATTCGCAGTCGATGGAGAAGGGGAGCTGAATGGGGATGCCTGCGCTCTCGGGAAACCAGCGTTTGAGAAAAGGTACGCGTGAGATATGATGTGCTGCTGAGCTAAAACCAGGTGTTGTTGTTTTTGTTGAAGCTTCTCTGGAGATCTCAGACCATGAATTAATGAAATGCCATAACGATGTGCCATCGCAAACGCTATGGTTCATGCTGCAACCGATAAAAACGCCATCAATCAGTTCCGTTACTTGGATCGAGAGCAACGGCTTTGATAAACCTTCATAACTCAATACACCATTGAGCGAGAACAAGGATTCATGAACTACTCGAGGAACGTACACCGGATCGAGAATGTTAGATATGCTTATATCATCCGCAATCGCATGAATGAATTCTGCACCTGCAGAGTTGCAATCAATGTAAACAGACGACTTTGCAAGTTCTTTAGCATTGACGTCTACATTATTATGTTTTCTGACAGCAAGACGACCGGCAAGAGGGAAGAAGTGATCGAGTGCAAGAGATGTTTTTAGTCGAGGCACAACAGTTTTCTTATCTTCTTCTTTGCAAGAGTAGAGAAGACCCCTCTGCATATATCCAAGTGGTAGCACCATGATATCCCCTTTACTTAACTCAATACACTCATCACTCCCGGAAACGCCTGACGCCTTGCTGCTGCTGCAATAAGTAGCTGGCCTGACCACGTCCGTCGAAATGTAACGAACTTCTGGGCAACTATTACTCATTCTCAGTTGAGATTTGGAACTTCCAAGCTTTTCATAGAGAGTGTTGCAAACCAATCAGATTGCATATAATAAGTGCAAACTTTCATATTCAATCAATAGCGAAATATTCTAATCATACGACTACAGAAAATGTTTTATATATTCTAATCATCTCGAGATTCACACTTGCTAATAAATTAATCTCATCTCATTTCATGACCTCTCAGAGCGTTAAGGAGCATCTCAAGGGGATCTTGCAGGTCAATTCCTACCACCTACCAGTACCGAAAACACTTATGGCCGACAACCAACATGCCTTGTTGTTGCTGCAAACATCTTTGTATGTCTGATATTTCCCTCTTTCACACCCTTAATTCTGATGCATTTAGATTGGGGTTCGTTTGGTACACTGAAAATTGAAATGCAGCGTGGTACGTGTTATATGTTCATGTACTTCAATATTTAGTGTTTGGTATAAACCCAAACAAAATAAGTGAAGATGAAATTCTAAGATTGACCATTTAACAATAAAAGAAACCAAAAAATTAGAAATTAATAATTAAATGTAGGTATAGTGTCTGGGTTGGGTCCTGTTGACTTCGTCAAATTGTTACAAGGCATTTCTTAAAGAAAATAAATTTTTAGTTTGGCCAAAAAAAAAAATGTCCTTTGGTCCAAGGATGAATGTTATTTACACGGGATATTGTCATCCTCTTTTAAACATCGACAGAAATACTCATTTGTCTCTTATTTTCTCTCTTGTAATAAGACTAAAGAAAAAGAACTGAAAAATTATTTATTTTTTAAAAAAAAGGTTATAAATAAATTTATATTCTTTTTAAAATTATAATTGAATAAAAAAAATTTAATTTTTTTTTGATAAATACATGGTAGCTATTGTGGTGCTTATGAAACTTCAATCTCGGAGTCTAATTTAGTGAACACTTTTTAACAGATTAATCCTATCGGTTGGTCCAACCGACCCGTTAAATTCTTAATTAAATAGGTTTTCATTTTTATTTTAGTTCAGTTATTAAAAAATAATATTCAAATGAAATTTTAAAAACGCGATATTACATATCAATCCTAAAATAGAGTAGTTTTAAAATAAAAATGGATATTTATTTTTTGAAAATAAAGTAGATTACCAAATGCAGAGAGTTAATCTATTGATTCGGTTTCATTTGGAACTAATTGATAGTGAATTGTTCTGCCAATGACTGAATCTGCAGGATTAACATTATCTGAAACAAGTACAAGAGAGTTTTGAATATTACAGAAATTTTGAGCTTTGACAGAGTCATAAGCTATTGAGGGAATTAAAAACATAGCTAGGTACATAGTTTATCCAGCAATCTGCAACATTTTCTTTTTTTCATGTCTTTGCTAGTAAGTCTTCAACTTTATTAGCACGTCTGTCTACATGTTGGAAACCCAAAAAAGAGACTAGCTTTGCTGCTTCAGATTTTACTTCTTCTAAGATTGCTATACTTTGCCATTGGACTGATACTTCTTTTCCTTGTAGATGGTTGATTGTTACTTGATTGTCTCCCTCGATGACCACATTTTGTAAGTTGTTCAAGTTGGCCCACTTTGTTGCTTGCAGAAGAGCTAGAGCTTCTGCTTCTTCAGCTGTGGATGTCCTGAAAACTCCCCTTGCTGCTCCTTTGCAAGTACCTAACCAATTGCGCAACACCCAACCAAAACTTGCATTAGTGATTTTTGATAACATGAAGCATCACAATTAATTTTTAAAGTATCTCTTAGTGGAAAGTTCCACTGAGTTTGCAACATGGTCTTTTTTCTATTTTGTACAACTCTAGTGTTAGAACTGTGTGGGTGTCAATATGCAAAATGGCGAGAAATGTCAACAACTAACTGTTCTGGTGTTCTATTTTTTCTTTTCAAAAATTCTAAGGCATCTCTCTTTCCAAATAAACCAACATTTGGTTGCAGCCAAGGCCATGAAGATAGAATTTATGTCTCCTTTCAACCATTCATTATAATTATCTAAAAAAGAGTTATGTGTAGTGTTAGAATTTACTCCATGTGATGCCATTGGGGCTAAGCTCCAAACTGCCTTAGCATAGTGACATTTAAAAAAAGATGATAAGTGGATTCAACAGCCTGCTGACAGAAAATGCATTGTGTTTCCACATCCAGAACTGAACCCAATTTTTGTCTTGTTGGTAAACTGTCTTGAAGACACTTCCAAGTAAAAAAAATTATCCTCTGGGAAGTAAAAATGGATACTTAGGATACGTAATTTGATGGATATCCTACACCCTTGATCCGATTAAATCTTATTCTGTTTATTTCTTTGATTGATTTATGTTTGATTTTCTCTCCTATGGAACTATTCATATTAGTGAAGCAAATGTAGAAAAATAAAAAACTCATCGGTTACATTTTCATCATTTTCAAGGTCCACTTCTAATTTACATTATCGTCAACCAAATCAATTGTTTGAATTATTCCATAACATCTTCATTACACGTTTTCCTTAACAAGTTTGTGGTTTACAAGTTCTTGGAAGATTTGAATATGCATGTTTGGTTTATTAATAGTTGAAACTTTAAAAATACACATCCTCATCTTAGTTAGTATTTCAATACTTGTGAAGTAAAAACTATATCAAAGATCATAATTTTTATTTTTTTATTTTTCAGGATTTCCGGAGAAAAACGAGATCGATAAACAATTTCATACATTATCTTCCCTGTAAATAAATATTTGGTGGATTTACACCACACTTACTCCCCCCTTTTATGTCTCCTTTTTTATCCTTCTACATTTTCCACCACTTTGTAACTCCCACTACTAGTGTGATAACTTAGGTTTAATACATTTAGTAATGGACACGCATTCCATTACATTACTCCTCTAGTGCTAATGTTATCTTTACTACATTTTCTTTTGTTTGCCTATAAATTGAGGCTCATTACCTTTGTAATTGAAAAAAATAACGAGAATTCTTCTTCTTCTTTCTCTCTACATTCTATGTCTCCTTTTAGTTTATAACACGTTATCAACACTCTCTAATCACTGAGTAGGTTTTTATGATCGATTCACTTTTCTTTAGTTTTCTCAAAAACGATCAATTATTTTCCTTTGTTTTTGTGGAAACTAAAATCTTTTTTTTTTTAATTAGATTTGATTTTATTTATGTTTACATCTAATTTATATGAGCTAACTCCTTAGTTTGTCTCATAGATCACATGATGTATATGTAAATACTTTTGATTCTCAATCATATATTTATTTACCGATTATCAGATATACCTGATTGAGTAGTATTGATAAAATAGGTTTAAATTACCTACAGGAAAAAAAAAAAAAAAAAACTCTCGGAAAAGCAGTCTTTATTTTTAATCATCGACGGATTGATCGATGTTATGATCAAATATAAGTTATGAAGTAGATAAATCTTGGTTGTACGTGTACTATTTCTTTTGGGTAAGTTCACCTTGGTTTAAGATAAAGTGTAGATTTTTTTATATCATATACGTATTACAATGACATTATTTTTCTGTTCAATTTGTAATTGCGTAGCAAATTTTATTTGATACAATTGATATAAAAGCCAATTAATGCTGGTTTTCTCTCCATTGAATTTATTAGAGATGTAAAAAAATAAAAACAATTGGCATTCTAAATTATTTTGAGCCAATATGGTCTGATCTTTTTCACCGATTCAAGAAGAATGGCTGGATCATAGGTTTACAACAAACCTTAATCATTAAATATGGTTTTATCTAATAATAATCAATTGGTTTCTATTTTCATATGAGAAAACATATCAACCAAAAAGTGGATTTAATCTAGAAACGATGATGGTTTCTTTATTGTTTTAAAGAAACAATTTAAGCCAAAATAAAATCGGTTTTCTCCGCCGATCACAGTATGAGATATTGTTACTATGGTAGATAAACAGTTTCAAATACCAATAAAACGAGGAATTGTTGTCTTCTTGAGGGATATTTAGCAATTTTTGATTTTTCCTCTTGGTATAATCTCCAATATTGAAACCGTTCCACTTGTAGTTTGAATACGGTGGGACACAAAAGATCAAAGGGTGCGCACCCGGCTAGTTAGACTATAACATCTGTCTTTTTAGAGACTATATTGATCTTATTGTAATTTTATTTTGATAAAGAACGCGTCCATAATTTCCTTTTAAACCATTATCTTGTTGGCCCTAAAGGTCACGAAATTATTGAAGATTTATTTACATATTTTATTTGCTTTTGTCTGTAACCAATAAAATCTATGGTTGATTTTGAATTTGTATGTCTAATCGATTGCGATTTTAAAACAATTATTTTTATGGCTCTTGAAGTCAGAATATAATGTCCAACCCGGTGTTGTCAAAATCCAGAATTATTAAAAGTATATGTCCTCGAATTAATCGGATAATACTTTACGAAACTTGTTTTCGTGTATGAGATAAAAAAAAAATCCGTCATATTTAAGGGGAGACTATATATTAATAAGTTCCTGTTAATTAACTTTAAAAAAAGTTATATCAATTTCTCTCCCATTATGAGCAAATTGAAAAAGGTTTCCATCAAATAGGCGTGGGAATATCTCATTTAGCTTTCCATAAGCTTATGTCGTTTGAAAAGGAAAATCTGATCACACTTAGAAAGCATGTAATGTTTTAGTACATATTACAGATGTGCTCTTATAGAGTCTATCATATTACAATTCACATTCTCAAAATTAACATCTCCTCGTTTGAAGATGAGGAAATTATAACGCCTTTGAGCACTGGTACCAGTAAATTTTGAATTTCTCAAAATATGAATACACTAGAGAATTATGTGGGATCATGGTAAATTAACGATTGTCGAATATTCATTTACAGTAGCTACAGAATAACAAATGATGGTGGTTGTGAACCCCTCTACACAAATGTGATTGGTAGGCACAAAATCCAAATTACGTTGGATTAAAATCTCTTGAATAACATAATATTTGGATCCAAGACTTAACACCTTAAACGTGCAAGCCTGAATTCTGTAAATTACAGGTTGGTGTAGTCTTCATGTATTATGTGAGAAATATGATCGTTGTAAAAACGATTTCAGAGTTTTTTTTTTTCTCAAACCCTAGTTATGATTGAATGATACTTTGTTCACCATATATGATGCATTTGGCATGGTAGTCCTTAAGGACTCATATTGCATTCACACAAGAAATATGGGGAACATATTTGAATTCAGGCAGCCACCTGACTCAATTATGTCACAATACATTATGTGTTTTTAGAAATTTAGTAGCATAAATGGTGAAATTTGGATGAGGGGTAAAAATGTCATTTCAGGACCATAGACAAAACTCATCTCTCATGGGACACACTAAGCCCTTGGTCCTCAAGGCACCCATATCCACGATTTCTAGTATACGTCCCTGCGAGACACTGCTGATCGTGATGCCGTGATTCATAGCGCACATCCTCGACGAGATACTGCTCATCAAGTAGCTTCTGTAGAGCGTAAAATGTCCCCGGCAAACTTATGAACCAGAGCAGTCATAATTCCAGCATGTCTTCGTGAGACAAAGCTGGTTGGGATGCCATGACTCCAAGTATACATCTTCGCGAGATACTGCTAGTCATGTAGGCTCTGTAGATGTGTAAAAACGTCATCGGCGGACTTATGACCCAGAGCGGAGACATACATGTCTCTTGTAAGCACGACTCACCCTATTTGAAATCAAGGACTGATTCCTAGTATATCATCGCGAGATACACTGGTCATGTTTACTTTAGGCTCTGACTTGACTTACTGAGGCTTCCGAATTCCTAGAACATCCCCGCGAGATACGCTGGTTATTCTGCCAATGGGCCCTTTCGACATATTCCTAGAACATCCTTCTGAGATACACTGGTCATGTTGGCCCCATAAATACGGACGCAATTGACTCCTAGCACATCTATGCAAGATACGCTGGTCAAAGACAAGTGAGCTGAAATCTCACAGAGACATTATTAGGTGCACGTGCAAGCTTTCTTTTCTCTCCCAAGCATGTCCAAGATGACTTCGGAGAGATTTCATCGTGTTGGCCAAGTATCGAACGAATATCATCCCATTGGCCAAATATCAGACGGTCTCAAACCCGTCTGCCAAATATCAGACGGTCTCAACCCGTCAGCCAAATCTATGACGGCCTCAAACCCTTCAGCCAAATCTTCGACGGCCTCAAATCCGCCGGTTAAATCTCTTACAGCCTCAGTCGCGTCAGCTAAACCTCATGTGGCCTCATCCGAACTGAGCCATCTCGTCTGAAGAGTTTTATACACGTATAAAACTCAGGAACAATCCTCACCTAGGGTTCAAGCCTATTTCTCAGCCTCCCAAACACACTCACGACTAGTAAATTGAGCCTGAACTATACATGTCTATCCAAAAACGTGGATAAGCTCTCTTGAGATCTGCATGCTCAACAAAGGGACTCACAAGCGATAATACGGTCTCCACGTGATATATGTGACTGGTTATGGAGAGAGAGAATATTGAAGTGGCTTATGGACTCTCCTTCTGAGTTTTTGATTATGGTTGGGTAGTGAACGGCTTCCTTCTTTGAAATCCTTGCAGCTCTCAGAGTCTTGATGGTGACAATGTTGAAGTCATAGGCCGCATCAATCAGTATGCTGTCAAACTCGACGTCCTTCAAGTGAGCGGTGGTTAGGAGTCCCCAGTCGCATCTATCGGTCATGCTTTCTAGGAGAGGTTGGGGTTTGGGAGAGGCTTCCTTGGCTGGATTCTGGAGAAGTCGTTCTATGTCCTCTCGTGTTATAAAGTTGGACTGTTGATTCCTTTCTGATTGCCGCTCGGGAGCTATACGAACTTCTTCGTCCATAAATATATTCCCTGTTGAAGTACTTGCGCCAGGAGTCATGAAAGTGTTCCTTGTATGCTCCATTTGGGGGTGGCGCGGTTCTGGTGGTAATCTTTCCGTTAACGTCTTGAGAAAAGTGAGTACCTCCTTTTGAGTTATAGCCATATCCGTCTGAGGTTTGGCAAGAACTTCATGTATTTCCATTAAATCGGTAATGGTAATAGGAGGTTGGTTTCCCCTGGTTCCTCCAGTCTCCCGTCCTGATGAAGTAGTGGTGGCTACGGTCATGATCCTTGACAGGGAGGAGTGGTGGCTACGGACCTGGAAGGAAGAGTGGTGGCTACGGTCATGGATCTTGGCAGGGAGGAGTAATGGTGGCTACGTCCATGGGTATTGGAAGGAAAGAGCGACATCTATGAGCACGAACCTTGGACGACCACTTCCATGAGCATATAACACACGTATGTGAGTTTATTCCTTCTTTTCTTTCCCCTCGTTATTTTCGGCGAAGCGGATCCTCCCTGATTCCATGCGTGTGTAAGCTCTCCTATTGTTGCTTGTCTGATTGTAAGCGTTCCCTTGGTGTATTGTCTTGATTAAAATTTCATATTGGTATCTTCTTGCCAGAACGGCCACAAAATCTTCATTCGATATAGATTTCCAGCTGTCACGTAGTCGAGAGTTTCGGCTGCCATTTATAGCTCATTCATTGGATTAACGTTCCCTATTAGTATGTTGTAGATGACTTCCATGCGAATCGTTCGGTATATATCTCACCCCCATATTCTTCACCAATTAGTGCTAGCTTCATTTCTTCCAAAGGACAGTGTAAAAACGTTTCTGACAGAGTTTTTTTTTTGCAAAATGACCCGTAACCTTGCTGACTACATACCATGTTCTAAAACGCTTTTTAATGAATGTTTAGGTTGCTCTATGGTTTGTACTTCAATCCACATGCTTGAACCATCTTTTGCTAACTATGACGCCTTTATGATTTTTTAGCGGGCGTACGACCCAAATGGAAAAGTACCTGAGGAGGGAGTCTTGGAGATTACCGTGGGTGACGCTGCTAATGAGGTGTCTCTCTTTGTGAGTTATCTCTTGATGTGTTAGCGCCAGCAGTATACTTGGAAATCGAAGGCTTCAATTCTGGATCTCTTAACGTAGTCATCGAGATGCCTGTTATTTTGCTGGAACATCATGTCCAAGTCTTGAGGGTGATCGTCTCGGAAATGAAGAGATATTTATGGTAGGGAACATCACCATCTGGAACCGATGAGAGGTTTTTGTTCGAAGCGTTGTTGCTGTACTCGGTGTAAGCTCTTCTGGTAGGAAGGCAATTTGGAAAACTCTTCGAGTCATAACATCTTGTGATACTCGTATTCCTCCTAAGTATTCCAACGATGGGAGATATGTTCTTCAACATTACCCGCTTCCTGGGCAAAGGAAATATGGGAAACGTGGGTCCTTTTGGTATAGCAACTTATCGAATCTCCTCTGCGTGAGGTTATCTTGGCTGCGGATTCTTTCTTGGCATGATGACGCGTGCATCGTTATCTTTTTAAGGATGCTCCCTTGACGTGTCGGCTCCAGTACATCTGAAGATGTCACGGACTTGCTCTTGCTTGGATTGTCCTGCTTGCTCTTGCTTGGGTTGGCATAATAGGAGAACCCCTTTATGATGATTTGAAGATGTGTCAAGCCTCCTTTGTTACTTTTTCGTGATCTCTATAGGTGCCTTTCTAGGACTCCACTGATGTTGAGATTTGTTGTCGACTATCTCCATATTGGAACAATGACTATGCGAATCTTCCCTTTATCTCTCTGGGCATGGACCCTGGCGACATTAATATCAGTGAAAAGACGAGGGTACCCAAATATACCTCAATCTAAAACTTTTCCAATAAGTCATTTCTCCGAAAGTGATTGTCTATGGACTGAGTGGAGATAATACAACTAATCGGTTCACACTTTGTGTGATCGTCTATGGATACGAGATCGAGACAATACGACAACAAGATAACTTGTGTGATTGACTATGGATACAAGATCGAGACAATACAACAACGAAGTATGATTACTTGATAAAAGGTTCGGACTTAACCAAACACAGTAATTATGAATTAACGTTTGTTTATTTTACTTCTAATTATAATAAAACAATTATAATTGCGGAAATAGAAAAGTAAAAGACACAGCAAGATTTTGTTAACGAGGAAACAGCAAATGCAGAAAAACCCCGGGACCTTGTCCAGAATTGAATACTCTCAGAATTAAGCCGCTATACAAAATCTAAACCAACTTCGTATAGTTGAGACCAAACAACTAAACCTATAGTTCACCTAGTTCCCTCTGTATCCTTGCGCCTCCAACTTGTAATAAGTCACGCACTTGGAACAATTCCTTTGGTTCGTATTCCAAACAGTAAAGGAACAACAAATCTGTTCGGTAACAACTCTTTTCAAATAACGTGATATGAGTTTGACAAAAGGCTCTTCCGTTTATCCCAATAAACTCCTTTGTCGGGTTCTTAGATCAATCTCTTCAACAACTACCAAAGTAATTGTTTAGACTATGCAATCAATACTATGAATCACAAAGAAATGTATTGATGCCGATCTACTCAACTAATCAATCAAGATTATCACAAAGATAAACCGATTTTAGTTGGATCCCTCCAGCCGATCAAGTTTTGTGCACACCAAAGATTATGAACTCAAATAAGAAATCTTCTTTGTCTTCAAATCTTCTTAGATCTTCAATAAACATCTGCACACAAACAACTTGAATCTCTTATGATCAATCACACACAGAACGGAGTCTGTTAACGATGGATTATCACAAGACGTCTTTAGATCTACAAACAGTTCTAAAGATCCCCTTCGACACTTCGATCTAGTTTGAGTGAATTTTATATCAGAAGAGAAGATTCTCAAGCATTAAAAAACTAGGTACAATCAAAGTTCAACAACCGTTAATCAATCAAATCAATCGAAAACTAATAATAAACTGCAATTATCTTGTTTCCCACCAACGGTACTCGTAGAGTGTGACGGATTAAAAAAATCTGGACTTCCAAGAAACCGGGTTTCGGTCCGCTTGGCAAGATCCGACTCTCTGATACGCCACTCAAGAAAACGGACTTCCAAATTTTTGGAACCAATTCGAATTTACCCTGCAAAATGTTCATTGAATTATCCCAAACTGCTTTATAAACAAACACAGATACAATTATAATTCAAGGGTCATAGAATCCTACACATAATTTCCATCTTTATGAGGAAACAATATCTTTCGGATACTAGACACCATCAGCCAATTTCCAATGGCGAGGAATGGCCAGTTGCCAATTCTAATTGCTTATATGGCTAGTTGCCAATTCTAATTGCTTATATGGCCAGTTGCCAATCCTAACAATTTATATGGCCAATTGCCAATCCTACCAATTTATATGGCCAGTTGCCAAAGTTAAAGGATGGCCAGTTGCCAACCCACTATCGGCCAGTTGCCGATGATATAAATCGGCCAGTTGCCAATATTAAAGGATGGCCAATTTCCAACCTACTATCGGCCAGTTGCCAATATTAAAGAATGGCCAGTTGCCAACCTACTATCGGCCAGTTGCCTATGGTAAAAATTGGCCAGTAGCCAATGCCAGTGTTGCAATCATCTCCGAATAGATTGTATGAACTGCAAAGTAGCAACCAACCCTCTTCAGACGATATGAACAACCTTAAAGAGTTGTGCTGAACCGCATAGCAGCTGCATACGTACCCTCTCCGTTGCTCGAAGGGATCAAGCATGACCGTAGTTCGTCATTTTATTTTAGATAGTATGAACTATTCGCAGTAGCAACTATCTCTTATCAACTATCAAATCCTTTTACAGTGTACATACACAATGAATAATGAGTACCCAAAAATAATCCACATTCCCAAAATGTCAACTCACAACTTACCGCCATTAGTAAACATTCTTATGTTATTATAATTTATGAAATCCAAATCAAGCAAGAAATAATGGAATTTACAAACCAATAAGCCAATTATGCTACCTTCCCTAGAAATTTGCAGATGTAAAGACCTGATACGATACAATAGCACATAAAAAATATACATATATATATATATATATATAGGTTTATTAAGAGCAAGTCAAACCAACCATTGATATGGTATACGGACTAAACCACGGAATCTAGAATGGAGAAATTCAAAGGTATTTAATAACCCCAACACTGGCAACAATGTGAGAAGAAGACTTGCTAGAATAGTGTTCAAAGGAATTAGATAGAAATTTGGTGTCATGACCGAAGGCACTTAAATTCAGTAGCAGAAAGCAACTGTCCGTCGGGGTAGTAAATAATGAATTTAACCACTTAAAGAGACGTAAGAATGTAAACATGACTCACCCCTGAGGTTTAATTTTGAAGCTGGATGACAGTGAAGTTAAATTGCTTAATATTTAAGGGTCTCTACTCTCTAGCCATAGAGAAAGATGCTGAAAAATAGTACAACAATAAATACAACTTCATTTCCCCATTGCCGTACTCACCACTCAACCCAACCAATAACCAAATGTATATTTGTATTAGTTTCCACTAGACACATTCGTGCAATAATCGAACAAGATTCTGGCAACTAAATTCATGACATACAAATGACTCCTCTGCTGCAAAATCTCGTTTCAAATATGTTCCGTTGGTCTAGCAAGTAAAATATTGAAAAAACAAAATATCCACTAATATGAGTGCGACCAATTTCACTCATTTTGTCTACAAAATGACCTGAACAACGTCATCTGTGAACAACACCAAAAAGTAAGTACAAGACATTATATCTCAGAAGGGGAAGACACTAGACGGGCATAAAAGAAGAAAGACATGGAATTATTAGATTTTGAATCCCATTCATTTATAAAACAATAAGATTTGAGTATTTGACCATAAAAAGAAGACAAGGCAATTTCCCTTTTCAGTTAAGATATTCACATAATGCTCTTTCCAAGTTAAACCACTACTTATATAGTTTCCATTCGAAGGCATTGTAACAAAATACAAAATCTACTATAAACTGCCGTATGCATAATTTGAAGTAGAACATTTAAGCTAATTTTATAGTTTAAACTATAAGTCCTAACCTCGAATTAAAGTTTTAAGGATGAACTGACCTTTAAAGGTCTCACCAAAGCTAACTAGAAATTAGCTATCCATAATTGTGTTTAGGATAAATCTTTTTCTAACATGGAAACAATAGTACTGCCTTATAAAGACAACACCAGCAACACCCACCTAATTAATGGAATGAGACAACTATCAACGTTAACAAACAAGCCAAAACACCATTCACTTATACGAAGTAGCTGGAGGTTAACCGTTTCCGAAAAAAATGGGAATGTCAACTAAAGTATGACTGTGAGTAATAGTGATAGGGACAATTAGTCTAACATTTATCCTCTTTTATTAAACAAAGATTCTTTGTTATAGAGCAACACAATGACAATGAACTGGTGGCAAAATGGATCACCAATCTGTATCCCGAGAAAGCAACTAAACTATAGTGCGACATCATTTACACTAACTATCCACTGTCAGTACAAACCACTTAAACAAGTACATATGTGTTAGACCACAAACTCCATAAATTATTGGCAAAACACTTCTTGCTATATCTTTTCGTTCGTCCAATGCGAACAGCTAAGCTCTAGTAATACTGATCCATACTAACTTAAGGAGGCTTGGCATTAATTTTAGCAAACGATACTAAATATATAGCATTCTGATAATGAACCAAAAAGAACACATCATGATTCATAAAAATATGTAAAGAAGACAAAAGAATATAATAAGAACCTTTAACAGCTTCCTTCTCCTTTCAGGCATTTTATCAGGCACTTAGTGAGTAGTTTCTTTGGTGTCGAGATGTTTGTTTTTCCTGATTGAAATGATCTCCTCTCATAGCTTCTGCACCTTCTATTTGTTGTCTAAGAACAACCCAAGTTTCCTTATCATTTTTAGAATGTTAAAACAACCAGTGGTACACAGTAGCTTTGATTCAAATAAACCCAATATTACTAGTCATTCAAACTGACTAACTTACACGATTCGAATTGACAAACATGAAATTGACATAAAATGCAGGTATCCCATGCTTTATTTTATCACATAAATTAAAGTTTAATCATTCAATTTCTAGAAGAAAAGGAAACTCTAGGTTTGTGTGAACCCTAAATCCTGTATTTATTTTCAAGAACTTCAATTCAAGGGAGAAACTATACCAAGTACTTAATAGAACATGCATCCGTGCGTTAGTGCAATCCCACCAATCGGTATGAATCTCCATGTTCAGTGAGTAGAAAATGATTACTCAATCAGCTTCAAAATTGCAGAACATGAAGAAGAATTTTTCAAACCCATTTATAAAGCCAACCAATATAAACTACATCAGCAACTTGACATAACCATGTCCCTATCAAGTTCATTGATCGTGATTTTCAATTTCGTTCTCTCAATATCTTTTTGTTTTACCAGAAAAAGAAGATGAGAGCAGGAAGAGAAATTCCTAAAATTGTTTCTGTAAAGTTGGTACAGAGGTAAGCCCAGGGAAAACAAGGATATGGAATGCTAATATACCACCACCACGTGCTACCACGTGCTCTAAATGCAAGCCCTTACTCTCTATTGAAGCACCAAAAAATTATAATTAAGGAAGCCCAAAATTGTAAAAGACACACTAACAATGGATTTTCATTTCATTCTTTTTTTTTTTGCACTCTTAGTGTGGTTTCAACCCCAATGGGTTCAGTCAAATCCGCCAAAAGGTACAGAATGCTACATAGAGGTTCTCAATCCCAAAGAAGTCTTTAAAACGAGCGGTCGTAAGAGATTTCGCCTAATTAGGGTACTTTCCTCTCCGAATAGACGGCTCCACCAGTAACAACACAGCTAGGTAGTTTTGCTGGCTCTGAGGATTAGTTTGCTCGGAATGCAAACTTCAATATTTTTAGACCAAGGAAGTTTGGACACCAAGGAATTTCCAAAACCGAATATTCTCAAAGATATGCAATAAAGTCCAAATCGGTTTTCATAATTCCTCGAAATGCTCTGTCCAAATATTGACCGAAATCTCAGTAAAAAATCTCCAATTAGTAAATGCACATTACCAATTTTTATTTTCTAAAGATATGCATTTAATTGCTGGAAATTAAAAGCATATGAAACTAAAAACCTTAATTAAAAGATTCTCAATTTATTTCGATCCGGGATTCTCCTTTAGTTATTAAGGAGTATCTTTGAACAATAAAAGATAAGAATTACTGCATATGTTCAAAGTATGTCGACATCTTTACTTTGTAAATCCTTTTTCATATTTACAATCTTGGAACTGATTTTCCACACTTCCAAACAAGTTTAGAATTGGTTCATCTGACTTCCAAGAACTATGTGATTGATTATCCTATCAAATCACCAATCACGGGTTTAACGGTTCTACCAAAACAAGTTTCGGTTCTACCTGCATGTGGGTACTAGGATCAGTCACACTAGCTTTCCAAAAATTGGTTGACTAGGTACTAGGATCGGTTACCACATATTTATGGTATTTAACTTGTAATTGGTTGCACAAATCATAGGATCGGTTACCAATTACTAAGACTTGTTGTACCTCTTACAAGGATCGATTCCACATACTTGTGATCGGTTGCACCTCTTACTAGGATCGGTTCCCCAATGTCTATAGTTGGTCATACCAATTACAAAATATCGATCATACCATCTCAGGTGATTACTTAAGATCGATTTCACTAATAAAAGTCATACCAATACAAAAGTCAGGCATTGTGAATAGTTTTACCAAGATACATAAACAAGTTATGAGCGGTTATACTAAACACACATATTGGTAATCCAAAAATTTGCAATGAATAACAATACCAATAAGCCTAACGATTTCCCTTTCGATTCACAAAACAAGTTTATGAATTGTACTTCCTTTAAACGAATGTAAAACATTGTTTATTAAGAAGAAATCTTCACCCATACCCATACATAATCACAATAGCATTCATACGATTATGTCAATGTCTTATATACGAAGTTCAAAAGATAGACGTTATACTTCGTATTGTAATTCCTTAATACCGTCTAACTAGAGTATAATCATTCACAGCTTCGCAGTTATGTTTTCAATATGCACGACTTGAAAGATACGTTAGGAATGAAACAGTTCAAGTCAAATATTACTAACCTCAAGCGGAAGGATGATGTCGTCGTTGTAGTTCTTTACTTCTTCACATTCTTCAAAGTCTTCACGTAATACTTGTAAGTCTCATATCCTAATAACTTTCTAGCTAACCTTTACGAAGTTGACTCTAGTAAATAATCAAGCGACTCTTTAAATGAGTTTTGATTCACTAAAATATGATAACCAAACTTGACATACCAACGCTTGGTGGGTTCAACCGAGCTATGCTGTAACAATCTCCCCCTTTGTCAATTTTAGTGACAAAACTCTTACATCATATGGATAAACAAATTACAAGAATTCATTACACATACGCTTGATTCCAAGTTTCAACAACACAATAACATGTATACATTCAATCCACAAATGCCGATGTTGACATTATAATAACAAAGTTAATACTCCCCCTAAAGGTGAGATAGGTAGATTTTCAACCAACACGTCTTTGTTATTCCCTTTGTATTTAAGATAACCACAAGTATCAATATGATATGTTACTCCCCCTTAGTCTATGCTTTACTCTTTCGTTAGATATAACGTTTAAGCACCATTGTAATTTCCTTATTAATACCAAAACACTTGTTTACTCCATATATTTCTCCCCCTTTTTGTCACAAAATGACAAAGGTACGAGCAAATAAAAGACAAACCGAAAGGATCTTACATATCTTAAAAAAAGACTTGCAAAACCTATAAGAATTAAGCACGAGGGTTCCACACACCATTTTAGATAACCAATATCAAAATCGAAACTACAAAGTAATTTTGTTTTGATATGTCACCAAGGAAACAATTTCCCGAAGCAATTTTCCCTAATAGTTTAGCAAATCAAAAATTGACTAAGAACCTTAGTTCTTTTGCTAAACCGATTGTACAAATACAATCGCTTGTTCGATAAGACCAAATTAAAGATCAGAATTAACTCTATTTTTCTCATAAGGTTCTAATTATTCAAATAATAACTTAGACCTTTCACTTTTAAACAAGACAGGTACTAGGTTAGTTAACTAGCATTTCTTGTTAAGGCATTAGATTAGACTTGAATAACCGAAACCTCCACTTTGATAAGTCTAACTAAGATCAGAATTAACTTAGTTTCTCTTATCCGGAATTGAATTGGACTAAACAATTCATCCCGAAAACCTTTTTGTTAAGCCATAAACAATTCATACAAACCAAATAAATCAACTTGTATAATTATTTACCTCAACCAGAGGCAATTGAAACAAACATAGACTTGCACCGAAATTTCGTAAGACTAAACAATTGATACCAAACCATAAAGAAAGATAACAATAGTTTTTCTTAACCGGAAACAATTGAATCACACACACACACATCCATACACAAATAATGGTATAAACATCAATTGTACCGAAATTTTGTTAAGAAAAAACAATAAAAATATGCAATAAAATCAGGCTTTTCTTAAACAAGAAAACGATTAACTAACAAATTTGTTACCTCAACTTCCGCATCCTCTTCTCCCCAGAAAGATATATCATTAAGCACAAGTTCACATAGAACTCTCCCCCGTTGTGTTGTCATCCTCCCGCCAAAACAAAAGAACAACAACAAAGAGCAACCTTTACCAGAGAAAGGTTGAAAATCGATTTTAACTAATGCGATGCAAAAGTTGAAACCCCGAAACACATATGCTTTTATGCTAAACCAAAAACGATTCAACATATTGTGACTTTTTCACATATTAGTTTCAATCAGAACCCCTTATGATCCTTTGATAAAGCCTACCATCATGGGCTAGAACTCAATCCCGCTAAATAAAAAAGTCACCCAAACCATAAGGGTACACACAATATGAGATCGATTATTAAGGTTGTGAAAACCCAAATCAAACATCTCATAATACATACATAACAATAATATAAAGCATTCAAGCACAGGCTATGTAATTGAAAAACTATCACACGAAAAATTATAAAATAATAATTATATTCATAAATAATAGATAGTTTTATTCAAAATAGACCTTATACAATTATTGAAAGAAATCAAAAACTGATGTCTATTCTTCTGATTAAGAATTACAGCATGTATCTTAATCTTTTGTGGTGCTCTTATTGTTTACTGAGATTTCATCAATACTCAAACTTTTGAAGCATGTCTCAAGAGACTTGTCTGCAACCACTTCCTGTTTTTCAAGTTCTTCAATTAGAACCTTGAGTTCAGCAAGAACACTTCTTGTTTGATCAATTCTTTCTTTGAGCCAATCTTGATGTTGAACTGTCATAACGAGATTGGTTCTCAGTTCTTCAAAATCTTGGATATGGTGAATCATACTATCAGAACGAATCCATTTGGTTTCGGTTGGATCTTGAAGGTTGTAAGCCAACAGACATGACTCATCTTGAGATCCATTCGAACTATCTGAATCATAATCAAACATGTTTTTTGATATGTTTTTCTTCTTCCTTTCTGTATTGATTCCTTGACAATCCTTAACCTTTTGAGCTTCCTCCTTATTAGCTTTTGTGACACTACGAGTTATTAGAGGCATGCTCGGTTATTTAAATAGGGATTGATCAGGGTTTCAGAATACAAGCAAGAGATAGTTTATCTTTAAGAAGAGACAACTCTTGGACCGAAAATATCAGGAAATTCCAAAAATATTAAAAGAATATATTCAGTTTCCTTTGTCTGAACTTCTCATGCTTGAAGGTTTATTAAAATTCGAAAATTCTAAATAAAACCTATTTTTGGAAGATCATGATAAACATGAAATTTTTTTAGACAGATATGGTTTTGCAGTCAGCCATAAAATGTCACAGAATTTTTGATAAACAAATACACATAAAAATGTGCTCTTGGTTTATTGTGCTTTTCCCATATGTAATTAAGAGAACGAAAGAGGATGAGAGTGCACAATTTCGATACAACTAAGTTGTATCGGGGTAAGCTTTTTCTAGCTTACAACGAGTATCAGACACATAGTTTATGTTTCTCTTTGGGAATTTCTTCCCTAAATATTTTCTCCCAAGATAACGATCTTTTCTTACTCTAGAGATATGATCATGTGGAGAAGATGTACTGATGTGAGAATTTTAAGGGATAAATAAATCTCTCTTAATTCTGGCAATGAGATTTTCGTACGATTTTCTCATTCTAAGGATTTCCTTATGATACACATCAGCATGATTATCTGAAACAATTATTGGAAATTCCTGATTGTCTCCATTGGCAGAGATTCTCTCTTTTCCTTTCTTCTGGAGTCGTTTTTCATCAAAACAAAAACTGTTTCGATATGGATGAGGAGGAACCTTTTTTCAGAAACGATTATCAACTCTTACTTATGATTCTTTTGAGTTGACTTTATCGAAATGTGGTAAATTATGTCTTTCTGCTAAGGAATGATCTTTCAGCTTTTTAAGACAAGAAACTTCTTTCAATATTTTTACCACCGTATTTTGAAGAAGTACAAGTTTCCTGTCAAGTGACTGAAAGTTGTATTCCTTAAGATCACATTCACGGAATCGGTTCAAAGTTTCCTTTGGACAAAATTTCGTCTGATCATCAGTAGATGTAAAAGTTGGTTTCTAATCCTCTCCTGACTTGATGTAGTTAGGTAAACTACCATCATCATGATCTGTTTCGGATGTGATCAAACAAGTTTTGTTATCACAATCTCTCAAAGTAGAGCAAGGACCTTTGGTTTCTTCATCATAAGAAATTATAACAGAATCATTAGTCAAAGTCATAGGATGTGTCTCTTTATCTTGAGTAAGAATTTTACCAAGAGCTTCTAATTTGACAGTGAGATCCATATTCTCTTTGGCTAGAATATCTAGTTGAATGTCTTTATCTCTGATCTCACGTTTAAGAAGATTTGACTCTGTCTTTAATATTAACATTCTTGTAGACAGAGATTTAATAGGCTTTAGGAGTTTTATCAACTCTTTATCATCATCTTCTTTTCCATCAGAGAACGACTCATATGTACTCTTGATTTTCGTAACTCCTGGATCATGAGTTAACAAAGTGGTAACATCTTCAACTATTGAGTATTCATACTTTTGCATAACGTTAACTGAATCAGACATAGATTCAATTCTTACAGGTTGGATCGCACCAAACACATATTGTTAGATCTTTTTGGCTTTGCTTGCTCTGATACCAATTGAAAAGATGAGGGTACCCAAATATATCTCAATCTAAAACTTTTTCACCCATAAGTCCTTTCTCCTAAAGTGATTGTCTATGGACTGAGTCGAGATAATACAACTAATCGGTTCACACTTCGTGTGATCGTCTATGGATACGAGATCGAGACAATACGATAACAAGATAACTTGTGTGATTGACTATGGATACAAGATCGAGACTATACAACAACGAAGTATGATTACTTGATAAAAGGTTCGGACTTAACCAAACTTAGGAATTAACGTTTGTGTAATTTACTTCTAATTATAATAAATCAATTATAATTGCGGAAATAGAAAAGTAAAAGACACAGCAAGATTTTGTTAACGAGGAAACCGCAAATGTAGAAAAACCCCGGGACCTTGTCTAGAATTGAATACTCTCAGAATTAAGACGCTATACAAAATCTAAACCGACTTCGTATAGTTGAGACCAAGCAACTAAACCTATAGTTCACCTAGTTCCCTCAGTATCCTTGGCCTCCAACTTGTAATAAGTCACGCACTTGGAACAATTCCTTTGGTTCGTATTCCAAACAGTAAAGGAACAACAAATCTGTTCGGTAACAACTCTTTTCAAATAACTTGATATGAGTTTGAAAAAAGGCTCTTCCATTTATCCCAATAAACTCCTTTGTCTAGTTCTCAGATCAATCTCTTAAACAACTACCAAAGTAATTGTTTAGACTATGGAATCAATACTATGAATCACAAAGAAATGTATTGATGCTGATCTACTCAACTAATCAATCAAGGTTATCACAAAGATAAACCGATTATAGTTGGATCCCTCCAGCCGATCAAGTTTTGTGTACACCAAAGATTATGAACTCAAATAAGAAATCTTTTTTGTCTTCAAATCTTCTTAGACCTTCAATAAACACCTGTACACAAACAACTTGAATCTCTTGTGATCAATCACACACAGAATGGAGTCTGTTAACGATGGATTATCACAAGACGTCTTTAGATCTACAAACAGTTCTAAAGATCCACGTCGACACTTCGATCTAGTTTGAGTGAATCTTATATCAGGAGAGAAGATTATCAAGCATAAATATACTAGGTGCAATTAAAGTTCAACAACCGTTAGTCAATCAAATCAATCGAAAACTAATAATAAACTACAATTATCTAGTTTCCCACAGACGGTACTCGTAGAGCTTCCCAATCCCAAAGAAGTCTATAAAACGAGGGGTCGTAAGAGATTTCGCCTAATTAGGGTACTTTCCTCTCCGAATAGACGACTCCACCAGTAACAACACAGCTAGGTAGTTTTGCTGGCTCTGAGGATTAGTTTGCTTGGAATGCAAACTTCAATATTTTTAGACCAAGGAAGTTTGGACACCAAGGAATTTCCAAAACCGAATATTCTCAAAGATATGCAATAAAGTCCAAATCGGCTTTCATAATTCTTGGAAATGCTCTGTCCAAATATTGACCGAAATCTTAGTAGAAAATCTCCAATTAGTAAATGCACATTACCAATTTTTATTTTCTAAAGATATGCATATAATTGCTGGAAATTAAATGCATATAAAACTAAAAACCATAATTAAAAGATTCTCAATTTATTTCGATCTGGGATTCTCCATTAGTTATTAAGGAGTATCTTTGAACAATAAAAGATAAAAATTACTGCACATGTTCAAAGTATGTCGACATCTTTACTTTGTAAATCCTTTTTCATATTTACAATCTAGGAACTGATTTGCCACACGTCCAAACAAGTTTAGAATTGGTTCATCTGACTTCCAAGAACTATGTGATTGATTATCCTATCAAATCACCAATCATGGGTTTAACGGTTCTACCAAAACAAGTTTTGGTTCTACCTCCATGTGGGTACTAGGATCAGTCACACTAGCTTTCCAAAAATTGGTTGACTAGGTACTAGGATCGGTTACCACATATTTATGGTATTTAACTTGTAATCGGTTGCACAAGTCATAGGATCAGTTACTTACTAAGACTTGTTGTACCTCTTACAAGGATCGATTCCACATACTTGTGATCGGTTGCACCTCTTACTAGGATCGGTTCCCCAATGTCTAGAGTTGGTCATACCAATTACAAAATATCGATCATACCATCTCAGGTGATTACTTAAGATCGGTTTCACTAGTAAAAGTCATACCAATACAAAAGTCAGGCATTGTGAATAGTTTTACCAAGATACATAAACAAGTTATGAGCGGTTATACTAAACACACATATTGGTAATCCAAATATTTGTAATGAATAACAATACCAATAAGCCTAGCGATTTCCCTTTCGATTCACAAAACAAGTTTATGAATTGTACTTCCTTTAAACGAATGTAAAACATTGTTTATTAGGACGAAATCTTCACCCATACCCATACATAATCACAATAGCATTCATACGATTATGTCGATGTCTTATATACGAAGTTCAAAAGATAGACGTTATACTTTGTATTGTAATTCCTTAACACTATGTCTAACTAGAGTATAATCATTCACAGCTTCGCAGTTATGTTTTCAATATGCACGACTTGAAAGATATGTTAGGAATGAAACATTTCAAGTCAAATATTACTAACCTCAAGAGAAAGGATGATGTCGTTGTTGTAGTCCTTTACTTCTTCACATTCTTCAAAATCTTCACGTAATACTTGTAAGTTTCATATCCTAGTAACTTTCTAGCTAACCTATAAGAAGTTGACTCTAGTAAATAATCAAGAGACTCTTTAAATGAGTTTTGATTCACTAAAATATGACAGCCAAACTTGACATACCAACGCTTGGTGGGTTCAACCGAGCTATGGTCTAACAATCAATGATAACTTTGAGGCGTTTCCGGTTTGCTCCATATAACACTTATGGTGTTGCAAAAAAAGACGGTTGCTCCATCCGGATCTAGAGAGAAGCCATTGTGCCCTTTTAAGTAGAAGCCACGTCTTCTTGTGCCTCAATGCTGATTTATGGTCCTTTCATCTAGGAGATTTACTGGTGTTCATCTATCCAAGGAATTTCCAGTAGCATTGCTTGAAAAAGCATTTTTGTGAAGCTTCTTAGCGAACAGAACACCGGAATTAAAATTGGTTGTTGAACTTAAATTGAGTTTAATGATTGAATTGGATCTAAGATCCACCCTTTTGAAATTGAGAAAGCTGGAATAAATATTGAGAAACTGATTTTACAACCGAGAGATTAATCCCTCACTGTGGTCGCCAGTTGTTTTGGGGTAAAAACTGATTTTGCTGGTTTTGGTAAATTTGGGTGTGTTGATGAGAAACGAATCTAAACCATAAACAAATGTACTGCAAGGGAGTACTTTTAGATTCGAGAGATCAATCTGTACAATCCTGGCCTAAACCAAGAAATGGTCGTTCCAGTCTTGCTTCGGTCACAAAGTGAATGAGAAGGGTTGATCTTAGGGAGGGAGGAGAAGAAGGTGTTGAGATCAGAATGGTTAACTCTGAAGGTATGGCTATTTTTATGACTTATATCAGAATATGGAAATGGCTTGCGGAATGTAACTATCAGTTCTTGGTGTTTTCTTGATACTGTATTGTTAACCAAAACTCTGTCATTGGTTGAAATAGGTTGAAACCTATTTATACAAGTCATAATTGAATGCACCCTGATCTCATAGGAATGGGAGTAGTTGAGTGAAGGAGGAGCGGGATCGTGTGAAAATGTTGAAAACCACGTCTTTCAATGAGAGAAGACGGGTCGTTACACACCCACTACTTCTCTGCTGCCACTAACTGTCCGCTTTTCCTTACACTTTCTCATAATGGGCGTGTTGCACGCCGCACACTGTAAACCGCCATACCAATACCCTGATGAACATCCCCCAGTTTGTGACATGTTTGATGTCTCGAGTAATTTCGTGGAAAATATGGAGCAAGTTGCTGAATGGGTCTTGTTTGCAAGACCTTGTCATTCTGACCAATCACGTGCAAGCCAGGCGGCGGGTGGTCATGTGTGGCGAACCAAGTCATGAAACTTGCCGCAAAGAATAGCATGTGGCGCTATTATGTTAAATAACTAAGTTATTTGTGAAACCGATACTTATAAAATATCGTGTGTACTCGATGCATGTAAAGCATCGCTTTTAATCAAGCAGCTCAAAATAATCGATGCATGTGAAGCATCGTTGTATAGAACCTGTCTTGGTTGGTCGCGAAACCTAGTGTCTTAAAAGGAGCGTGACCGGCCACTTTCAGGAAGCTGCTGGGAGCTGTTCATGCATGCCAAAAGTAGGCCGGTCGGTCCTTATAGGAGAGTGATGGCTGGTAGCCATTTCGACATCCTATTGGTCGGTCCAAGTTAAATCTAGACCTGTTAAATTGGCTAGCCAAATTGGATGACTGAGATGATTTGCGGCAGTTATTGGTTGCCGCTAATTTATTTAAGATTTTTATAAGGAGCGCGGCCAGCAATCTTTGGGCGCGCGTTTAGGAGCCATATGGGCGGTCGCGGCTTGGCCGATTGCTCCTCATGGAAGAGGGCGGCCAATGGTCACGGCCACATTTTGTTTGGCGCCTAGAACAGAAGTTTGGTCGGCCAATTCGTCTGGCGAAGTTGGGCGGTCAAGATGATTTGCGGCAATTAATGGCTGCCGTTGATTTACTTTAGGTTTTAAAATCCGTGTGGCCCACCTATTTTGGGCTAACGGTTTTTGGTGCTAGCGGCACGCTGGGAGTTGTTCAACTGACCAGCACTGTAGCCGAGCCACTGGTGAGCATACTTGAACCTTGCCCGTTTATCGAGATTAAATCTAGGCCGATCAATTCGGCTGGCGAAGTTGGGCGGTCAAGATTGTTTTACGGCAGTAATGTAATGACGCTTAATAAAATTAGGGTTTTGTAGTTCGCGTGGCCAACTGTTTTGGGCTAAGCGTTTGGTGGCTCCGCTTGCGAGTTGGAAGGAGGTCGATCGTCCTAAGCATTAGCAGGACCGCCAGTGTACATGATGGCGCTTGTCTGACCATGTTAGGAGGCGGCTAAGTTTGATAAATCGACTGGCCAAAACATACGGTTGTGATCGTTTTAAGACTGACATGGGCAGTCTATATTAAATTCCTTAAGGAATTGGGTATGTCGACCAACCAACTTTCAATATTAATTTAAAGTACATGTGGCGCTTTTGGAGCGATTTGATTGGTCGATGGGAAAAGGGGTCCGGCAAGTAGCAACATGGAGTGTGGTCGGCCGGCAATGGGCGGAGCCTGCTGAGGCAAATCGACCGTCCAAGTGGCACGGCCACGCTTCCTTTTGTTGCTACTCTTACTTGCCGTAGTTCCTCTTTATTTCTTGTTTTCTGATTTTTTGTAGGATCTTGCTCCTACTAGCTCCGTGATGGATCAATTTCCTAGTTTTCCTAGGTTTAGTTTCGACCAATAGGGTTTGAATTATCGCATAGGTTGCAAAAAATCTAATTTTTTTCAAATTGATAAAATTAGGTTAAAGGACTGAATTTTGCGGGTTGCCGCAAAACCACAATTTTTTGGTGAATTTTGTGCGCTCATACAAAATCACTAATTGTGTTTCAGAGGGCATCATAACTTTGTGTACCGCTAATTGAGCATTTCCATGCATATCTTAATCTTGACACTTGGGAATTCATGCTACTCAGTTGCGAGCGAACATTTATTGTCATGTCATGTCAAAATCAAGAGTTCGGCTGGGAACATAGCATAGAATGAATACTCGGCAGGCTCCTGCATTAGTGAGTAATGCAACTAGGATCTTAAATATTCATTAGGCTCTATACTAGTGAACAATTCATCTAGGAGCTTGAGTTTCAATTTAATATGAAGAGAGACATAGGCACTCATCAAATTTTGATATATTCTTCAAATTCCTTGCGGAATATAGACATGACAAGGTCTACTGCTTCTGATGCTGGGTTAGGTAGGCAGACTTTTACAGTTTCTCCCTATGCTAAAAACTACCATCAACAACGACACACCATCAAAAAGACTGACTCAGCTTCACACAAATGGGGGGATATCAATTAGGGTTTTGGTCTGGCGTTCTACGGCACGTGTGAGAAATACCCGGCCTATTTCTCACCACATAAGAGAGTAAAGGCAGTGGAATAATGAGATAATCTCAACCTAGTTTATCTTTATCTAATACTGAAGAGACGGGAGAATTGCTCCGCACGGCACGACAAGCAATCCTTATGTTCACCAACCTGAGATTAGAGAATTCTGTTATAAATAGGTCATTTATTTCTCCAAGATAACACACAACTTTATCATAACCTCAGAGAGAAATTCGCTGGTCTCTCTCTTCATATGCTTCCCTCCCTAAGACCAGCCCTAACCTCTTTCCTGTGGATGAAGCATCCTTTGAACGACCATTGTGCGTGGTTTGGGAAGAGACTGTTCGTGCTCAACCTCCCGTAACTCACTTTCAGAAACCCTAGATTCCAACTTTAGTCTCTCACATATTTTAGGTAACTACATTTTGGCGACCACAGTGGGAGGTTGTCCACTCAGTTACAGATCTCAATCAAGGTCACTATTAGGAAGGAAGTCGATTCCACCAATCCAAACATAAAAAAAATCCAGTGACTTACTTTCTGTAAAACCATTACAGATTTAGCCGAGAGAGTTATCCCTATCAGCAGTTTTCTCTCTCAGACGAGTGTTTGACTTTAGTGAATACGTTAGTGCTTCTCGGATCACCTGGATCCCTCCCTGCGCTAGTAACCTATTTCCATAAAAATCTACTACTAATCCTTGAAACCTTGGATAAGGACCAAGGCGAGCTCCTGGGGACTCAACATAATCTTGCAAAATCTCTGATCGATATTCAGACTTATCTGAAAACACCCTTAGAATTACTAGTAGGGATAGATCCAACAAACTAGATCGAGTGCACGTGATCTCCTAAAGAAGGAGTACTAAAATTGCTGAGAATAGCACGGACGGGATCCAATCTGTCTGCAATCGACCGCACCGGAGAAGATGAAGCTCGCTAAAAACGCGACTGAGCAAAGGAGCAACCATCCAGATGATTTTACCACTCTCAGGGACCATATGACGCTCTAAGCTTGGATATTCTGACGAATATTTTACCTAAAGTTCGTTTAGATCAAGGGACCTCAACCTTATCACAGAGGACTCGGGAAGTTTACTTCACTTTACTATTTTACTTATTAATCTTTCATTCTATATCCTATTGACCTAGTTCTTATCCGTCGGATTTGTCTTTTCGTCGTCTATAGGATAAACTTAATGAAAACTTGGAAAGGTTCCAAAAAATTCGTGACCTAGTCAAAAGCGTCACAGAGACACATAGGGTCATAAATTTCTAGCCAAGATACTTCTTGTCGTTCTTCTCGCTTCAGAGGATCATGACCAGAACGCCATAAAGTATAAGACGAAACTAGCTTTCAATACAATGCTTGGCCAAAGCTCATACTTATCCGAAGATGCAAAGTCGTCGGTCGATATGCTATCTCAATACCTATCTAGTCAGAAAGAAAAGGAGCCCTAGCAATTATACGACCTAGTCTCGATGAGTCTCCATCTCAGTTAAACCAACGATTATCCAGTATCATTTTTCGATGGGACCCCAGTTCACCCAAAATGGAGAAGGGGAGTATCTTCACACCCGAACCTACCAAGAGAAAAGAAATCCGAAGCGATACTCGTGAGGCAACAATTCAAATAAAACTTCATTACTCGACATACATCCGCAACCAACTAATGTCACTGAAGTAAACAAGAGAAGGATCTGAGACCGTTGCTCCAAGCCACACGCTATTTATCCAGACGGCTACTAGCAGTTCCCTTTGTCAAGGTCTCTTCTGTCGAAAAAACGGATCAGCAAGTTGCCACATGTGTCAGATACGGACGTGATGACTGAAGGAAAAGATGCATCTTCTCCAGTCCCAGAAGGTGTCTACTACTTTGTTGACCATCTCCTAGAAGAATAGATCTCAACAGAAAATTTACAATGGATGTTCGCACGAGTCACTGTCAAGACATCTAGTAGAGGCTAAACAACGACTTTGTCTCATCCCTGAAGACTCAATCTCGATCAACACAGAGGTCTTTCCCAGATGATCAAACATCTCTAGTAAATGAGAATCCCTATTCATGTAAAAAACTGGGGAATGCCGAAGAACCATGCATCATACTTCTGTGTGATTAACATGAGGTGGCCCAAACATCCAACTATTAGATGGCATAGTACTCTTATACCATTGACCCAAAGATTCATGTGCGCAAAAAATTGGTAGAATTCAGAACGCTTCAAGTTGGAGACTTCTCACTATAGGTGTGTGAATGAGAATCAGATGTCCTTCCCGAGCCTCAGCTCCTATGTCAAGCCTCAAATATATAGTCTTCTCTTATGAAAAAATGCTTCAACCCATGCGACCAAATCCTTTGGGTACTGGAAGTAAATTCCATGATAGAGAGGCCAGAATACTTACGCAAGACAAAGATGAGAAGATTCAAAATCAGGTTTCGTCGCATTCAAAGAAGAACTCACCAATCACGCCAAATTTAGGTTTTCTGTTATGATTAAGGATTCACATGGTCCGGTACGGTCCGGATTTCTTAAGAACCCGGTACCTGTACCTACAACTGATCGGTTCTCATTTTTACAACCTTTACCCGTACCGGTCCATGTACATGTACCTGTAAGACCGGTCCGGTACAAGACCGGTACCGGGTTTTTACCCACTGCATTTATGTAATATCTCCATCTAAACCCATTGATACTCAGAAAAAAATGTCCTAAGTCTCCAAATCCATTACAGTGAATAATCAATTTAAGAGATAATTTTGATCAAGTATTTAATCACAATGAAATTCACACTTTTATGTGTATTCAACAAAATCAAGAGATAACAAAATCTATGAGACTATTCTAAATTTCTAATTAATTCAAACAGATAACAAAATCAAGAAAACCAATTAGATCTCCCCTTTGGAGGCCATTATCTACTGCCTTAGATGAACATCAGTAGTAACACCTTTTCTTGCTTCAAACCAACAGCACAAACCCAACCTGAATCAAATTTCAATTCCATACACAACCCTACCTGTATTTCCTTCTTGACATCAAATTTGTAGCCAAAACCTTCAATTATTCATTTCTCACGTTTGAATACCCATTCCTCCTACTGCAACAACATCATTATTGCATCAACAAGCGAGTATCAACAAACCCCAAATCTAATTGTTTCTTTGTAATTCAACTTCTCGAGATTATCCTAAGTTTAATTCATGCTCTTACGAAATTCAACATCTCAATCAGATAGTCAAATACAGATCTCTCAGAAATAGAATCACAAACCCTAACATGCAATTAGAGATGGTGAAGAAGAAGAAAAAGTGATCATAGACCTAAAATCAATTGAACAATTTAAATAGACATGCAATTAATTGAACAAACCCTAAATCAGATGAATAAATTTTTACCTTGACTTGTTGTTGTTGATTGAAGAAGAAAAAGAAGAAGAAGAAGAAGTAACTCAGTAACTGATTTTCTTCGTTGATGGTAACTAGTAAGTGGTGGTGGTGGTGAAGAAGAAGGTGGTGGTGGTGGTGGTGATTATGAAGAAGAGAAGCATAGATTAGTTGAAAGAAAAGAAGAAGATGATCCTGAGTGAATAGAAGAGAAGAGAAGAGAGTAGTCGATAGATAAATACATTAGACCTATGGTTGATGGCTAAGATTAACATATCTGGACGGCTTATATTCACCGATTTTTTTTGGTCTGGTACCTCCGGGAATTCACTTAGAACCGGTACTTGTACTCACTCCTACATCGGTTTTACCTTTGATTCTCATTCCCTGTACCCCCTATATCGTTACCGTCCGGTTCCGGCCTGGTTTTTTCGGTTCTAGTCCCATACACCGGTTCCTGTACAACCTTAGTCATGATCAAGCAATCTAGGATTTTTCAAACCCCTTTTAAAGGTTTTCACAAATATATGCATGAACCAAAGAAAATACGTGTTTGAATCCTCCCTATGCTCTGGATCCATGTATGAGACAAATTAGGGTTTGTAATTGTGTTGAAGAAGAGTTTATAGTTTTTATTCTATTCAGATGTGGCTCATACTTCATCCATCTAACTTGACGAGCTATAAAAAATTGGTAGAGAATTTGACGATGCCCCCGACGAAAAATGCACGTCTATGTTCCTGCTACCGCATGTCAAAAAGGAAAGACATTCTGAAATACAATATACGAGATCAAAACACTAGAATGTATTGCTGCTGGGAAACCCTATATTTTTTAGTTCAACTTCACATGTACTTATCACAGGAAAAAAAATCTTCAGATCCTAATTTTCTATAGTAGATGAAAGGCAGGTCTTTTCTTTTCGAAACTTGGGGCCAACCACTAAAATCGGATGCCAAACGAAGTTTCTAGAGCCTCCAGGGTGAAGATAGCGCAAGGAAGGACTTTCTATTACGAATTTTACTCAGGGTTTTCATCTACTCGCATACGCAACAGAGCCATCTAGGGTTTGGACAAATTAAGAACTCTTGAGGGTCCTCTTCCTTTACGATATGCATACAAATAAGGTCCAGATAGGGAAAATATCAACCCTGAAGAACAGAGGCCCCTTAAAGAAAATCTCTTGCTTCATGTTCGGCTGCTTCACTTTGGCCTCTACATCTCGAGACGCCTGCTTCAGCTCTTCGTCTACCATGCGCCTTTCAAGATTAATAAACTCTCTACAAAATGAGGACCTGAACTCAACTCACCCCGACGTACCCTGACAGAATTGAGCCACTCTCGTAACCACCTCACATTGAAAACAGAGATTCTCACGGGTTATCATCAAGTTTCCCAAGTTTACAAGATTATCATAAGCAGGACCGTTCAAAGTTATCATTCTCATGATATTTAATCCTTCGGAGAGTGTCTCATCCAAAGTCAAGACATGGGTCCCGTAAAATCACCCTCATGCCGGTCAATTGTCTCTACACCCCGAATCTCTTTCTAAAAGCCCTCTGAAATTGTTGAAGCTTGCCTCATTCCCTTTTTACAAAGGTCCAACTCATTCTCACCATGAAGAGTACTCTACAAACAAAGAGAAGATCAGATAAGGCTGCAAATTTCAAATTAAATGAGTTAAAATCAAGGGATAAACAACACACAACTAGGGTTTGCTTTAGTCCAATCCATTAAAGATTTGTCTCATCTAATCCCTTCAAGCCTTATACTCTCCTAATCCCTTCAATCCTAACCTCATGCCTTGAGTCCTATCCTTATCAAGGAATCCATTTCACATCTCATGGGAAACTCTCATATTTGTTTGGGTCCACACTTTCCATGAAGAATCAAGATAAGACATGTTTTTTCGTAACTAAGGATAAAAACATATAAGAACGCCACAGACGCGTTTTGGCTCAAAGGTATCAAATTCGCGACCTATGACAAGATAAGAAAGGTTAATTAGGTCATAAAACTCCAAGGGGTCGTTTCCTAAGAGTCTCAATACATCAAGAGTTCAAATGCAACAAGGACTCCTTTCGAAAATAGACATCTGCACATTCCAACGCAAATACTTGAAAACTGATGACAATCCGTAATGAATTTTGGGGTACTCTCTGAATAAAATATGTTTCCCCATGTCTTACCAACAAGATACCAAAAGGGAGCCTCAAATGGACAAACGATCTAGGAGATGTTGTCCCAGCACCGAAGTAAGTGCAATCTGAAAAACTCCTGAAATTTTTATACGAGATTTCTGAAGTCAAAAGTATACACGGATTTGATTGACTAAACGAACTCGGAATCAAGTGATTATTTACGCATTATAAATATTATCCTCTTACCTTTCAAATTTGGGGTCGGGGACTCAAATCAGAGTTTGTATGAAGATTTTACAGCCATTCTCCATAAGTGTCTCAAATCTGAAGTTGTCTGACGAACACCTAAACAAAGTGAATCTTTGACAAAACGACTACTTATATTCATTCAATGGTCAAAGGAATATGAATATATGATCAAGGAGGTATAAAGATCAAGATTTACCAAAGATAACTCAATGCAGAACGAAGGATGGGTATCTACATCAGCAAACTCAAGACGATAAGTACTTATGTTAACTTCTATGTCATTTGTATGAAGAATAGTATAGTTTTGAAAGAAGAAAGAGGTTACCATCTATGAATAAGGAAGATGATATCACTCAAAACTCCATGATCAAGAACTCAATTCAAGTACACCAACCATTAAAAGTTAGTACGCGAATTTCCTTCGGAGTGCAATATAAATCCTACTCCAAATAGAAGGATGAATCTCACTTGAACAAGCAAACCAACTTCCAAAAAGAGTCCATGACGTGTTCTACTTGTTTCTATCCTTACCCAAGTAAATCAAAAGTTATGCCAAAGTTTATCTAGCTCCTTGAACGCAGATTCATCAAGGAAAAAGGAATAAGTAAACACAGAAGTTCCCCTAGTTCGATATTTTGGTTATTTTTGAAGAAAATGGGATTTGGCTAAGAGAGGTGATCAAGTTCTTATCCAATCATGGCACCAGACCCATACACATGGTTTTCAAGTTACCCCAGCTACCAAGTCGTCCAGCTAGAGTTCAAGTCAAGCAAGGAAAGGAGTTTTAAGAGAAGGCAAATGAATTCAACTCAAACAAGGAATTCTACTGTGAATAAAATTCGTGGAACATAATGGACCAGTTTATAAACCTAGTACACGTCCAAAATACTTCTCTTTTCAGTTTTGTTTCAAAAGTGAAGCTCTCAAAGCAAAAGGGAAAGTAATTAGAGTCAAAAGAGGAAATTAAAGGGATTTGGCTCAAATAAGGAAACCTATGGTTTCCCTTCTTCCAAAACCTATCCAAGATATGGACAAGCCCTTCCTATACGTGATAATGGTTTCCTAGGCCAGTGGTACGTCACTTATTCTCTTGGAATTTTTTCAGAGGCATCAAAGTCGAAGAGAATTAGGGTTTTGACGAAAATAGCCATAATTTCAAAGGTTTGACGGAGAAAGAGATTTCTCCAGAAGAGAGATGAACTAAGGCTCCATCACTTACATGAAAGGCTCTCAGGAATGCCTCTTAATCCTTCTCTCTCTTCACCTTTCAATAAAAACGAGTTCACAAGGAATTTTGACCAAAATGTCCTTAGTTCACAGTTTTGAGTATTTGCAAAGAGGTATGCTCTAATGCAACCAGGAACCGACCAAGCGCTCCTATAATCATCCCAACGGCCTCATTGTTAGAGCATAGCTCGGTTGAACCCACCAAGCGTTGGTATGTCAAGTTTGGTTGTCATATTTTAGTGAGTCAAAACTTATCTAAGAGTCGCTTGATTATGTACTAAAGACAACTTCGTTTAGGTTATACTAAAAAGTCTAGGAATGTTGAGACATACAAGTATTACTCGAACACCTAAAAAACGTGAAGAACTAACAAGCTACAATGACGACATCATCCTTCCTCTTGAGGTTAGTAATATTGACTTGAACGGTTTCATTCCTAACGTATCTTTCAAGTCGTGCCATATTGAAAACATAACTGCGAAGCTGTGTATGGATATATTACTCTAGTAGTGAGACATGATCATAGTATTAGGGAATTAGACTACGAAGTATAACGCTTATCTTTTGAACTTCGTAGATATGACATTGACATAATCTTATGAATGTTGTTATGATTATGTGTAATGGGTAAAGGTGAAGATTTCATCCTAGGAAACAATGCTTTGCATTTGTTTAAAGGAAGTACATTCATGAACTTGTTTTATGAATCGAAAGGGAAATTGCTAGGCTTATTGGTACGGCTATTCATTGCAAATCTTTGGATTACCAATATGTGTGAGATGGTAGAACCGATCGTAACTTTGTTATGCAACTTGGTACAACTAATCACAATGCCTGACTTATGATTTTGGTATGACTAGTTTTGATTAATTAGTGTAACCGATCCTAAGTAATCACCTGAGATGGTATGATCGATATTTTTAATTGTTGTGACCGATCCTATTAATTGGTGTGACCGATCACAGAGAATTTGTGTAATCGATCCTTGTAATTGGTGTAACTGGTCCTGGTAATTGGTGTAACCGATCTTGGTGACTGGTGTGACCGATCACAAGCAATACCATGTGTATATGGTAACCGGTCTTGGTAACTGATGTAACCGATCCTGTTAACTGATGTAACCGGTCCTGGTAACTTGTGTGACCGATCACAAGTGCTTCCATATTAGGGTATAACCGATGCTAGTGATTGGTAGAACCGATTGGACCCATGGATGTGATTTGATATCTGATCAATAACATAGTTGTCTTGGAATACAGATGAACCAATTCTAAACTTGTTTGGAAGTGTGGTATAATCGATTCCAAGATTGTAAATATGAAAGAGGATTTACAAAGAAGAGATGTCAATATTCTTTGAACACGAACAGTAACTCTTATCTTTTATTGTTCAAAGATATTCCTTAGTACTCAAGGAGATCCTGTTCCGAAATAAATTAAGAATCTTTTAATTAAGGTTATTAGTTTTATATGCTTTAATTACCAGCAATTAAATGCATATATCTAGAGAATAAAAATTAGTAATGTGCATTTACTAATTGAAGATTTTATATTGAGAGATTTCGGGAAATATTGGATAAAGAATTTACTGGAATTATAAAAACCGAATGGGCATTTATTGCATATCTTGAAAATACCTTCGGTTTTGGAAATTCCTTGGTGTCCAAACATCCTTGGTCTATAAATACCTAAGTTTTCATTTCAGGCAAACTATCCTAAGAGCCGGGCAAACTTCATCTTTTTGTTGTTTCTAGTGGAGCCGTCTAATTGGAGAGGATGTACCCTAATTAGGCGAAATCTCTTACGACCGCTCGTTTAAAGACTTCTGTGGGATCAAGAATCTCTACGAGTACCATTGGTGGGAAACTAGATAATTACAGTGTTATTAGTTTTCGGTTGATTTGATTGACTAACGGTTGTTGGAAATTTGATTGCACCAAGTTTGTTTATTCTTGAGAACCTTCTCTTCTGATATAAGATTCACTCAAACTAGATCGAAGTATCGACGGGATCTTTAGAACTGTTTGTAGATCTAAAGATATCTTGTGATAATCCATTATTAACAGACTCCGTTGTGTGTGTGATTGATCACAAGAGATTCAAGTGGTGTTGTGCAGGTTTTAAATAAAGATTAAAGAAGATTTAAAGACAAATAAGATTTCTTATTGGTTTATCATGTCTTTGTGTTGCACAAACCTTGATCGGCTGGTTACCAACTAAAATCGGATTTATTTGATTGATTAGTTGACTGAGATTGGTAACGCCTAATAGTTCTCTTGAGATTTATTTTGATTGTTATAAATCTGAATCTTATTACTTCGGTAATAGAGATTGGATTGATCTAACCAGGCAAAGGAGTTTATTAGCTTAAACGGAAGAGCCTTTGCATATGACTTGAAATATCTTATCTTAAAGAATCAATAGACTTGTTACCAAACAGATTTGTTGTTCCTTTACTGTTTGGAATACGATCCAAAGGAATTGTTCCAGTGCGTGCACTCATCGAAGTCGGAAGCGCATGGATACCGAGGAAACCAAGTGAAGTGGGGTTAGTTGCTTGGTCTCAACTATGCGAAGTTGGTTTAGATTTTGTATAGCGGCTTAATTCTTATAGTATTCAATTCTGGACTAGGTCCCGGGGTTTTCTGCATTTGTGGTTTCCTCGTTAACAAAATCTTGTTGTGTCTTTTACTTTTCTATTTTCGCAATTATAATTGTTTATTATAATTAGAAGTAAAATACACAAACGTTAACTCCGCTTTACTTGATAGTGATCCTATAGAGTTTGGTTAATTCTTAACCTATTATCAAGTAATCACGCTTTGGTAGTCGTATTATCTCGATCTTGTATCCGTAAACAATCACACAAAGTGTGAATACCGATTTGTAGTATTGTCTCGAATTTTTCCATAGACAATCACTTTCAGTAAGAGGACTTATAGGTGGATAAATAAAAGATTGTGGTGTATATGGGTACCCTCGTCTTTTCAATTGGTATCAGAGCAGGCAAACACGAAAAGATCTAACAATCTGTATTTGGTGCGATCCAACCTATAAGAAATGAGTCAAAGTAGAGTTAAGCAAGAGCGAAAACAAAAAAAGGACTCTGTTAACGTATCACAATACTTTTGAAGTTTTGATTTTAAAAAATGCTTAGAAGGGACATCCTCATCGAGTTCTACGGGCTCAGTTGAAAATACTTCTGAATATTCTCAAGATGAGATTAAGTTAAGTCCTGTACTGATGATCAAGGACCTCGATTCTGAAAAACCTTCTCTAGGAGATGAAAAGGTTGTTGATCATATGAGTATAAAAACTTCCGAGCTATAAGAGTTAAAAGAAAGTTTTGTATCATGTATAACTGAACTCACTCTTGGACTAAAAAGAGAAAGAAAACTTCTAGAAGAATTAAGTTGTTTGCAAGATGAAAATGAACAACTTGTTCATGATCTTTCCTCCTTGACAGCGGAATTAGATTCTCTCAAGAATACATCTTCCTTAAAGATTCAATCGTTGGAAGAGAAACTTGCTGAATCTGATGCAAGGAATAACTCTCAACAAAAAAGTTTTAAAAGGAAAAAAGGTGAATATCTCTCGCGGGAAAAACACCTTGAGGCTGATCTAGCTGGTGCTCTTGATAAAATCAAGATGTTGGAAGAAGAAAATTTTAACCTGAAAAAGTTCAATGATAGCTCAAACAATTAAAACCCACCAAGCATTGGTATGTCAAGTTTGGTTGTCATATTTTAGTGAATCAAAACTCATTTAAAGAGTCGCTTGATTATATATACTAGAGTCAACTTCGTATAGGTTAGTTTGAAAGTGTTAGGATATGAGACTTACAAGTATTACATGAAGACTTGAAGAATGTGAAGAAGTATGGAGCTACAACGACAACATCATCCTTCCTCTTGATGTTAGTAATATTTGACTTGAACTGTTTCATTCCCTAACGTATCTTTCAAGTCGTGCATATTGAAAACATAACTGCGAAGCTGTGTATGATACTCTAGTTAGACATAGTATTAAGGAATACAATACGAGGTTTATTGCTTAACCATTAAACTTTGTATATAAGACATCGACATGATCATATGAATGCTATTGTGATTATGTATGGGTATGAGTTAAGATTTCGTCCGAGGAAACAATGTTTTACATTCGTTTAAAGGAAGTAAGTTCATAAAATCGTTTTGTGAATCGAAATGGAAATCGCTAGGCTTATTGGTATTGTTATTCATTGCATATCTATTTTGAATTACCAATATGTGTGTTTAGTATAACCGCTCATAAAATTGTTTATGTATCTTGGTAAAACTATTCACAAGGCCTGACTTATGTATTGGTATGACTTTTATTAGTGAAACCGATCTTAAGTAATCACTCAAGATGGTATGATCGATGCCTTGTAAATAGCAACTTTTATATAGCCATTGGGGAAACGATCCTAGTAAGAGGTGCAACAAATTTACAAGAGGGCAATCGATCCTTGTAAGAGGTGCAACATGTTTTTAGTAGATGGGGGAACGGATCCTATGAACATGTGCAACAAGTTCTTAGAAGATGGGGGAACCGATCCTATGGACATGTGCACCAAATACAGGTAGTAACCATAAGTATGTGGGGAACCGATACTAGTACCTAATCAACCGAGTTTTGGTAACTAGCGTGACTATGCACAGTACTCACATGGAGGTAGAACCGAACTAGTTTTGATAGGATAATCAATCACATAGTTCTTGGAAGTCAGATGAACCAATTCTAAATTCGTTTGGAAGTGTGGCAAATCGGTTCCAAGATTGTAAGTATGAAAAAGGACTTGCAAAGTAAAGATGTCGACATACTTTGAACATGTGCAGTAACTCTTATCATTAATTGTTAAAAGATATTCCTTAATAGCTAAAGGAGAATCCCAGGATCGAAATAAATTGAAAATCTTTTAATTAAGGTTTCTTAGTTTTTATATGTTATTTAATATCCAACAATTAAATGCATATCTTTAGAAATAATAATTAGTAATGTGCATTTACTGATTATAGATTTTACTATTGGGATTTCGGTCAATATTTGGACAGTACATTTCCAGGAGTTATGAAAACCGATTTTTTGTTTATTGCATATCTTTGAGAATATTCGGTTTTAGAAATTCCTTGGTGTCCAAACTTCCTTTGTCTATAAATATTGAAGTTTGCATTTCTAGAAAACTAATCCTCAGAGCCAGCAAAACTACCTCAGTTATGTTGTTACTGGTGGAGCCGCCTATCGGAGAGGAAAGTACCCTAATTAGGAGAAATCTCTTATGGCCGCTCGGTTTAAAGACTTCTTTGGGATTGAGAAGATTTATTAGTACCATTGGTGGGAAACTAGATAATTACAGTTTATTTTAGTTTTCGATTGATTTGATTGACTAACGGTTGTTGAACTTTGATTGCACCTAGTTTGTTTATGCTTGAGAATCTTCTCTTCTGATATAAGATTCAGTCAAACTAGATCGAAGTTTCGACGGGGATCTTTAGACTGTTTGTAGATCTAAAGACGTCTTGTGATAATCCAATGTTAACAGACTTCGTTCTGTGTATGATTGATCACAAGAGATTCAAGTTGATTGTGTGCAGGTGCTGATTGAAGATCAAAGAAGATTTGAAGACAAAAAGACTTTTTGGGTTCATAATCTTTGGTGTGCACAATACTTGTTTCGGCTGGAAAGGGATCCAACAATAATCGGTTTATCTTTGTGATAAATTGGATTGATTAGTTGAGTAGATCGGCATAAATACACTTCTTTGTGATTAATATTGATTGTATAGTCTAACAATTACTTCGGTAGTTGTTGAGAGATTGATCTAAGGACCCGACAAAGGAGTTTATTGGTTAAACGGAAGATCCTTTGTCAGACTCATATCACGTTGTTTGAAAAGAGTTGTTACCGAACATATTTGTGGTTCCTTTACTGTTTGGAATACGAACCAAAGGAATTGTTCCAAGTGCGTGACTTACTGCAAGTTAGAGGCGCAGGGATACTGAGGAAACTAGGTGAACTATAGGTTTAGTTGCTTGGTCTTAGCTATACAAAGTTTGTTTGATTTTGTATAGCGGCTTAATTCTAAGAGTATTCAATTCTGGACTAGGTCCCGGGGTTTTTCTGCATTTGCGGTTTTCTCGTTAACAAAATCTTGCTGTGTCATTTACTTTTATTTTCCGCAATTATAATTGTGTTTATTATAATTTAAAGTAAATCGCACAAACGTTAATTCCTATTTTACTTGACAGACAATCCCTAGAGTTTGGTTAAGTCCGAACCTATTATCAAGTAAACATACTTTGTTGTTGTATTGTCTCGATCTCGTATCCATAGATGATCACACAAAGTGTGAACCGATTAGTTGTATTGTCTCGACTCAGTCCATAGACAATCACTTTCGAAAAAGGACTTATAGGTGGAAAAGTTTTATATTGAGGTATATTTGGGTACCCTTGTCTTTTCAATTGGTATCAGAGCAGGCAAACACGAAAAGATCTAACAATCTGTGTTTGGTGCGATCCAACCTATAAGAAATTGAATCTATGAATGATTCAGTTAACGTAACGGCAGGATTTGACTACTTCAAGAACTCGTGGTGGAAAACACGTATGAAGTATGTAATACTCTTATTCCTAAACCTGTTTAGGATTATGCATATGTATGTCTTGAGTGACTTACATAACCCTTTGGCTGTCATAGGATTGTATATCATTATGTTAAGTAACAATGATACAATGGCCTATGAGACAGGTTGTATCTTGAAAATGCATAAGATTCTACTTAAGATTTGTATGAACTCTGGTTATTGTGTTCTTGAAAAATCTGGAATCTTAAATATATTTTGGATGGCCTATCAAAGTTTATACATGTACATTTTCAGATTTAATACTGTCAATGTCTCGCTTTTTAGAATGCGATTTTGGAAACTTTGTAGACTTACAAAGAATGATTTTTTAGTTAATAATTCTATTAACCATGGTTTGCTTCATACACCTCACAACTGTTTCAATGAAGCAAGTGATCTTTTAAGATATTATAGTATTTATGATATTTTTAATAAATATCTTATCATGTCCAAAAATATGTTTGAAAACTCTATTAGAAGATTCTTAAGTAAATTTCATGAATTATTATCAATCCTCGGTAATAATGGAGTAATCAAAATATTGGACATGAATACAAGAATAATCTGTAATAAATATCCAGTCCATAAAAAATCGATTTTCCAAAAGAAAGAACTAAACACAAAATCGGAATTGTTTCCCCACAAGTCTAGATTTCCGATTCTGGGAGGATTTCCTAAAGCGGGTCACTACCGAAAATTGATATCTTCATTCCCTATAAAAAGAAGATTATCTTATTGGATTGTTTTTACAAACAATCAGGGAGAAGTTTTTCGGAACTATTGCTAGGGTTTGTCATATCCTTGAAAATATGAGGGGGGGAAAACCAGCAAATAATCGATCTTCTAATAAACGCATCAGGTTTGATGATATTGATAAGATCAGATTTCCTTACAGTATTGATGACAAGCATAAATTCTCTCGTTTTGTTGATGCTTTAGAAAATAAAATACTCTCAAAAACCTGGATTTCACTGCTGAAAAGAGATTTGATCCAGACGTCCAAGATAAAGAGTATGTGAAGTTTGTCCAAAATCGGAACTGGGGGAAACTTTTTTATTTTGAAAAATATTCACCTGATATAGTGTGGATTTTCTATGCTAACATTCACAATGTCGATCATGAAAATCTTACTTTTGTTACGGTTGTTGGTCCAGTAATCTACTATGTCAATCGTACAACGATTTCTAGAATCATCAATTACAGTGTGCATTGTAATCATCTGATTACTGGAGTTGAAATTGATCACGCTACCATTTCAACACATCTCACTGGAAGATTAATTGACTGGGAAAAAGGTAGATTACCAACAAAGGATATACCTTTTCATCTAAGGGTATTCAGCAAGTTTGCTATAGCAACACTATTTGCAAGCACAAGAGATAAGTCAGTTTGGGATAAGGATTTTGCTGAATTAGTCTACTTTCTGATGAAGGAAGATTCTCAAATTGATCTATGTGGAATCATTATTAATCAAATGATCAATATCTCAGATTCCCTCTCATCTCCAGGAATCAAGAGGCATCTCGGTTTTCCATGTATAATTACAAAGATTTGTGAAATCTTAATAGAAGATGATTGTGATGACATGAAAAACACTACTACTGTGTCTACTAAGACTATAAGTCAGATGATGGGAGGTAAACTCCCCAAGAAGAATGATGAAAGAATTTCATCGAATGCTATCAAGAAGCCTCTTTTGACTCATCTTGAAAAGATTGGTAAACAGCTTGACTGTTTTCAAAAGAAAATAGCATTTGCTTCTCAAAAGGATACGGAAACCTGTAATGGTATTCTGAAAATCGAATCCGAGTTTTGGAATCGTGAATCTAAAATAGAAGAAAATTGTCAAAGGATGTTTTGTGAGGAAACAGGCGAAGATTAATATTTATCTTCTAGAAAAATAGACGTTAATTTTGATTTAGTTCAATTTGTTTAAAGTCTATTTTGAATAAAACTATCTTAATTATGAATAAAATTATTATTTTATAATTTTTCTTGTGATAGTTTTCGGTTACATAGCCTGTGCTTGAATGCTTTATTTTATTGCTATGTATGTTTATGGGATGTTTGATTTCTGTTTTATTACCTTAATATTCGATCTCATAATGTGTGAACCCTTATGGTTTGGGTGAATTTTTGATTTAGTGGGATTAAGTTCTAGCCCATGTTGGTAGGCTTTATCAAAGGATCATGAGGGGTTCCTGTAGAAACAATATGTGAAAAAGTCACAATATGTTGAATCTTTTGGTTTAGCATAAAAGCATATGTGTTTCGAGGTATCAACTTTTGCATCGCATTAGTTAAAACCGGTTTGCAACCTTTCTCCGGTAAAGGTTGCTCTTTGTTGTTGTTCTTTTGTTTTGGCGGGAGGATGAATACTTTAATGGGGGAGAGTTCTAAGTGAACTTACGCTTAATGACATATCTTAAGGGGAGAAGAGGATGCGGAATTTGAGGTAACAATCTTGTTAGTTAATTGTTTTCCTGTTTAAGAAAAGCATGATTTTATTTCATATCTTTATTGCTTTTGCTTAACAAAATTTCGGTACAATTGATGTTGAGTCCATTATTTGTGTATGGATGTTTGATTGTGAATCAATTGTTTCCGGTTAAGAAAAACTATTGTTATCTTTCGTTATTGTTTGATATCAATTGTTTAGGCTTACAAAATTTCGGTGCAATTGCGGTGCTATAATGTCTATGTTTGTTTCAATTGCTTCCGGTTAAGATAAATGACTATGCAAGTTGATTTATTTGGTTTGTATGGATTGTTTACGGCTTAACAAAAGGTTTCGGGATCATTTGTGTAGTCCAAGTGATTTCCGGATAAGAAAAACTAATTTTTTCGGATCTTAGTTAGACTTATCAAACGTGGAGGTTTCGGTTATTCAAGTCTCACCGAATGCCTTAACAATAATTACTAGTTAACTAACCTAGTATTTGTCTTGTTTAAAAGTGAAAGGTCTAAGTTATTGATGAGAATAATTAGAGCTTGATGAGAAAAATAAAGTTAATTATGATCTTTATTTTGGTCTTATCGAACAAGCGATTGTATTTGTACAATCGGTTTAGCAAAAGAACTAAGGTGATTAGTCGATTTTTGATATGCTAAACTATTAGGGAAAATTGCTTCGGGAAATTGTTTCCTAGATAACATGTTAAAACCAAATTACTTGTAGTTTCGGTTTTAATATTGGTTATCTAAAATGGTATGCAAAACCCTCGTGCTCAACTCTTATAGGTTTGCAAATTCTCTTTGTGAGATTTGTAAGATCCTTTCGGTTTGTCCTTTATTTTTTTCGTTTATTTGTCATTTTGTGACAAAAAGGATGAGAAATATATGGAGTAAACAAGTGATATTGACTGTTTGTAGATCTAAAGACGTCTTGTGATAATCCAACGTTAACAGACTCCGTTTTGTGTATGATTGATCACAATAAATTCAAGTTGATTGTGTGCAGGTGCTGATTGAAGATTAAAGAAGATTTGAAGACAAGAAGACTTTTTGGGTTCATAATCTTTGGTGTGCACCATACTTGTTTCGGCTGGAAAGGGATCCAACTATAATCGGTTTATCTTTGTGATAAATTGGATTGATTAGTTGAGTAGATCGGCATAAATACACTTCTTTGTGATTAATATTGATTGTATAGTCTAACAATTACTTCGGTAGTTGTTGAGAGATTGATCTAAGGACCCGACAAAGAAGTTTATTGGTTAAACGGAAGAGCCTTTGTCAGACTCATATCATGTTGTTTGAAAAGAGTTGTTACCGAACAGATTTGTTGTTCCTTTACTGTTTGGAATACGAACCAAAGGAATTGTTCCAAGTGCGTGACTTACTGCAAGTTGGAGGCGCAGGGATACTGAGGAAACTAGGTGAACTATAGGTTTAGTTGCTTGGTCTTAGCTATACGAAGTTGGTTTGATTTTGTATAGCGGCTTAATTCTGAGAGTATTCAATTCTGGACTAGGTCCCGGGGTTTTTCTGCATTTGCGGTTTCCTCGTTAACAAAATCTTGCCGTGTCATGTACTTTTATTTTCCGCAATTATAATTGTGTTTATTATAATTTAAAGTAAATCGCACAAACGTTAATTCCTATTTTACTTGATAGACAATCCCTAGAGTTTGGTTAAGTTCGAACCTATTATCAAGTAAACATACTTCGTTGTTGTATTTTCTCGATCTCATATCCATAGATGATCACACAAAGTGTGAACCGATTAGTTGTATTGTTTCGACTCAGTCCATAGAAAAACACTTTCGGAAAAGGACTTATAGGTGGAAAAGATTTAGATTGAGGTATATTGGGTACCCTCGTCTTTTCAACCTCAATGTTAGAAGCAAGTAGAAATCATCGTGATTCACGAGGATTTGGTTATAAGGGAATAGATGCTTCAAATATTAGCAAAGAGTTAAAATTTGTCAAAGCTACAAATTTTTCTAAACCAGAGGCTTCCACTGATGTAAAAGATGCTCCTATTTCTTGTAAAGAAGTAAAACCAGTCAAGCCTGAGAATCATGTTCAACCAAACTCTTCAAGTGCGGCAATCAAAGAGAGCACTTCTGCTAATGTCAAGAAAACAACGTTGAACAACGATAAGAAGAAGAAAACTCGTCGAGCACAAATACAAGCGGATCCACACAAAGGGAACATTAAAACTCATACTTCGTATGTCGCTAAGCATTGTTGTTATTATGGTAATAAAGGGCATGTGGAATGGGAATGTAAGATTCGTAAAATAGAAGATACACTTTCTTTTGTATCAAATGAATTGGCTAAGATTGCTTCCCAAAGGAACTTGGATCGTTATTTTCCTAAGTTTAGGAAAAATAATTATTATAATGATAGTTCAAATTTTGCATATCGCTCGACAAGGCCATCTCATAAAAGACCCGAATATAGAAAGAGAGATGACTTTGTAAATGCTAAGACAAGATCTGATGTTCCAAATTGGAGAAAAGTTGTTTCGTGAAGTATTAAAAAGGACAATCGTCCTAATGGTATGAAGGAGAAAGATGCTCCTGCGAAACCCAACTCTAAATGGGTCCAAAAGTCCTCCATAGCCAAGAAGGGACCAAAAGTTAGTCACAAGAATGACTCTCAGCTGTTAATTATTGGTGACAATAATTACAAAAGTTTTCTTGAAAGACTAAAAAAAGACATTATGTCTGAAATCTCTTGTACTAGTGAACGTTGTGATAATGGCAGTCTTCATCACAAGTCAAAGAATAAAAACAAGAGATGGAACAAGAGAAAACAAATCAAGCTAGAGGTCAAGAATGATGATTCTATCTTAGTCACTTCTGACAAACAAGACAAGGCTCAGCTCAACACAATTTAGTTTTATTGAAATGTGCATGCTCACCTTTGTGCTCAATCTTCTGAAGGTTGAGGAAGCACATGAAACTAAGCACATGACCTCTCGATTATTATATGACTAATTAACATCTTTTGGGAGATTTATTTTCTTCTATACTCATACCTTCTCTATCTATATTTGAGCTTTTGATAGAAACGGTTATTATGATTTCATAGTGTTGATATCTACAATTCATATATGTGTATCTCTTGTTTATACGGTTAAAACGAGCCAAAAATCACTGAATTCGGACATCGTATGCAGAAGTTAGGCCTAAAGCAGTTTTGTGTATGAATTCGTGTTAGGAACCGATTCCAAGAAGCAAATCCATATGAATGAATGTTTATATTTTTTCTATGAGTATTCGGTTAATGGGATGTCTGATTTCGGTTTTCATTAACCTTAATATTCGATTTCATATGATGTGACTCTTATGGTTTGTGTGGATTTTTGATTTAGCGGAATTAAGTTCTAGCCCATGTTGGTAGGCTTTATCAAAGGATCATAAGGTGTTCCTTTTAGAGCATTGCTCGGTCAAACTATAAAGCGTTGCTATCTCAAGCTTGTTTGTCAAGTTTAGTTGCCAAACTATAAGTCTTGATTTCTAGTCTATCTACGGTTAAGTCTCGGATTAGGATAGATTGTGTAGTTGAGCTTTAGACTTCACGACGTTCATCGATTAAAGACGGAGAACTACTAAGGAGAGCTTATGGAACTTCATCAACAAAAGGTATGTGAAGACTTGAACTCATCTATCACTCAAAAATTCTATTTCTACTCTATCACCTTCTTGAGACAAAAGTCGTATAACGATATAGTTTCAGTTTATACACTTTTGATATTTGGAGCTGAGTTTAACTCGCTTACATATTTCTCGAAATATGTGTTGGTAAGCTTTTGCTCCAAGTTCATCTTATGTTCTTGACGCAACTCAAAAGATGATCATGTGGAAATCGCCTTGTAACATCTTACATGAGTTGTGTGAGACAGTCATTTGATGTAGACTCGGAATGTTTCGTATTGATCATTCGATCACTTGAAAATTTCTTTGAAGCAAATATTTTATGTGAGACAGCTATTCTTGTCTTCCGAGAATGTTTCAATGATTGAAAATGGAGTGTAGAACGATTAACCATGATTGGATATAACATAGCGTGCGTACTTGCATATATGTTATCTATATCTGAAAACCATGGTATGCATACTCGTATGCGTACTGCTTGGTTTGGTGAAAGTCCGGGAACCATGGTATGCATACTCGTATGCGTACTGATTGGTTTTGTGAAAGTCCGGGAACTCAAGTATGCATACCGGTATGCGTACTGTCGTAAGTTTCAAGTTCCGGAATTTCAACTGAGGTTGGTGGTATGAGTATTGGTATGCATACTGGCGAACCCAAACTCAGTCCGGCTACTTAGGTATGCGTACTGGTATGCGTACCTGAGTAGGTTAAGTTCTATAATCGGTTTATTCATGAACTAATACATTTATATATTAAGGAATGCAATCTTTTGCAAACCGTGGCTATAATAATCATGAATTGATTCAAGTGAATTAAAATCGATTTTGCTTCAATTGTGTCTTGTATACATCTACGAGAATATAAACAATTGAACAACTCCATAACTAGTTTCATTTGAGTTATTTGAACTAGTTGTGATTTAGATGAACAAGGTTAATAGGAAAGTATTCATATGGCTAAATTCGGTTAACTATTGTTGAACCAACCGTGTGCACATGTATAGGTACGGTTACCCTTATCTAAATGAAAGCATATTTCATTTGTGTATAACAAGCTAAGTTCGATCTAACGGTTGAAAGATATTAGCTTGAATCTAATCAGGTTTTGATCTAACGGTGAATATTGAATGCTTTGTTACCAAGGTAACTTAGATTGCAAACCCTGATCTGAAAACTATATAAAGGAGAACTCTAGCAACTGGGAAACCTAATCCCCACACCTCATGTGTGATACTAGTAGCGACTAGAGTCGATTCTCCTTTAACCTTAGGTTTTTTCCAAAACCCTGTAGGTTAACAACTTGAAGACTTCATTGGGATTGTGAAGCCAGACCCAACTATTTTATCTGTAGTTACGTGTTCTGATCTTTCTTTATTCTATCGTGATTGAGTACTATCTTCTCTAAGATTTGCTCAAGATTTATTCTCCGATAGGCAAGATAAAAAGTAGTCACAAACATCTTCGTCTCATCGTTTGTGATTCCACATCTTGTTTCGCTACCATACGATTAAGATTATTGTGAGGTGATTTGTATTACTAGGCTGTTCTTCGGGAATATAAGACTGGTGTATCAATTGGTTCCTGTTTACCTTGATTTATCAAAGACGAAACAAAACTCATAGGTACTTCTGTGGGAGACAGATTTATCTATTCAATAGACTTTTCAGTGTGAGACAGATTTGTTTATTAAAGTCTTCGACTTTGGGTCATAGCAACTCTTAGTTGTGGGTGAGATTAGCTAAGGGAATCAAGTGCGCAGAGTCCTGCTGGGATTCAGAGGCGTAAGGAGCGCAATTGTACCTTGATCAGTATGAGATTGATTAGGGGTCAACTACATTCCAGTCCGAAGTTAACTTGGAGTAGGCTAGTGTCTGTAGCGGCTTAATACAGTGTGGTTTTCAAATCTGGACTAGGTCCCGGGGTTTTCTGCATTTGCGGTTTCCTCGTTAACAAAATTTATGGTGTCTGTGTTATTTCTTTTCCGTATTATATTTGTTTATATAATTGAAATATCACAGGTTGTGCGTAAGTTCAATCAATTAGATAATCCAACCTTTGGTTGTTGATATAAATTGATTAACACTTGAACATTGGTCTTTCGTACCGTTCAAGTTATTTCTCAATATTCAATCGGGCTCGCAAATTCATATTTGTTTGATTGCGTTTGATTGCGGGTTGAATTGATAAATTGAGATACAACTCTTGGATATACTTTTCTTATGATTGAGTCTGACTGTCTAGTTGATTCTCTTGAAAGTATATTGGAGTTTGTTCATAAAGATTGCTAAACGAATTATTGGGAGTGGTTGTGTTGATGGTGGTTTTGTAGTTCAAGGCTAAGATTGTAAAACCCTGTATTTAATGCGCTGTCATCCTGCAAAGGAACAAAATCCATTTTAAATTGATGAGTGCATAAACCTTTTCACTTACATATGTATTGAGCAATTCATCATATTTACGAAATTTATCCAGAATGGTGCGTGAAGCAACAATCCCAGATATTCTGTAAATTTTAACTTATTGCATTATTCACTAATGCATGACCTTCCTGGTATTTTCCTATGCTATGTTCCCATCCGAACTCTCAATATGTTCATGACATGACGATTAAATGTTCACTCGCAGCGGAGTAACATGAATCTCCCGAAGTTTCAGTATTGAAACCTGCATGAAAACACTAACGTAGGCTACACCACTCTCTGATAAACAGATCAGCGTGTTTACACACTTTTTAATTAAAAATTAGCGCGATCGAACGCGTTTAAATTCCATAAGGAAAATCTAAACTATCCATATCAGTCTTAAAAAACAATCACGGACACACGATTTGGCCACACAATTCAACAGGCTTAGCCTACTCCTAGCGGAACTAGGCGATCATCATGGTAAACACTTGCGGGCCCACTAATATCCCGACCGGTCGAAATTCCTTTAGCTCATCCGCTACACCCTTGAACGCTCGCCAAAACATGGGTTACCGCGCTGTTTTAAAAAAGAGCTCAAACGAGCTAAAACCGACAAAAACGGTCTCAAACACATCACGACCGCCCAACTTAGCTAGCCTAGTTGGATGGATTAGATTTTCCTTCAAACGATCAAAGAAGTGCTGGCGTGTTCACCGGCGACCCAGCTACACCCATGATCGATCGACTTGACCACGGTAAGCCAATAGTGTATAGAATCGCTCGCCCAAAGTAGGGTGAGCGCGCTGATTTGGAAACCCTAGTTTGCGTTACGGCGACACACTACTGTCGCAAATCGATCACAACCATCCATCTTCGCCAGCCATATTTAGTGGCTTAGATCAAATTTCAGACGATCAAAGAGGCGCCAACATGATCGCCGGCGACTCATCTCCATCCCCAGCTGATCGAATTACATGCGGTGATCCAAAAGCACATCGAACTGCTTGCCCAAAGTAGGGCGATCGCGCGCTTATAAAACCCTAAATTGAATAAGCGGCGTTACACAACTGCCGCAAATCGATCACGGCTGTCCATCTTCGCTAGCCTGGTCGGACCGCCTAGATCTAATTTCAGGATGCCAACGAGATGGTTGCACACTCACCAGCAACCCATATGTGCGTGTACCTAATCGGCCTTTCCAAATTTGTGGCAAATGCCACAAATTGTTTGGCCCAATGGTAGGGTGGCCGCACGGCTTCGAACCCTAAAACACAATCAACGGCAGCATACAACTGCCGCAAATCATCTCGTCCATCCAACTTCGCTAGCCTGGTCGGACGGTTTTGATCGGATTCTAGATGGCCAACAGGGTGACGCCGTGATCACCGGCCATCCCTCCTCTACAGGGAGCGATCGACCAAGTGGTAGCTCACCCATAGGGTTCTCAAACGATCGCCCAAAGGTGGCCGGTCATTCTACTTTTTAAGATGATCAATTCGCGACTAATTTGAACGAACTCTAAAACAACGATGCTTCCTGCACATCGATTGTTTTCAGCAGTTTGTTTAAAAGCGATGCTTCATATGCATCAATAATAAACGATACTTTATGAATATTTATTTCACAAATAATTTTATTATTTGACCTAAAAGCACTATGTGCTACTTGAAGCGGTAAGTTTCACGACTTGACCCATTCACTCGAGACATCAACATGTCACAAACTTGGGGATGCTTACTGGGGTATTGGTCTGGTGGTTTACTGCGTGCGGCGTGCAATGCGCCCATTACGAGAAAGTGTCAGGAAAGGACTGACGGTTAAGCAATGAGGGAGTAGTAGGTGAAAGGGTGACCGGTCTTCCCACATAATGGAAACGTGATGGTCACCACCTTTTGCACAACCCCACTTCTCCACTACTTAACTGCCTCCACTTCTTATGAGATCAGGGGTGCGCTCAATGACTTGTATAAATAGGTTTTTCAACCTATTTTCAAAGAACACAAGTTTTATCAACACAAGTATCCAGAAACCATATTCTGATACAAGTCATAAAAACAGCCACACCTTCATAATTCAACATTCTGATCTCAAACATCTTCTTCGCTTCCCTCCCTAAGATCAACCCTTATCCTTCACTTTGTGACCGAATTGAATCTGGAACGGCCATTTCTTGGTTTAGGCCAGAGTCTTACTGATTGATCTCTCAAATCTAAAAGTACTTCCGTGCAGTGCATTTGTTTAGGGTTTGAATTCGTTTCTCATCAACACACCCAAATTTACCAAAAACAACAGAATCAGTTTTTACCCCAAAAAAACTGGCAACCACAGTGGGAGATTAATCTCTCGGTTGCAATCCCAATTTTCACAAATATGGTTGGTCTTAGGACTAATTCAATAACTCAAAACACCGGTCAGAATCTTACAAATGGCGATGTTTCACCTCTCAACACTATATCTGATCGCACTACCAATGGGGAAATTCCAACCTTGGTCGAGTTGGCGTGAGTGCAGGAGATCCACACGAGGAATATGGATCTGATAAAAGAGGCGATAAACAATATTCTCAATTTTATCGTCAGGTTGATATCATATTTGGGCGGTTCCCCTACTCCATAAATTCCAGCGCTGAGAACTAACCCCTCAAACGATGATTGTCCTCAAGTTAACAGTTTTACTACGAGCCAGAGGCCGGTGGGCCAGGAAGCAGCTTCTCTAGTATAAAGTTTATGTGAGCTTCTACACCTCTCAAAGGATCAGCGAGGAGAGACATTTGCTGCAATTAATCAGATAGCTCTAGATAAGCGTTTGGCTCCTTCGCATCCAAAAATCTTAAAAACACCAGAGATGTCCGTGAACAATGTTACGTTTACTAAAGAAGACATAATTGCAGAGGAGGGCCATAACAGAGCCCTACATGTTACTGCACGCATCAAAGATTCGGAATTCAAAAGGGTTCTCATCGATACCGGAGCCTCCTCGAATGTTATTACTTTTAAGACTCTCAAGACAGCCAAGGTTCGACCAAGCAAATTCGTGCGACAGCCTACCATGATGACAGATTTCGAAGGAAACCAAACTAGCACGTACGGGTACATCAATCTGAATCTATCAGTAGGACCTGTCCAGTCGAAGGCAAAATTCGAAGTAATAGAGAAAGAGCCAGACTACCACATGATACTGAGAAGACCATGGCTTCATGATAATAAGATCATCCCCTCGACGTATCGCCAATTCCTGAAAACTATGCTGAATGAAGAAGTTGTTCGCATCCCAGCGTCATTGTCTCCTTATGCACCAATCTGCGGCGTGGGGATGTTTGAGCCAAAGGAAAGTTCACGAGATTCATCAAGCAAGGTTTACTATACTCCACTCCCCACGTGGGCGTCGATTGAGGAGGAAGACCGGCTCACATCACTGAACAGAGAGACCAAGTCTCATGATGCGCCTCTTCTGACAGGACGTGTTAATTCTTTTTCATCAAGCGAAAGCTCATCTCATCTTCATACTAAGAGGGAACGGACTTTTGTGGTGAGTCGTGACCAGAAAGGGAAGAATGTATACCGGCGCCTGTTTTAACAATTAACAGGGGGGGGACTGTTGCCCAGTCTCTCCGCCCAATAGAATGCAATAATAACAACCAGCCGCAAGAAGAAGTACCAGATGCTCCATGGCAGTTCCAGGATGGCACCGAATCCACAACCGATGAACTCGAAATCGTCAACATCGGGGATGAAGACTCTCCAAGGCCTATCTTCATTAGTTCGGCTCTATGTGCAGACGAACGCACAAAACTTGTGAATCTTCTTAAGGAGTATCAAGACATATTCGCATGGACATATGAGGAAATGCCCGGTTTAGACGAAAAACTTTTCACTCATCATCTACATATAATACCTGGATCCAAGCCAGTCAAACAATCTCCAAGGCAGTTCAGACACAATGTAGAGGAACAAATCAAGATTGAGATACAGAAGCTACTGGCAGCAGGTTTCATCAAACCCATTCACCATCCTACCTGGTTAGCCAACGTGGTTCCTGTCAAGAAGAAGAACGGTCAAATTAGGTGTTGCATTAATTTCAGAGATCTGAACAAATGCTGCCCCAAAGACGATTTTCCCCTTACCAACATCAACATGTTAGTAGATGCTACCAGCGGACATGGCATGTTCTCCTTCATGGATGGATACAGCAGCTACAACCAGATAAATATGTATGAGCATGACGCAAGTAAGACGGCTTTTCGAACCCCTCTCGGAAACTTTTATTATACTGTGATGCCCTTTGGTTTAAAAAATGCTGGTGCAACCTACCAACGGGCCATGACCGCGATCTTCCATGACATGATGCACAAGCAAGTTGAAGATTATGTAGATGACATGGTAGTCAAATCAAAAACTCTAGCGGCTCACACAGACGTTTTGCGGCAAGTGTTCGAAAGGTGCTGTGAATACAAGATGAAGATGTACCCTTTGAAATGTGCTTTTGGGGTCTCTTCTGGCAAATTTCTGGGATTTCAAGTAACTGCTAAAGGAATCAAGGTAGATCCGGCCAAGACTCAAGCCATCCTCATGATTCCTCCTCCGCAAACTGTGAAAGAACTCCATAGCTTCATGGGAAAGGTAAACTACATTCGGCATTTTATACCTGGATTAGCCCAGCTTAACGCTTCATTCACCCCCTTGCTGAAAAAATGAGCAAGCTTTGTTTGGGCCACGCAACAACAAGAAGCCTTTCGGAAGATTCAGTGAATATTGTCATCACCGGCCATTATGAAATCTCCCATACAAGGGAGACCGTTGTGCCTCTACACTGCTTCCAGCGATACTGATGTTGGTGCCCTCCTTGCTCAAGAAGATGATAAAGGGATTGAACACCCTATATACTACTTCAGTCGTACTTTAAGATATGTTGAACTCAGGTATCCTAAGGCAGAAAAGCGTGTCTATCTCTAATTCACGCTATTCAGAAATTCAGACATTGTTTGCTGTCAAACAAAGTAGTGCTAATAGCTAAAGTTGATCCCGTCAAATTCTTGCTCTCAAAACCGGCCTTAATAGGCAGGCAGGCCAAGTGGTTACTCCAAATGTCGGAGCTCGATATAACATGCACTCTCCGCGGGCTATTAAAGGACAAGCAGTAGCAGATATACTAGCATCATTTGCGGGAGAAGGTACTACTGCACTACATGAAGATCTCCCTAGGGAGTTTCCAGAAATCTCTTTTGTCAAAGAGGAAGCGTGGCTACTGTATTTTGATGGATCTGCTACCCCTAGCAGTAATACCGGAGGAGCAGGTGTAGTTCTAGTATCTCCAACTGGTGAAGTCTTTTCGCATTCTTTCAAGCTGGACTTTTAGTGCACCAACAATTTAGCAGAATACGAAGCTTTCCTCATAGGATTGTTGCTAGCCAAACAAGCAGGAGCCACACATCTAGAAGTAAGAGGCAACTCTAAACTACTGGTCAGTCGGATGAATGGAGTATACTCACTCAAAGAAGTAACACTTGTCCCCTATAGATCTGAGGCGCAAAAGCTATTAAACTACTTTGCTGATACAACTATAACTCATATCGGCCGCAATAACAACAAACACGCAAATTTCTTAGCTACATTAGCCTCAAAACTGCAATTCGAAGGTCTGGAAGAAACATTGACAGTGAGGAGGAGGACCATGGCATCTACGTGGCTTTTACAGTCCAAAGATGCTGAAGCCAGCGATTGGAGAACTTCAATTATTCAAGAACTTAATAGTTCGCTTTCCCACGGAGTGCTATACCACCGAAACCCAGATGGATCCCTTTCAAGATGTCTCGGAGATGAAGAAGCACAGCTACAACTTAATCGTATTCACGGCGAGATCTATGGACAAACGTTAGTGGTGACTCTTTACCGACGTCTTCACCGCCTTGGCTACTACTGGCCGGATAAGGAGACCCAATCTCAATCACTCCAGGGTTCTTGCTCCAGTTTTCAAGCACCACCACATCAATTAGAGGTCTTTAACGTTGGCTACGCTGGGAACTGGCGAGAACCATACATCAACTATCTTCGTGAATGTGTGCTATCTGCCAACAAGAAGGATGCAGCCAAGATAAAGCAAAAGGCCAAAAGATTCGTATTTCATGAAGGAATCCTATACCGTAAAAGTTTTAGAGGCAATCTACTACGATGTTTGGAAAAATCTGAAATCCCGACTATGTTGAAAGAAACACATGAAGGTGAACACCAAGGAAAGAAGAAGTTATTCCTTCAAGTGCACGAGAAGTATTACTGGCCAAATATTGAGGATGATGCAGCGGCGTTTGTTCAGAAATTCCATAAATATCAGATTCACGGGAATCTCATCCACACGCCTTGTACTCTCCTTACTAGGTAAGTAGCCTGTGGCCTTTCTATAGCTGGGGACTTGATATTATTGGGAAAATCAATCCGCCATCATCGAAACAGCATGAGTATATCATAACTGCGACGGAATACTTCACCAAATGGGTTGAAGCTATTCCTCTCCGAGGAACCACTGGAGAAACAATCGCAGCATTCATTGAGGAATACATCATTTGCCGGTTTGGTGTACCTAAGCACATCATTACTGATAACGGTACTCCATTTGCTAACAAACAAGTACAGGAATTGCTTGAAGAATATGGAGTTCAACAGGTCTTCTCCACTCCTTACTACCCTCAAGGGAATGGGCAAGACGAAAGCACCAACAAAACTCTGGTTCGAATCCTTAGTCGAACAGTGCACGATAATCCAAGGACGTGGCATGAACAACTGCCAATGGCGCTGTGGACATATCGGGCGGCACCTAGGAGCTCTATTGGCATTTCTCCTTATTCGCTTGTCTATGGCGCAGACGCAATTCTCCCAACATAGATTAAAATCCCATCATCTAGGATTGCAGCAGCAAGCGGAGTCCAATGGAATGAGGCCGAAGCATTGAGTTCCAGAATTGCGGAGTTAGATAATATGGACTCCAGGAGAGTTAAAGCGGAAGAACATGCTCAAGCGTACAGAAATATGATCTCCAGAGCGTACGCTAAAGTTGTGAAACTACGAGTTTTTAAAATGGGAGATCTGGTGTTAAAGACTGCTAAGCACATTCAGCAAGACATGTCCGCACCAAAGTTTTCTCCAAAATTGGAGGGTCTTTACGTGATCACCAAGGTTTATAACAGTGGCTACTACAAGATCGTTAAAGAGGATGGAGGTAAATTGGAAGCAGTCATCAATGGAAAGTGGCTCAAGGCATACTACACATGACCATTATTCCTCCCCTCGCTGCCTCACGACACGGCAATCATGCATTTTTTTCATTCTTCTCATATCTGAGTTATCAAGTTCTTAATTAGTTAAAGCCTATTAATGAAAACTTCATTCGTTTACCAAAACCCAATGCAATTCATTTTCCAAAAACAATGTTCAATACCTAAAACAAAAGGAGAACAATCAAACGTTCTCATGCGTACTTATTCAAAAAATAATAAAACATAAGTATGGCTCAGAAAAGGCCATCCAACAAGTTGTAGTTCCTTGAAAGCAACATTTTCAGCCTATCATGATACCTTCCTACTCTTCAAATTCTGGATCGCTTGTTCCACCTTCTCAGATTCCGCATCCAAGGCCTTTTCCTCTTCCAAGATAGCTTTCGTAGAAGGAACAACATTGGAGATGATACCATCTCGATCAATTTTGATAATATCAATGCGCTGCCGCAACCATCTCACGTTAAACTCCATGGATTCACAGGTAGATACCATGTTCTCCCACTTTTCAACAGTTGATTCAGCAACATCACGGATGGATGTACTTTCCATCTCCGCAACCATGGGCAGAAGACAGTTCACCGTAGTGACCAAAGCCGGCGAACAATGTCGCACTACATTCCTGGTGGCGATGTGGTCGTACTTCTTCCATATTTTCGTGTACAAGGGCACAAACTCCTTCCGTACCAGGAATTCACCAACAGTCCGGTAACTAGAAGATAAACACTTCATGTGAATATCAAACGGCAAACCTGCATTGGGGTACTCGTAGAAGAAGACACCCAAGTCAGCATCTTCCAGGTCTGCACCAGTAGGCGTGTTTGAACTTGAAGGAAGAGGAGTGGTCATATCATCATCGTCAACCACTGTTACGCATGTTTCAACCGAGTACCTCTACAAAAAAAAATTATTATTATTATTACTTACGGGCCATGGCAAATGAATACCTGTTCACCAGTGAAAAAATATACCGGTATGATCTTCTTGACTCGGAGGATCTGGACAGGGGAATTATCATGAGGCTCAGAGGGATTCATCCACTCTAAAAAAAATGATGATGATTAGTCGTCAAAAGCAAAGGAATAATTATCACTTAAAAATCAGAAGATGTTTAAAGTCATACTCTGGATACATGCCGCCTGCGTTTGGTAGAAAGATCTGACCGAGACGAAGAAGATGACCCACTTCTGTCTGACATGATGAAAAGGATGGGGATTCAGCAAGGGAGTCTTATTCCAAATTGAGAAGGATGGTTTAATTTCACCTGCATATGTATATATGCTGCAGAAACCCTAAGAAGAGGCGGACGCTGAACAATCTCAACAGGACTGATCCGACAGACAAGGATTCAACGCCAACCAAGTCGTGCTTCTTGTTGAAACCCTAGTTAAAGCCGGGAGAAGACTGTTAGACTCGAAATCCTAACAGAACATGCTCGCTAGTGTGGCTGGACCGTAATCAACATACCCGAGAGGTGCAATCGTGGTCTGGCGTCCTGAGTTACTGTTTCGAGACAGCTGCCACTTCCCTGGTAACGTTTATTCACTTTGACTTAATTATTTATCTCCTGACTATCACCATCTAGTGCTTACCTCGCAATAACGTCGCTATTACGTGCTAAGCAGGGGACTTAATGTTGATGGTGGTTTTTTAGTTCAAGATTAAAATTGTAAAACCTTGTATTTAATGCGTTGTCATCCTCCAAAGGAACAAAAGCCATTTGAAAGTGATGAGTGCATAAACCTTTTCACTTACATATATAGTGAGCAATTCAACATATTTACGAAACTTATCCGAAATGGTGCGTGAAGCAACAATCCCAGATATTCTGTAAATTTTAACTTATTGCATTACTCACTAATGCATGACCTGCCTGTTATTTTCCTATGCTATGTTCCCAACCGAACTCTCAATATTTGCATGACATGACGATTAAATGTCCACTCGCAGCGGAGTAGCATGAATCTCCCGAAGTGTCAGTATTGAGACCTGCATGAAAACACTCACGTAGGCTACACCACTCTCTGATAAAGAGATTAGCGTGTTAACACACTTTTTAATTAAAGTTAGCGCGATCGAACGCGTTTAAATTCCTTAAGGAAAATCTAGACTGTCCATATCAGTCTTAAAAAAGATCACGGACACACAATTTGGCCACACAACTCAACAGGCTTAGCTTACTCCTAGCGGAACTAGGCGATCATCATGGTAAACACCGGCGGGCCCACTATCATCCCGACCAGTCGAAATTCCTTTAGCTCATCCGCTACACCCTTGAATGCTCGCCAAAACATGGGTGATCACGATGTTTTAAAAAAGAGCTCAAACGAGCTAAAACCGACAAAAACGGTCTCAAACCCATCATGACCGCCCAACTTAGCTAACCTAGTTGGATGGCTTATATTTTCCTTCAAACGATCAAAGAAGTGCTGGCGTGTTCACCGGCGACCCAGCTACACCCATGATCGATCGACTTGCCCACGGCAACCCAAGAGTGTATAGAATCGCTCGCCCAAATTAGGGTGAACGCGCTGATTTGGAAACCCTAGTTTGCGTTGCGGCGACACACTACTGTCGCAAATCGATCACAACCATCCATCTTTGCTAGCCACATTTAGTGGCTTAGATCTAATTTCAGACGATCAAAGAGGCGCCAACATGATCGCCGGTGACTCATCTACATCCCCAGCTGATCGAATTACATGCGATGATCCAGAAGCACGTCGAACCGCTGGCCCAAAGTAGGGCGATCGCGCGCTTATAAAACCCTAAATTGAATAAGCGGCGTTACACAACTGCCGCAAATCGATAATGGTCGTCCATCTTCGCCAGCCTGGTCGGACGGCCTAGATCTAATTTCAGGAGACCAACGAGATGGTTGCACACTCACCAGCAACCCATATGTGCGTGTACCTAATCGTCCTTTCCAAATCGGTGGAAAACGCCACAAATCGTTTGGCCCAATGATAGGGTGGCCGCACGGCTTCAAACCCTAAAATACAATCAACGGCAGCATACAACTGCCGCAAATCATCTCGTCCATCCAACTTCGCTAGCCTGGTCGGATGGTTTAGATCGGATTTTAGATGGCCAACAGGGTGACACCGTGATCACCGGCCACCCCTCCTCCACAAGGAGCGATCGACCAAGTGGTAGCTCACCCATAGGGTTCGCAAACGATCGCCCAAAGGTGGACGGTCATTCTACTTTTTAAGACGATCAATTCGCGACTAATTTGAACAAACTCTAAAACAACGATGCTTCCTGCACATCGATTGTTTTCAGCAGTTTGTTTAAAAGCAATGCTTCATATGCATCAATAATAAACGATGCTTTATGAATATTGATTTCACAAATAATTTTATTATTTGACCTAAAAGCACTATGTGCTACTTTAAGCGGCAAGTTTCACGACTTGACCCATTCACTCGAGACATCAACATGTCACAAACTTGGGGATGCTTACTGGGGTATTGGTCTGGTGGTTTACGGCGTGCGGCGTGTAATGCGCCCATTACGAGAAAGTGTCAGGAAAGGACGGACGGTTAAGCAATGAGGGAGTAGTAGGTGAAAGGGTGACCGGTCTTCCCACATAATGGAAACGTGATGGTCACCACCTTTTGCACAACCCCACTTCTCCACTACTTAACTGCCTCCACTTCTTATGAGATCAGGGGTGCGCTCAATGACTTGTATAAATAGGTTTTTCAACCCATTTTCAAAGAACACAAGTTTTATCAACACAAGTATCCAGAAACCATATTCTGATACAAGTCATAAAAACAGCCACACCTTCATAATTCAACATTCTGATCTCAAACACCTTCTTCACTTCCCTCCCTAAGATCAACCCTTCTCCTTCACTTTGTGACCGAATTGAATCTGGAACGGCTATTTCTTGGTTTAGGCTAGAGTCTTACTGATTGATCTCTCGAATCTAAAAGTACTCCCGTGCAGTGCATTTATTTAGGGTTTGAATTCGTTTCTCATCAACACACCCAAATTTACCAAAAACAGCAGAATCAGTTTTTACCCCAAAACAGGTTGTTATACCCTCGGTTTTTCAGTTCCGATTGAAAATCATATGTGAAAAGTGACAATATGTTGAATCAATTTGTGTTTACATGAGTTGTGTTAGCATAAACATATTTTTTTTGGGTTTTCAACTTTTTCTATTGGCACGCATTAGTTAAAAACCGTTTCAACCTTTCTCTTGCAAAGGTTGCTCTTGTTGTTGTTTTTTTGTTCATGCGAGAGGAGTACAACATACTGGGGGAGAGTTCTTATGTGAACTTGCGCTTAATGATATATCTTTCTGGAGAGAAGAGGATGCGGAATCTGGGGTAACGAATTTGTTAGTTAATTGTTTTCTTGTTTAAGAAAAGTCTGTTTATATTGCATATATTTTGATTTTGCTTAACAAAATTTCGGTACAATTCCATTATGATGTGTATGGATGTGTGTATGTGTGATTCAATTGTTTCCGGTTAAGAAAATCTGTGTCAATTTATTTGGCTTATTGTTTGGTATCTTCTTTATTGATGGGTATCAAGTGTTTTTGCTTAACGAAATTTCGGTGCAATTGCGGTGCTATAATGTCTATGTTTGTTTCAATTGCTTCCGGTTAAGAAAATAATTATGCAAGTCAATTTATTTTGGTTTGTATGTATTGTTTATGGCTTAACAAAATACGGGATCATTTGTTTAGTCCAATTCGATTCCGGATAAGAGAAACTAAGTTAATTCTGATCATAGTTAGACTTATCAAATTGAAGGATTCGGTTATTCAAGTCTAATCGAATTCCTTGACAAGAAAAACTAGTTAACTAACCTATTGCTTGTCTTGTCTAAAGAGAAAGGTCTAAGTTATTTTCTGAATAATTAGAGCCTGATGAAAGAAATAAAATTAATTCTGATCTTTATTTTGGTCTTATCGAAATAAGCGATTGTATGTGTACAATCGGATTAACAAGGGAACTAAGTTTCTTAGTCAATTTGTTAAACTATTAGGGAAAATTGCTTTGGCCAATAGTTTTCCTTGATAACATATTAAAACTAAATTACTTCTAGTTTCGGTTTTAATATTGGTTATCTAAAGTGGTATGTGAAACCTTCGTGCTTAACTCTTATAGGTTGTTTACAAGTCTTTTAGATTTGTAAGATCCTTTCGGTTTGACCTATATTTGCTCGAACCTTTGTCATTTTGTGACAAAAAAATGGGAGAAATATATGGAGTAAACAAGTGATTTGCAATCACTAAGGAAAGAAAAATTGTGCTTAAATGTTATATCTAACGAAAGAGTAAAGCATTGACTAAGAGGGAGAAACATATCATATTGCTGTGTAGTCATTCTGTACTACAAAAGTGGAATAACAAAGATGTTCGGATTGAATATCTACCTATCTTACCTTTAGGGGGAGTATAAGCTTTGTTATTCAGATGTCAACAACGGCATTTATTGATCGAATATATGCAGGTTATTGTGCTGTTGAAACTTGGAATCAAGCGTATGTATAATTAATTCTTGTAATTTGTTTATCCATATGTATTAAGAGTTTTGTCACTAAAATTGACAAAGGAGGAGATTGTTAGAGCATAGCTCGGTTGAACCCACCAAGCGTTGGTATGTCAAGTTTGGTTGTCATATTTTAGTGAGTCAAAACTCATCTAAGAGTCGCTTGATTATGTACTAGATACAACTTCATTTAGGTTAGACTAGAAAGTCTATGAATGTTGATACATACAAGTATTACTCGAAGACCTGAAGAACGTGAAGAAGTAATGAGCTACAATGACGACATCATCCTTCCTCTTGAGGTTAGTAATATTGACTTGAACTGTTTCATTCCTAATGTATCTTTCAAGTTGTGCTATATTGAAAACATAACTGCGAAGCTGTGTATGGATATATTACTCTAGTAGTGAGACATGATAACATGATCATAGTGTTAGGAATTAGACTACGAAGTATAACGCTTATCTTTTGAACTTCGTAGATATGACATCGACATAATCTTATGAATGTTGTTATGATTATGTGTATGGGTAAAGGTGAAGATTTCATCCTAGGAAACAATGCTTTACATTTGTTTAAAGGAAGTACATTCATGAACTTGTTTTATGAATCGAAAGGGAAATCGCTAGGCTTATTGGTACGGGTATTCATTGCAAATCTTTGGATTACCAATATGTGTGAGATGGTAGAACCGATCGTTACTTTGTTATGTATCTTGGTACAACTAATCACAATACCTGACTTATGATTTTGGTATGACTAGTTTTGATTAATTAGTGTAACCGATCCTAAATAATCACCTGAGATGGTATAATCGATATTTGTAATTGGTGTGACCGATCACAGATAAGTTGTGTAATCGATCATTGTAATTGGTTTAACCGGTCCTAGTAATTGTTATAACCGATCCTGGTAATTGGTGTAACCGATCCTAGTGACTGGTGTGACCGATCACAAGCAATACCATGTGTATATGGTAACCGGTCCTGGTAATTGATGTAACCGATCCTGGTAACTGACATAACAGGTTGTTTTGGGGTAAAAACTGATTCTGCTGGTTTTGGTAAATTTGGGTGTTGATGAGAAAAGAATCTAAACCCTAAACAAATGCACTGCACGGGAGTACTTTTAGATTCGAGAGATCAGTCTATACAATCCTGGCCTAAACCAAGAAATGGTCATTCCAGTCTTGCTTCGGTCACAAAATGAAGGAGAAGGGTTGATCTTAGGGAGGGAAGCGAAGAAGGTGTTGAGATCAGAATGGTTAACTATGAAGGTGTGGCTATTTTTATGACTTATATCGGAATATGGAACTGGCTTACGGAATGTAAGCTATCAGTTCTTGGTGTTTTCTGGATACTGTGTTGATAACCAAAAATATGTTGTTGGTTGAAATAGGTTGAAAACCTATTTATATAAGTCATAGTTGAACGCACCCTGATCTCGTAGGAAATGGGAGTAGTTGAGTGATAGAGAAGCGAGATCGTGTGAAAATGTTGAAAACCACGTCTTTTAATGAGGGAAGACGGGTCGGTACACATCCACTACTTCTCTGCAGCCACTAACTGTCCGCTTTTCCTGACACTTTCTAATAATGGACGTGTTGCACGCCGCACGCTGTAAACCGCCAGACCAATACCCTGATGAACATCCCCCAGTTTGTGACATGTTTGATGTCTCGAGTATTTTCGTGGAAAATATGCAGCATGCTGCTGAATGGGACTTGTTTGCAAGACCTAGTTATTCTGACCAATCACGCGCAAGCTAGGTGGCAGGTGGTCATGTGTGAGTAGCTGCCGGGAGCTATCCATGTACATTAAAGATGTGGTGATCGGTCCCTATAGGAGAATGGTGGCTGGTAGCTATTTTGACATCCTATTGGCTAGTCCAAATTAAATCTAAACCGGTTAAGTTGGATGGCTGAGATGATTTGTAGAAGTTTGTGTTAATTCATGAAATTTCGTAATCAGAAAATTCTGATGTGAGACCCTCACTAAAACTGCTGTAGAATTCTCATACGAACTCGGATTTTGACGATCCGCCCCTCCATTCTTATCAGAAAAGAATTTCCTATCTTCCCACAAGGGAATATTTAGGTTTTGAGGTCTTTTAGGAGGTGAAAACATCCGACATTAAAAACTCATGAAGAATTCAGGAGGAATTCTGTCAGTTTTCAGCCATGACCTAGCTCGCCTTTTAAGCTGTATCTTTTAGCTCGTTAATCCGATTGATGTTATTTTTTTAGTATGTTATGCTAGACATCCATACGAAACTTTTGGCATGTAGCCCGTACTAAAATTGTTTACCAAATGCTCCTAGTTGTTCGTCCAATCTTTGGATTATCGTTTAGAAGCCATATGGGTAGGCCGCGGCGTGGCCGATTGTTCCTCATGGAAGAAGAGCGGCTAATGGTCACGACGACATTTTGTTGAAATCCTAGAATAGGAGTGTGGCTGGCCGATTCGACTAGCGAAGTTGGGCGGCCGAGATGATCTGCGGCAGTTAATGGCCGTCGTTGATTAATTTAGTTTAAAAAAAAAACGTGTGGCCAACCTATGTTGGGCTAACGATTTTTGGTGTTAGCCGCGCGCTGGGAGTTGTTGGACCGACCAGCATAATAGCCGGGCCGCTGGTGAACATATCCGCACCATGCCCGTTGATTGAAATTGAATCTAGGTCGGTCAATTCGGCTGGCGAAGTTGGGCGACCAAGATCGTTTTGCGGCAGTAATGTAATGACGCTTAATAGAAATTAGGGTTTTGTAACTCGCGCGGCCAACTGTTTTGGTAAACGTTTAGTGGCTCCGCTTGCGAGTCGGAAGGATGCCGATCAGCCTGGGCATTAGCAGGCCCGCCAGTGTACATGATGGCGCTTGTCCGACCATGTTAGGAGGCGGCTATGTTTGATAAATCAACTGGCCAAAACGTACGGCCGTGATCGTTTTTGAGACTGACATGGGCAGCCTATATTAAATTCCTTAAGGAATTAGGCGCGTCGACCAACCAACTTCTAACTTTATTTAAAAGTGCGTGTGGCGCGTTTAAATCGATCTGATTGGTCGATGGGAAAGGGGCCTACAAGAAAATTGGACTTTAGTGACCACCCAGATTCGGTTGGCAGAGGGCCTTTTTTTGGTGGTTGGAGCTCTATAGCCAATCCACATGGCAACAGATACGCTCTGTGGCTAAAGGATTATTTGCTAAAGACATATACCGACCATACTGTTGGTATAGATGTCTTTCGGCTACAATGAAGCGACTCGAGGCTTAGTCGGAACAATTTTTCGGTAACTACTATCTGTCGTTGGTAGAGCATATAAAGCTTTTGTTGCTGAAAAATTTAACCCACAAAAATGTTTGTCGCTGAAGACTTAAACATTGTTGATGGAGGTGGTCAATTAAAGAACTTTGTCAGTTGATAAAGTATTTAACCACTGAATTTTAGTCGCTTTATATGTTTGGCGTTGAGGGTTAAGGATTTTAGCCTCTATATGACTGGACAGTTAAAGAGTTTTATCCACTTGGTGTTCGTTGGTTAATGGGGTTTAGCCACAAAAATCTAGTTGCTAAGCAGTTGGTTATGGCCTCTGGGCATTGAAATTGCAGTTGCTTAAAGAGTTCAGCCACGAATAGTTAGTCGGTGAAGTTCTGTAAAGACTTCATGTACTGTTGGTGAAGACTTGTAGACATCTCATGTTCAGTTGGCAAGAAGTTGACCAAGGGCTTAAGCCAATAAAAATTGAGTTGCACAAGTGTTTCAGCAGCTACCAATTGAGCTGCTTAAGGTGTTGGTAATAAAAGGATGATTAGTAATAAAATAGAAGTCCACAACAAATTCAGAATTTCTTCTATTCAGAAAATTCCTTTTATTCATTATTTTCAATCATTCAATCACTACTACAATTGGAACAGATATGAACAATGATAAATTAAAAAAAAAAAATCCTAGTCATCAAAGCTTTTACAAGTTAACCTTGCTCCTGCGCATTTGCACCTTATGGACGTTTCAGAACTGGCCACTCAAATGATCCCCTGAAACTGTTGTCCTTCAGAGGGTCATAGTTCTTCAGAAGTTCTATTGTCTCAGTGTACTTAGCTTTTTAGCTGTGGCTTCTGTATTGATCTGACTATTCCCATCGACACTTCACATTCTGAAACTAACTGCAATAGGAACAAGAAATAATATGTCAAATATTCTAAACAATTACTCATGTAAGACCCATTAAAATACTTTTGCACGAGGAAATAACACATCAACTATCATTCACCATACCCATTCCAACGAAATACATGAGAAAAGCGACGGAACTTAGTATCTTGATATAAACCTATAATAGGAAATATGTAACATAAGCATTTATCTGGTATAAAATTCACAACATTGGCATATACAGATGGAAATTGAAGACAACAGCAGCAGCACATGAAGTATAAGCACTCTCATTTACTGTCAGCGATACTAGTAAGTTGAGGCCTATCTTGGAATACTGATGAAAACTTATAGACCCCCAAATGCATTAAGTATAAGCACTCTCATTTACAAGGTGAGTATTTTCGAAGAAACTATGTACAGATATCTGTGTCCATGCATCATTTAATACATGCGCACACAAAATTGCACCCCTAGATATGCTTCATTGACCGAGTGAACTGAAAAGGACATTACATCACAAACCCCAACACTGAAAATGAAACCAAAACTGTAAGGAGTTATCAGAAGTGATTACCGTCTTCATCTCATATTGCTTGAATTTGTTGTACACCCGTCTTTTCTCTTGGCTGCTGATTCAGCTATCTTCGCTGGAGCCCTACACAAACCACAGATCGTTTGTCTCTCTACCTCCTTCAAATTCAAACTACCTGAAAAAGAAATAACAATGACGATGAATCGGTCTATTTTTCCCTGCCATAAACACACACAAGGAACCACACATAATATCAAACAATTTCCCACAGGTGTAGCAATACATTTAGCCAAACAACCACCAATTGAAAGAGGATTTACAAAGAAGAGATGTCAACATTCTTTGAACACGAACAGTAACTCTTATCTTTTATTGTTCAAAGATATTCCTTAGTACTCAAGGAGATCATGTTCCGAAATAAATTAAGAACCTTTTAATTAAGGTTATTAGTTTTATAGGCTTTAATTACCAGCAATTAAATTTGTATATCTGGAGAATAAAAATTAGTAATGTGCATTTACTAATTGGAGATTTTCTATTGAGAGATTTCGGGAAATATTGGACAAAGAATTTACTGGAATTATGAAAACCGAATGGGCATTTATTGCATATCTTGAGAATACTTTCGGTTTTGAAAATTCCTTGGTGTTCAAACATCATTGGTCTATAAATACCTAAGTTTGCATTTCTAGCAAACTATCCTAAGAGCCATGCAAACTTCATCTTTTTGTTGTTTTTGGTGGAGTCGTCTAATCGGAGAGGAAAGTACCCTAATTAGCCGAAATCTCTTATGACCGCTCGTTTAAAGACTTCTGTGGGATCAAAAAGCTCTACGAGTACCGTTGGTGGGAAACTAGATAATTGCAGTGTTATTAGTTTTCGATTGATTTGATTGACTAACGGTTGTTGAAACTTTGATTGCACCTAGTTTGTTTATTCTTGAGAATCTTCTCTTCTGATATAAGATTCACTCAAACTAGATCGGAGTATCGACGGGATCTTTAGAACTGTTTGTATATCTAAAGACATCTTGTGATAATCCATTGTTAACAGACTCCATTCTGTGCGTGATTGATCACAAGAGATTTAAGTGGTGTTGTGCAGGTTTTAATTGAAGATTAAAGAATATTTGAAGATGAAGAAGATTTCTTATTGGTTTTTCATATCTTTGTGTTGCACAAACCTTGATCGGCTGGGATCTAACTAGAATCGGATTTATTCGATTGATTAGTTGCATGAGATCGGTAACGCCTAATAGTTCTCTTGAGATCTATTTTGATTGTTACAAATCCGAATCTTATTACTTCGGTAATAGAGATTGGATTGATCTAACCAGGCAAAGGAGTTTATTAGCTTAAACGGAAGAGCTTTTGCATATGACTTGAGATATCTTATCTTAAAGAATCAATAGAGTTGTTACCAAACAGATTTGTTGTTCCTTTACTGTTTTGAATACGATCCAAAGGAATTGTTCCAGTGCATGCACTCATCGAAGTCCGAAGCGCAGGGATACTGAGTAAACTAAGTGAACTAGGGTTAGTTGCTTGGTCTCAACTATACGAAGTTGGTTTAGATTTTGTATAACGGCTTAATTCTGAGAGTATTCAATTCTGGACTAGGTCCCGGGGTTTTTCTACATTTGCGGTTTCCTCGTTAACAAAATCTTGATGTGTCTTTTACTTTTCTATTTCCGCAATTATAATTGTTTATTATAATTAGAAGTAAAATACACAAACGTTAACTCCGCTTTACTTGATAGTGATCCTATAGAGTTTGGTTAAGTCCGAACCTATTATCAAGTAATCACGCTTTGGTAGTCGTATTGTCTTGATCTCGTATCCATAGACAATCACACAAAGTGTGAATACCGATTTATAGTATTGTCTCGACTTTGTCCATAGACAATCACTTTCGGTAAGAGGACTTATATGTGGATAAATTAAAGATTGTGGTGTATTTGGGTACCCTCATCTTTTCACTCATATACATGAATATTAATAAGTTCTCTAAGTGTTCAAAGAATAACGAGATTGAAACAAAACCCAGAAAAGCAGAATTTCAGAGAAAATAAAGGGAATTTAACTTAAACAAGGAAGTTCGAGTTCATAATTTCCAAAAATATGATCAGACACATGCCTCTCTCTCTCTTTATCAAGACGTGGCCATACCCAAGAAATCTCACAGAGTCTCTCATGTCCAAAAACAAATCAGGCTCATACTAGGTTTTGATGAAAATACCCTTGGGTTCAAAAATAAATATTCTCTCTCTGAAGGGTGTCTGATTGGTATAAATTATTGAACGAGCTATCATCCCGCAATATGCTAACCCCTCAAGATATATGCACGCCTACCAAGCCTTGTCAAGTTTCTCCAGAGTATCTAAAGGAGTTAGACACAAACAAAAGAGGAATTAGGGTTTTAGTGTAATACAAGTCTGAACTCAGAATTCATATGGGATAAGCACTCTACTATTCAGAGAGGGGTATCTCTCTTCTCTCATGGCTCTTCACCAACATCACGATCATCCAGGAAGCCACTCAAAACTCTTTCTTCCCTACATACTCACCTGTACAAACTCAGAAGCTCAAGGATGCACAAAGAGAGAAAATTAGGGTTTTGACCGAGTAAACCCTAATTAACAATTCCATTCGATAAAGATGGGAATTTTGTCTCATCAAGATTCCATTATCATGCCGTCTCCCAACATAAAATCCCAGGAGGTTCCCAAGTCCAAAGTTGATTCCAAGATCAGAGTCATAACAATCGAAGGCTAAACATCAATTCAGGGAAGTGAATTGTAGTTTCTTATTTGGATGATTTGTTACCATTTATATACTCATCATATAACAATCAAGGTTCTACTCTGAGTATGGGACTTAATATAAATGGTGAAATTTGGATAAGGGGTAAAAGTGTTATTTCAGGACAATATAAAAAACTCAACTCTCACAGGACATACTAAGCCCTTGGTCCTCAAGGCACCCATAGCCACGATTTATAGTATACATCCTCGCGAGAAACTGCTGGTCGTGATGCCATGATTCCTAGCGCACATCCTCGACGAGTTACTGCTGATCACGTAGGTTTTGTAGAGCTTAAAACGTCCCCGACAAACTTATGAACCAGAACGGCCACAATTCCAGCATGTCTTCGCGAGACGCAGCTGATTGTGATGCCATGACTCCTAGTATACATCCCCGTGAGATATTGGAGATACTGCTGGTCGTGAAGGCTCTGTAGATGCGTAAAAACGTCCCCGGCGGACTTATGACCCAGAGCGGAGACATACATGTCTCTTGTAAGCACGACCCACCCTATTTGAGATCAAGGACTGAAGTACATCATCGCGATATACACTGGTCATGTTTACTCTAGGCTCTGACTCGACTTACCGAGGTTTCCGAATAATTCCTAGGATATCCCCGCGAGATACGCTGGTTATTCTGCCTCTGGGCCCTTTCGACGGACTCCTAAAACATACTTTCGAGATACACTTCTCATGTCGGCCCAATAAATACAAACGTAATTGACCCATAGCACATCTCTGCAAGATACACTAGTCAAAAACAAGTGAGCCGAAATCTTGCAGAGACATTATTAGGCGCGCGTGCAAGCCTTCTTTTCTCTCTCAAGCATGCCCCAGCTGACTTCGAAGAGATTCCATCGTGTTGGCCAAGTCTCGAATAGACTTCATCCCATTGGCCAAATATCAGAGGGTCTCAAACCCGTCGGCCAAATATCATACGGTCTCAAACCCATCAGCCAAATCACTGACGGCCTCAAACTCGTCAACCAAATCTATGACGGCCTCAAATCCGCCGGCTAAATTTTTGACAGCCTCAGTCGCGTCAGCTAAACCTCAGGTGGCCTTATTCGAACTGAGCCATCTCATATGAAGAGTTTTATACACGCATAAAACTCAGGCACACCTCATCACCTAGGGATCAAGCCGATTTCTCAGCCTCTCAAACACACTCACGGATAGTAAATTGAGCCTGAAGTATACATGTCAATCCAAAAACGTGGATAAGCTCTCTTGAGCTCCGCATTCTCAACAAAAGGACCCCATAAGCGATAATACAGTCTCCACGTGACATATGTGATCGGTCATGGAGAGAGGGAGCTTAACCTTAACTCCTTTCACGCCCTACACATGATTTATAAGGTATTTCATGCCTTTTCACATGACTCATCCTAGTCATTCTCACAAATCAGAGAATATCTCTATGTTTTGGGGTAATAACTGATTCTGCTGGTTTTGGTAAATATGGATCTAAATCCTAAACAAATGCACTGCACGGGAGTACTTTAGATTCGAGAGATCAATCTGTACAATCCTATCCTAAACCAAGAAATAGTCGTTCCAGTCTTGCTTCGGTCACAAAGTAAAGGAGAAGGGTTGATCTTAGGGAGGGAAACGAAGAAGGTGTTAAGATCAGAATGGTAAACTTTGAAGGTGTGGCTATTTTATGACTTGCAAGTCATGAATGATTGAAATTGGTTGAAAACCTATTTATACAAGTCATGATTGAGCGCACCCTGATCTCGTAGGAAGTTGAGACAGTTAAGTAGTGGAGAAGTGGGGTTGTGTAAAAAGTGGTGACCATCACGTTTCCATCATGAGGGAAAACTGGTCATCCTTACACCCACTACTCTCTTACTGCTATTAACCGTCCGCCCTTTCCTGACACTTTCTCGTAATGGGCGCATTGCACGCCGCACGCTGTAAACCGCCAGACCAATACCCTGATGAACATCCCCCAGTTTGTGACATGTTTGATGTCTCGAGTATTTTCGTGGAAAATATATAGCAGGTTGCTGAGTGGGTCTTGTGTGAGAGACCTAGTTATTCTGACCAATCACGCGCAAGCTAGGCGGCGGGCGGTCATATTTGAGCAGCTGTCAGGAGATATCCATGTACATTAAAGATGTGGTGGTCGGTCCCTATAGGAAAATGATGGCTGGTAGCCATTTTGACATCCTATTGGTTGGCCCAATTTAAATCTAAACCGGTTAAATTGGCAAGCCAAGTTGGATGGCTGAGATGATTTGTAGAAGTTTGTGTTAATTCATGAAATTTCGTAATCAGAAAATTCAGATGTGAGACCCTCACTAAAACTGCTGTAGAATTCTCATACGAACTCGGATTTTGATGATCCGCCCCTCCATTATTATCAGAAAAGAATTTCCTATCTTCCTTCTCGAGAATATTTTGGTTTTGAGCTCGTTTAGGAGGTGAAAACATCCCAACAGTAAAAAATCAAGAAGAATTCAGGAGGAATTCTGTCAGTTTTCAGCCATGACCTAGCCCGCCTTTTAAACTGTATCTTTTAGCTCGTTAATCCGATTGATGTGATTTTTTAGTATGTTATACTAGACATCCATACAAAAATTTTTGCATGTAGCTCATACTAAAATTATTTACCAAATGCTCCCAGCTGTTCGTCCAATCTTTGGTAACCTTTTGGATATCGTTCGACCAAGTTGAAGAGATATGATTGGTCAAAAACCAAAGACAGGCCGTCGGCCACCTTTAATTAGAAGTGTAGGCTGTGTCTTTGGAGCGATTTGATTGGCTGATGGGAAAGAGGAGCCCGCGGGTGTGTACCACGGAGCTTGTCTGGTCGTGTTAAGAAGTGGATAGACTTGATAAATCGACTGGCCAAAACGTACGGCCGTGATAATTTTAAGACTAACATGGGCAGCCTATATTAGATTCCTTAAGGAATTAGGTGCGTCGACCAACCAACTTCCAATTTTATTAAAAGTGTGTGTGGCGCATTTAAAGCGATCTGATTGGTCGATGGAAAGAGGGCCGGCAAGCGGCAACATGGAGTGTGGCCGATCGGCCACGGGTGGCGCCTGCTGGAGCAGATCGGTCGGCCAAGTGGCATGGCCACGCCTCCCTTTGATGCTGCTTTTACTTGCTGCAGTTCCTCTCTATTTATTGTTTTCTGATTTTTATTAGGATCTTGCTCCTACTAGCTCCATAATGGATCAATTTCCTAGTTTTCCTAGGTTTTGTTTCGACCAATAGGGTTCGAAATATTGCGCAGGGCATAAAAAACCTATTTTTTTGCAAATAAGTAAAATTAGGTTAGAAAATTGAATTTCGTGAGCTGACACAAAATTAAACAATTTTCGATAAATTATCTGTGCGTTGGCACAAGAAACCTCTTTATCAGAGAGCGGTACAACTTGCGTGTTCCTGAGTATTTTCATGCATATCTTAATACTGACACTTCGGGAAATTCATGTTACTCCGCTGCGAGTGAACAGTAATTGTCATGTTATGCCAATATTAAAAGTTCAGCTGGGGAACATAGCATAGGAAAATTCTCGACAAGCTGTACATTAGTGAATAATGTAAGCGGGTGTTTTAATAAAACTTATAGAATATTTGGGATTGTTGCTACATGTACCATTCTGGATAAATTTCATATAAATATACTGAGTTGCTCAATACATATTGTAAGTGAAGAGACCTGGGCTCTAGTCACTTTTAAATGGCTCTGTTTCTCTACAGAATGAAAGTATATTAAGCACAGGGTTTCACAATTTTACCCCTGAACTAAAAACCACCATCAACATTAAGTCCACTGCTTAGAACGTAACAGTGATATTGTTGCGGGGTAAGCACTAGATGGTGATAGATGAAAATAAAATTCATGAGAAGGGTAAACAGACGTTACCAGTAGAGAGAGGCCGACTTGGCCTGTGAGCAGAACATGTTTAATGAAACGTCGAGGCAAGTAGCAATCACCCTTCTAGTACGTTGATGCCGAGAACACTAAAATGATGTATTTAAGTAGTGGAGCCTCGACTGATAAGTGTTAAGGCAGTTGAGCCTTGAATACAAAGATGAGTGTTGAGGTGGTGGAGCCGTCAGCACTATGATGTGTTGAGGCAGTGACGCCTGACAACACGAGTGAGTGATGAGGAGATTGAGCGTCTCAACACTAAGATGAAGATGTGTTGAGGCAGTGATGCCTGACAACACAGTAGCGAGTGTTGAGGAATTGCTTCGTCTCAACACTAAGGTGAGGATATGTTAAGGCAGTATGCCTGACAACACAGTAGTGAGTGTTGAGGAATTTGCACGTCTCAATACTAAAAGGAGGATGCATTGAGGCAGTATGCCTGACAACACAGTAGTGAGTGTTGAGGAATTTGTATGTCTCAACACTAAGAGAAATGATGTGTTGAGGCAGTATGCCTGGCAACACAGTAGTGAGTGTTGAAGAATTTGCACGTCTCAACACTAAGAGGAATGATGTGTTGAGGCAGTATGCCTGACAACACAGTAGTGAGTGTTGAGGAATTTGCACGTCTCAACACTAAGATGAGGATGTGTTGATACAGTATGTATGGCAACACAATAATGAGTGTTGAAGAATTTGTACGTCTCAACACTAAGAGGAGGATGTGTTGAGGCAGTATGCATGACAACACAGTAGTGAGTATTGAGGAATTTGTACGTCTCAACACTAAGAAGATATTTAAAATTTATTTGATATGCCTAATAGATATAAAACATTTAGTTTAAGGATAGTTACTTAGCTCTGTCTCCGCTAGGCATGTCCTTCGCGCATGATTGGTCTTTGGGTTCTCCCGTGAGTAAGCAGCATCGGGCGTTAGTGATGACATCAGGATGACGACTGATCGATAGACGGACAAAAGCCCCCAGGTCATGATGGGACGAAAAATAGCTGGTTGTAAAGAGAGTTGTTCAACAAGACTTACTCGTGTGTGGAACCTGCGAAGCTACACTCTCTCCAGGCAATTGCGTCATATTTGCGAGTTGTCCATACGGCAACAAATTATCTTCAGGATTGGACGGCTTGTTGGAGACCCTCTCAGGTATATACACTGGCGGGGAACATACTCCTAGTTTCGCTTTGTTGCTATGTATCCATGAGCGCCTCAGAACCATATCATAATTCGAGTATTCCTTGACAATATGAAACTTGGCATGTGTTGGGGCGTCTCTTATCTTGATTTCGAGACTAATTTATCCACAGGCATCTATCGACTTTCCTTTTGAGTTTTCGATCACAGTCGGGCAATGAACAACTTTTTTCTTCGAAATTCCTGCAGCTCTCAGAGTCTTGACGGTGACAATGTTGAAGTCATAGGCCGCGTCAATCAGTGTGCTTTCAAACTCGAAACCTTTCAGGTGAGTAGTGGTTAGGAGTCCCAACTTACAATTACCAGCCGTACCTTCCAAGAGAAACTGGGATTTCGGGGTAGCTTCTCCAATTGAAAACAATCGCCTACCCGACACACACGATTGAGGGCTGAAAATATATCTCGGCGTTGCTCCTTGGAGAAATAGAGAATCTGATTCAACATGGTGGTCATCTTGTATCAGTTTTGATTATTTGGTGGATTCCCACCATTAACGAGGTCAATCTGTTAGACCAAATCTGCATAGCCATTTCCTAGAAATTTGGATGTCCTTCTGAACCACATAAGGTTTAATCACAAATACGTTATTTGTACACGTATTGAAATGTGTTCATATCTTGGCACTTTGTTAAAGAAACTACATCAACTACTTCTGCAAATCATCTCCGAGAAGCTAGCAATCCAAGTACACAAGTCCTTAATGCATTAAAGAAGCATGAAAACTCGAGAACACTATACTATCGGAAGACTAGCACAAAAGAAAACTTGATCAACTAGCAATTTCTTCATGAAAGAAAAAAACAATCTTTTGCATTGGACGGAATCGGTCTGGATCAGTTTGGGTCTTCATATGCATTGGTCTGGAACATTTTGTTGTTATTTTCTTCTATGTCATTGTAGTGGTTTGTGTTAGTGTCTTCGGAAATCTTGTTGTTGCTGGTGTGTGAATCAGGTATAGGAGTTATGGAGCTTGACGATGTTTCTGGTGGAAACTTTGAGGTTGTAGCCAATTGAGGTTAATGAAGATGGTGAGTTTTCCTTTGTTATGAAAAGTCTGTGTTATTAGATTGTAAAAAATAGTTAATAAGAACTCGATGAACATTCCAACGAATCCAACCTAGTCAGAAAACACCACATTGATCAACAAACACTTGCAAGATTCAAAATTCAGCTGAATATTGAAATTCCCAAAACAGCAGAATCCGAAATTAAAACAAGAAAAAACCTTGGTCCAAAAACCTAAAAGGTTATAAAGAAAGGAAAACAATAATAAACTGATAAATACACGAACCCCAGTCTAAGTTAACATATAACCCAATTCCACCGACATTCATATTTGAATAATAATAATAAAAATAAAATTTTATGGTAAGATTCCTCCTTATCCCCATATACATTACACTTTCATATAATAATAGTTACTAATATTTTATGAATTTATGACAAAACTATCATTACCGAAAATGGGCAAAAGAACTACGGTCAGAGAAGGTGCATTTTGAGCTTGACGCAAAGGTGATACTTTATAGCTTTAGACATTAATTATTATTTTTTAAAGATTTTTACCAGTTGGAAATGCTATTATGTTCCCAAACAGAAAAATAAGATAGCTGACATCCTCTCTAAACTAGCCGGGTGGATGGTTAATCTAGTATTTGGAGTGACTCTTCTCCTACTGAGATCATGTCATAGTTATATGAAGATATTAACATCCTCTCTAAACTAGCTGGATGGATGGTTAATCTATTATATGGAGTGGCTCTTCTCCTCCTGAGATCATGTCATAGTTATATGAAGATATTGCTGGTCATGTAACTTTTTAAACTCATATTTGCGCTTCAAAAATAGAATAATAAAAAATAAATAAAGGCAACTCCTATGATATGAAGTGCAAATCATCTATAACCTAACTAAGAGTATTCACATATGAATTTGGACATTGTTGGATATCCCCTTAGCATGTGACTAGATGGACTGCTCCATAATAGCGATCGTTTTAGATTTGAGGATTTTATCTTGACTTCACATAAATATGGATGTTAAAATCATGTCCAATCCTCAGCAAAATCCAAAGGTTTAAGTCAAACTTACTGAAGGACAAGGTAAAAGTCAAATTTTAGTGACGGACTGAGTGAAAGCGGTCAAGCCTGTCTGACCCCGAATCATATGTAAAATTCAATTTAGCCCTTTAAGTCGTTAACTTAACCAGAGTGCAACGGGTAGAGTAAATACCCCAGACCCATAAATCATAACCCGAGCGTAACTATTTTCTTCCTATTTGATAACTCACTTCGATCTTCTTTTGTTCTCTCGTGTTCTCCGTTCTTTCTTTTATTCTTCTCCGGTGGGTGAAAAAAGTATCAGAAGGATCGAGGGTTGATGGAGGGGAATTCGCCAGGTGATCTAAAATCACTATTCTTCTTTCACTTGTTTTTAGGTTGCTATCATCAAAACAAGAAGGATCCCTTTTCTCTTTTATTGTTTTTACTAACAACGATTCAATTTGAGATTTGGGTTTTTGTCAAATTTGGAGAAAGACATAGCCGGGTATATCAAGAAGGAATTTGATAAGGAACATGTCCTACTTGGCATTGTATTGTTGGCCGCAATTTCGGTATCACTTTCTTACTTTCTTTCTTCATTTTGTTTAATGAATTTTAGTTGTTTTTGTAAATGATCCAGTGAAATTTAATTAGGGTTGAATTTGGATCAGTCTGCTTAGAGATATTCCGTTGCATCGAATAGAAACTTGATATTAAATTGCCCTTTTTAATCATTAAGATCATAAAAACACTTGATGGACCGGGAAAGGATTAAGACACGGTGTTCTTGACCTTCCCCACCTGGCATTTTTAAGATCTCATTGTATCGTTAAATGCCTCATGGTCCAAGTTCTATACGTTCTTTAGGTTTGTGTAGAACTGTTGTAGAATTAATGTAAATGGAATGTTTGGATCCTCAAGCATTAACAACATCATTACATATGAATTTTGTGTCTGGTAGTGTTTGAAAGTAAGTCATTGTGATATGTACTTATTTATTACGTACATTCATTATTAAACTTCTCTATGTATAGTCATTGTGAAATGCTTTTTCTTTTTTTCTCACTCATATCTTGAGAGACCTCAATTGGGATATACCACCACTGTCATTTACCATGCGGTTAATGGCCAACGCCATCATCCACTAGTAACTTCCAGAACTGCTTGTTTCCCTTGGTGCCATCACCACACTTCCTTGTTGTGCCCAAGGTTCCATCAGTTGAACTGTTTCTGTCACTTTCATATTGCTACCATAACTTTACCGCCACCATCTCAAATTGAAAATGTTGGTTTGATATAGGGAAGTGACAAGCAAAGATATTAAGATATAGCGATGTCCTAGTCCTACATTTCATGACATAAGATCAATGATTATATGAAAAAACGCAGGGAACAGCAGATATATCTAAATTAGCCCTAATTAGAAGGATTTCATTGGATGTGTTGGACTATAGTGCAAGTTTGTTCTTTGTAGATTCTCTGTATTCTTTCTTGCATAATTTTTATGTACTGCGCATCTTCTTCGTGTCTGTCAATTGATAAGCAGTGATACGCTATGCATATGGCATCATTGTTCATGCAACACTAGCCCCTAGTTTTGATATTCACCTAACATAGTCTAAATTCTGTCTTTCCACACACTGTTTGAACTTTCATGCTCAGGTGGCATAATGCTGAATCAAAATATCATCCTGCATATGTAATTATTACAAGATAGTGTTTGTAGTGTTATCAAGTTAGTATCAGTATTGATACATGTTGAGTTTGTAGTGTCACAATCAGTACTGATTAATTATAGTACCTTGAAAAATAAGATGCCATTGTAATTTATGCGACCTTGTTAAAGAGGTACCCAATTAATATTGTGCGACCGTGTTAAAGAGGTACCAAATTTATATTATGCGACTTTGTTTAGGTGGTACCCAATTAATATTATGCGACCTCCTTAAATAGATACCCAATTTATATTATGCGACCGTGTTAGAGAGGTACCCAATGTTGGACGAGTTCAACTATTTCTGTACCTTAAACTGCATAATTATTACTAATGTAGCTTAAACTGGATACATACTACCGTGGTTACACGTTAAAATAATTGGTGGGCCTTCATCTGCCCTTTTGCGTTTACGTAGTACATTCTATGTTAAATTTCTTTTCAGCAGTATTAGTGGTGGATTGATTATATATGTTTATATAGAAAAAAAAAATTCAGTCCTCTTCATTTAAGTATCGACTAATTTTATTCTTGAACTTTAGGTAAAACAGGGAAACCTAAATAAATAGCTATCATGGACACCACTACTGGATATCCATCCCTTTTTTCCTAACATTCAATCTTTCCAAGTTGTAGTGATTAAAAAGAGCTCATTAAGAAACTTACTATCAAACGCTCATGATCTCATCACACCGCAAAAAGGTTAGATGACTATTTACAGATGAAAGGTTGGTTTGCCGTTTTTCTTTTTTGTTGATTGATAACTAATCTTCCTAAATATTTTTACTGCAGTCACTGTTTGTGCAAGACTTAGCTATCGAATTATAATTGTTCAGAACGCATTGTTTGTGCAAGACTTAGCTATTGAATTATAATTGTTCAGAACGAATATTATCCTACAAAACTCTACAATGAGTTTACTGTTGAAGAAGTTGAAAATTGACGCTGGAACCTACTTGACGGGATATTATCCTTATTTTGTATTAGAGGTATGTAAGTTTAAGGATATGGCAACCCGAGGCTTCATGTTCGTTGGATATAATTATTGATATGAAAGTTGTTTTGTGATTTCTATAGTTGTAGGTCCTCAACCTATGTTGAATGGTATTAGATACTTTCCAGGACCATGTATTAAGGTACAAAACGTTTGTTTTCATGAATCATTTTCCGTTCAAGTACTAAAATTAGAATCCTCTAACAACACGGTCTTTCTTTTATGAAATACAGGTCCTTCAAATGGCTATATGAAATCCTAAAAGACCTTGGAATGGCTATATGAATTCCTAATATGATGAGTTATATGGCTAATATCCAAGGAAACTTCAGACCTCAGATACAAGAACACATGTTTCCACGAAGGTATGACTCCAGGGCATCAAACAGACGTTGTATGTGGGGGAGACTTGCTCATGGGATCGCGAAGGTATGACCCTAAGGTATCTCTTTTCGACAAAGGCATTAAACGGTAGTTAGTCCGGCGATATGTCATCCGATGCCTGCTTTGGCTTGTTCCTTGTATTGGGAGCATTCATGTAACAATGATTTTTCCTCTCGGTCTGAGAATTAAATACCCATTTCTCCTTATCTATTCCTACTAGCAATAAAATTTTGGATTTTTAACTTTAACTTATGCATGTTCCAACTACTTTCAAGCTCTATAAGGAAGTCTGGAAGTTCACAGTTCCTACTTCAGCTTTCTTGACACAAACCGTTCCATCCTCCATATCTTTTTTTCCATCTACAATTTGTGATTCCACTGAATGTGATTACTAATCCATCTACAATTTGTGATTCCAGTGAATGTGATTACTAAAATTACTAGAAGCGGGAATCTCAAAATTTCCGCATATTGCAAACACCTAAAGAATGACTTTACCTATGCTATCTGAAGTATTGCTGGACCCTAATAACTCGATAGCCCTGGATTCAAATGCGATATGTAAGTATAACTGTGTCTGAAAGACAATTGCAAAATTCCCATTAAAGATGGTATTTAAAGGAAGAAAGGGTACCCTTTTTCATCTGTATAGCTAATAAGCTTTGCTTTATTATCAGTTGCATTTGAAGAATGAACAACAGAACCAAGACAAACTGCAATTAAGAAACATGCAACTCCTGGGAAAAGAATCTGATTTGATCATCTAAGAAGTAGTTCAAATTGGTTCCTCTTTACATTCATCAATTGAATTACAGCTTCTCCATCAATTTCTGCTCCGTAGGGTGTTTAACCTAGGTGAAGTACTTCTGATAGAAAGAAAAACCGTTTTCTTCCCTGTAGACTACCCATATCCCAATCAGTTTCTTAAACCCACCCATTTCTCCTAACCCAAATATAAACCCAACTATGATTTGACTACTAACTTTGGTGGAGGGGTAAGCTTGGAAAATAAATTTTAAACTTACCAAACATAGGAGGACAAACTCACTTGTCCTTCTGGATAGTTTGAATCAAAAATTGTTTGGACAGGTTGGAAAAACCAAACCTTAGGATTTCTATGAGAATTGGCCTAAAATCATCCATGATGGTACTTTTTGGTGAATAAAATGTCCATCCCAACGATTTAGATGACTTTTTCTTCGTCGGAGATTCGGAGTTGCCCTGACTAACGTTACATGTATATTCAATTATTCACTCCCTCCAAACTCCAGACTAATACACACTTTTTGGCGCCAGTTTTTTTCTCTCCCTAATGGCGCTGAAATACATAAAACCTAATAATCAAAATACCTTCTCCTTCAACTCCATCTTTCACAAATGCAAATCAATGGCAGAATTCAAACAAACCCATGCTTGTCTCATCGTTAATGGTTTACCTTATCCTCAGCCATCTCTTCGACCAGTTATTTCTTTCTCTGCCCTTCATCCTACTGGTGATATCGATTACGCGCTTCTACTCCTCCTCCGAACCCCCATAAAACCAACAATTTTTCTCTTCAATACTGTGATTCGTGGGCTTGCGCGGTCGGTTCGTTCTGATGCTGTCTCTAATTCTGTTGCACTACTTCGTAGAATGGGTGATCTTGATCTATCTCCCAATAATTTTACTTATACTTTTCTTTTCCAGTGTTGTGCGAAGTTTGTTGGTTTTGATTTAGGTTCGCAGTTTCATGGTGGGGTGATTAAGAGGTGTTTTCATGCTGATTTGTGTGTCTGTAATTCAATGATTCAGTTTTATTCAGTTTGTGGTAAATTAGATGATGCCAAGGAAGTATTTGATGAATGTACTCAAAGAGATGTTGTAACGTGGAACTCATTGATTAGTGGGTATTTAAGAAGTGGAGATACTTTAGAAGCACTGGGTGTTTTCGAGAAAATGCCTGAAAGAAATGAGGTTTCTTGGAATAGTTTGATTGGCGGTCTTGTTCGAGCAGGTTATTTGGATGAGGCACGACGCCTTTTTGATGGGATGACGAAAAGGAATGTTGTTAGTTGGGCTGTGATGATATCTGGGTATTGTCAAAATGGTTATGCAAGAGAAGCTCTGGCCTTGTTTAGGGAGATGCAATCGTTGGATTTGAAACCGAATTTTGCAGTTTTGGTGAGTGTTCTTTCTGCTTGTGCACAGTTAGGAGCTTTTGATCATGGGAGTTGGGTTCATTCCTACATTAAGAAGAACGGTATAAAGATGGATTCAATACTTTCTGCAGCTTTGATTGATATGTATGCAAAATGTGGTAATATTAGTCTGGCTATGCAAGTATTTGATTCATCGGAGGAGAAAAATATATCCACTTACACAGCTGCAATATCAGGGTTGGCATATAATGGGTATAATGAAGAATCAATTCGGATTTTTGAGAAAATGAAGAGTGCAAGAATCACACCAGATCATATTTCCTATCTAGCAGTATTATGTTCTTGTAGCCACATGGGTTCAGTTGAAAAAGGTTTTCATTACTTCAATTCAATGGTTGAGGTTCATGGGATCAAACCTGAGCTAGATCATTACACGTGCATGGTTGATCTTCTTGGCCGTGCAGGTTTGTTGGAAGAAGCTGAAAGATTCATAAATACCATCCCAATAACTCCAGATAATGTCATATGGGGTGCACTTCTCAGTGCATGCAGGACTCACAGCAATGCCGAAATGGGACAAAGAGTCGGGAATTACTTAATTGAATCTGATCCAGGACATGATGGGCGTTATGTTCTCCTTTCAAACATTTATGCAGTGTCAAGTAAAGGAGACTGTGTAGAAGAAATTCAGAGAACTATGAGAAGGAGAAGAATTAAACGTGTTCCTGGGTGCAGTTCAATTGAGGTTGATGGCATTGTTCATGAATTTGTTGCCGGAGACAGGTCCCATGATAAGACAGGTGAGATTTACTCAGTGTGGGAGGAGATGGTTACAGAGATAAAGAAACTTGGATATGCACCAGAGACAAAGGGGGTTGTGTTTGATGTTGAAGAAGAGGAAAAAGAAACTGTAGTTGGTTGTCACAGTGAAAAATTGGCTGTTGCATTTGGGTTTATTAGCAAAGAACCAGGCTCAGTTCTTCGCATCGTGAAGAATATTCGTATTTGTAGTGACTGCCATTCTGCAATTAAACTTGTTTCTAAGGTTTTTAAAAGGAAGATTGTGGTTAGAGATCGTAGACGCTTTCATCACTTTGAAGATGGATTTTGTTCTTGTAATGATTACTGGTAAGCAATACCTATTTAAAATTGTGCATTGATTACTCTTTCTTGAAAGCCGAAAAGAGAATTTTCTTTGGAGGGAAACCTATGGAATGGGTCCAGTTAGGTCTTTGGAGGAGACCACATCAAAATTGTGGTATAAGAGGAACCACAACCTTCATGGGAAATATGTGCTCTGCTATAGAGTCTCCTGCAATGTCAATCATCGAAGTTTAACGTGAAACAGCATGACTATCAGAAGAAGGTACATCGTATTGACAAGAAATCAAGTCAGCCCAAAAAACTGTAAAGCATATAACTCTAAAGGAAGTATACACTGATTATGTGAAGGCCAGAAACCTTCTGCTTAAGAAGAAGTCGAGAAACGTAAGCTCACACTAGAAAAGTTCGTTCTACTTAATCATGATTTAAGTGACTTGCCTTACAAAGTAATCCCTTACATCTGTTAATAACATGTGATTTTTTTTCAACAAATCTTTCAGGCTCTCTATTGAGGCAGATATGGTTGAGTTGCTCCTCTCTTTGCCATGATCTGGAATCATAAGAGATGTTCCCTATTAATTGTAAGTGGTTATCTGCCCTCTGTTTCAGATAGACTTACTTTGTTGATTACACCTTACATTGTAGTTTAGTTTTCACGCCACACTGGTTCAATTTTTCTCTAATAAATTTGAATAAAGACAATTTTATCTGGTCAAATCCAGCTACAATCTTAATGCGTCAACATAGTAATACTTATGAGCTTAAACCAGTAAGGTGAAGTGTTTGCTGTTTGATTAAACTAATCTTTGGATAGTTTTTTAGTGAAGTGTTTGCTGTTTGATTTTGCAGGGAAAACCTCCATATTGGCAGGACTTTGTTGGAATCATTATTCTTCTTGTCATTAACTCGACAATCAGCTTCGTCGAGGAGAATAGTGCAGGAAATGCCGCTGCTGCTCTCATGGCTCAGCTAGCACCGAAAGCTAAGGTATCATATTGGAGCATATAGCCCATTTGCTAACTTGTTTAAGTTGTTTTTGTTTTTGAAAATTTTAATTTTTTGTTGGATCATCTTTTTGATGATTTAATTTTGAGTCAAATGAGAAGGATTTGAGTTGCTGAAATGAAACATATGTAGGTTCTCCGGGACGGAAAGTGGAATGAAGAGGACGCATCTATTCTTGTTCCTGGTGATGTAATTAGTATTAAGCTTGGGGATATAGTTCCTGCAGATGCACGTCTACTTGACGGAGATCCATTGAAAATTGACCAGGTGGGTTTACTGAGATTTTATTTTCTGAATTGATGGAATGCAACATGATTGATGTGTTTATGAAGTGTAACTGCTTGTGCATTGCAGTCTGCACTAACTGGGGAATCCTTACCTGTTACAAAAGGGCCGGGTGATGGTGTTTATTCTGGTTCTACCTGCAAGCAGGGGGAAATCGAAGCAGTTGTGATTGCAACTGGTGTTCATACTTTCTTCGGAAAGGCTGCTCATCTTGTAGATTCTACAAACCAAGTTGGTCACTTCCAAAAGGTGAGTGAATCGTTTTACAGAAATTGTAGGATATTCTTTCAACTCATTACATTTTTCTTACTTCGACTGATGATATTGAGCTGATATGTCCTTTTCTTGTTTAATTCTCAGGTCTTGACGACAATTGGAAACTTCTGTATCTGCTCAATTATTATTGGGATGATAATAGAGGTTATCATCATGTACCCAGTACAAAATAGGGATTACCGTCCAGGAATTGACAATCTTCTGGTTCTTCTAATTGGAGGAATTCCAATCGCCATGCCAACAGTGCTCTCGGTGACAATGGCCATTGGTTCCCATCGTTTAGCTCAGCAGGTTCGCAACACACCCCGAAATTGACTTCTGCAATTTCTCTTGGATGTAACCCGGCAACACAGTGGTTCAGTGAATAAACTTTACCCACTCGTGCTCCAGCCTTACACAAAATTTGTCTCAAAACAACTATATAGGCCATTCACTCTCTATGAATGCCCAACTCTCTCTAACTTGAGACTTACTCTCCAGGTGAATTTTGTTCTGCAGGGAGCTATTACAAAGAGAATTACTGCAACAGAGGAAATGGCTGGCATGGACGTGCTCTGCAGTGACAAGACTGGAACTCTGACGTTGAACAAGCTCAGTGTCGATAAGAATCTTGTTGAGGTCATATTTCTATAGACTTTGTGGTGAAATGTATTTCTACTTGAGGAAGGCAGTGGGTTCTTCATCTGACTACTTGTGCTTGATCATATATATCCAGGTTTTCACTAAAGGAGTACACCAGGATGCTGTTATCTTGATGGCCGCTAGAGCATCACGTATTGAGAATCAAGATGCTATTGACACAGCTATTGTTGGGATGCTGGCTGACCCAAAGGAGGTATGTTTGCTGATGTTGGACTTTGCAGTGGTTCTTCATAAACTTGACCAAATGTAGTTTCTCTTTGAGTATTTGGTTATTATTAATTGTTTCTGATTTGATTTAATTCACTAAAAGGAGTGTGCTGGCATTGAAGAAGCGCACTTTCTCCCGTTTAACCCCATTGACAAACAAACAGCGCTTACATACATTGACAATGAAGGTAAAATGCATCGGGTCAGCAAAGGTGCACCAGAGCAGGTATCACTTTTTGAACTTTTTGTGTTTTTTGGTTATTTGCACATTCTTAACGGCTCTTGTTGTTAATCTCACCAATATTTTATCGATTCTCAGAGTTTGAATCTTGCAAACTATAAACCGGACATCAAGCTTAGAGTCCATGCAGTGCTTGATAAATTTGCAGAACGAGGCATTAGGTCACTTGGAGTAGTGTACCAGGAAGTCACAGAGAGAAGGAAAGAGAGCACCGGTGCTCCATGGAAAACGCCCCCCACCATCTGCTGGTGGAGGCACAGGGTCACATATAACAACAGTAAACAATGGGAACCAAATGATTGTAATAAAATTTGAATGACATATCTGCTCTTCACATATACATGGAAGACTTACGACATTACTTGGCAATATATTATACAGCTGACGCACCATGTGTTTCAAGTGTCATCTAATATAATGTAATCTCGTAACATTACTTGTTCACGCAACATGTTTTTGAAATATACTTGAAACAATTACTGCACATACTTTGCCTGAAGGTACTTGTGACCATTCAGTTCAATGTGAAAAAATAACATATAAATACCACTGTTCTAGTATTGTTGTCATTTCATTTTACCAAGTCTTATGCACATTTGTGGTGGCAAATGTTTTTCGGGGTTCAGTAACTGAATTCTATGCTACATTGTCTTAGGGCGCACAAGAGATATTTAAGTTACTTCCTCGTACATTTGTGGATCCTAGCAGACTTTCGGAGCTCTTCCCAGTTTAATCTTGTCTGCTCTTCCCATTTGTGGATCCTAGCAGACTTAGAGCCAAGTTTCGGCATTTGACGATATTGGAACTTCGTTAAAATTTCAGGTTGGATATCTTGCACAAAACAGAAGTACATCAAAGAGAGTATATCAAGTATATGGATGTGTAGTAACTTGTCGTGACATGGTTGAACCCAAGGATCCGAACAGAACTTTGATTAAGTATGCTTGTCAATTACCCCTTGTTCACCATTCCTACATCCACGGGTATTCGCTATGAGTATGAAATTACATTGATATTACATGAGAATCCATTAGTAGGAGATATTCTGTGTTCTCTCTCTACTGATTTCTCTTTAGTTATCTCTCTCCTAAAAATTAATCCCCCTTATTACAATGTCTTTCTAACTCCTTATATAATGGTTTTCACAATAAAAGACAACCAAGACTCACATGCTGTACTACTATATTCTGATTCTATTTGTCTTACACGCCAGGCTATCCCTAACTGTCGCACTATCACTTGGTCTTCGCATTTCCCTAATGAAGTTGGTAATCGTATTATCTTCATCGCGTAACTGTTCTTTGCCTTGTGCAATATTCGCCTCTACAATAAGAGTTAATAGAGTTCGGCTATATAGAGATACTTAGCAGAATGCATAACCAAAATTGAAGTCAATAAATCTTTAACCAAAATTGAAGTCAATAAATCTTTTGACTCGAGCATTAGTTAGAGTCAGTGGCCATAACTTTTAAAATGTCGATCAAAATATTGGTTTGAGTCTGCCCCTAGAAGTAACCTGGAATATATACCACTAACCATTTATTTTTTTTGATTCAAAAAGGGCAAGATTTAATAAAAATCAATCTATCACCAAGACAATAATAGAACTGAAGCAAAAGTTATACAAAAAAAAGAAAAGGAAAAAACAAAAAACAATAGAACCCTAACAAACATAACTACTGCAGAAGCAATTGTTCATATACCACTAACCATTGAAAACAATATAGGGTTCTAATAAAAGCTTTGATGTTTTTCCCGAAGTAATGATGTCGCAGCTATATTACTAAGACAAGGATTTTCTAATAAAACCTGAAATGAGCTCCCACAACTACCCCAACATCAGAATGTGAAGATAGGGATAAATACTATATATCTACTGTCACGCCATAACACCACCCTCATCCCTTAGAATTCCCATGGATGAGTCAATGCAACACCGCTTCTTCGACATGTAACTAATCACCTCTGTGTATGAAATACACTAATCAGGAATGTCGATTAGTTGCAAGTATTTGAAAGGTTAGAACCAAGACTAGTGATGGATGGTGGGATGCAAATTCAAGAAAATTAAACTTTTCATTCAGTTTACTAGATTTGTGCCCGTGCTACGCATCGGACATATTTTTTATTTTAATTTGGTGTGCGCGGGGCTTCGCCCCGCCCTGTGTCAATGCATTTTTGATTTAGTGTGCGCTGGGCTTCGTCCTGCCCCGTGGTGATGCAATTTTTATTTGGCTTCGCCTCTCCCCGTGGCGATGTATTTTTGATTTGGTGTGGCGGGGCAAATACATTAAATAGGTGGAGAATACGTGCAGATTTTATTTATTTTTTCTTTCAACTTGGTGTGCGCGGGGCTTCGCCCCGCCCCGTGGCAATCCATTTTTGTTCTGGTGTGCACTGGGCTTCGTCCCGCCCCGTGGCAATGCATTGTTGATTTGGTGTGCGCGGGGCTTCGTCTCGCCCCGTGGCGATGTATTTTTGATTTGGTGTGGCGGGGAAAATACATTAAATAGGTGGAGATTATGTGCAATTTTTCTTCTTCTTTTAACTTGGTGTGCGGGGGGCTTCGCCCCGTCCCGTGGCAATGCATTTTTTATTTGGTGTGCACGGGGCTTCGCCCTGCCCTGTGGTGATGCAATTTTTATTTGGTGTGGCGGGGCAAATACATTAAATAGGTAAAGAATATGTGCGGATTTTATTTATTTTTTCCTTTTATTTTTGTAGAAAATATGTGATTTATATATGTGGATTTTGAGGGGTATTTAAATAGTGTTCACTAATTTGGAAAAAAGAGTCGTATATTTATTTTTTATTTTTATTTTATGTGGATTTTTTTTCCTCTTTATATATTAATTTGGAAAAAATAGTCCTAATATAGTAGTTACTCGATTTCCAATTTGAATTCGGACTTACATAAAATTCCAAACACGGTAAGTTAGGTTTTCCTTTTAAGTTTGTAATTTTTAAACCAATCATATGTTGCCAAGTGTCCTCACCTAAATATTGAATTTGGTTTCCTTTTTTTAATCTTTTTCCTAGTCTTTTAAAATCAACCATACGTTGCTAAGTGTCCTCACCAAAACGCTCGTTTCACAAAACTCAAAAAAGGCTTATTTTGGCCAATAGGAAGCGAGGGTTTCCTCACCATTCAACGTGGGAGCTTTATTTGTCTAGGCCTTTAAGTTTTTAGATTAATTAGTGGGTTTAGTAATGGGCCAATATCAATATACTTCAAAATTTTGAACCGTTTTTTTGGGCACCATCCTAATTTGGTAGGGGACAATCATTTGATAATAATATCCACCCTATAGTTATAAGGGGTGTCCTAAAGTGTGGAAATGACTAACCTACCCTTAACCTAATTAATTTAAAACCAAACTAATAACAACCTATATATAACCAACTCCTCCCACCACCACCACCGACTACCGACCACTATCACCACCACCAACCACCAACATTACCACCTATATATATATATAACTTAATAACAAACCCATTATGTTTGAAAAAATGAGAAGTAATCATCAAAATGAATTGAAAATGGAAGTTGTAGAGAGAACTTCGGTTAGGAATTTTGGGAAAAGCTTTGTCGAACTAGCCGAACCTGATGGAAACGAAGAACATGAAGAAAAGTTCGGCTAGTCGCAAAAAAAAGTTTGTAGACGCAGGTTGTCGAACTTAGTTTTAATGGATTTTTTTGTTTCACAGAAAAGTTCGGTTACGTCGCAGTTTTTTTTCCTTACCGAACTTTTTGATCGGTTACGTCGCAAAAAAGTTTCCTTGGCTAACTTTTCTCTGAAAGCAAAAACTCCATTAAAGCTGAGTTCGGCTACCTGTGTCTTCAAAACCATTAGCTGAACTACACTAGCAGAAGAGTTCGGCTACCTGTTCTTCAGATTTCTAGCCGAACTCTATTGTCATAACCGAAATCAGTTTATAAAATTTTCATTTTTTTAGAAAGTTTTGCCAATTCAAGCAAGATTAACTAAATTTGAAGTATACCTAAGTACCCCAAAATCCTCATTTCGAAATCAACCATTAAAAAAAATACAAAAATAAATAAAAACCCTTCTTCTCAAAAATTATTCTTTTAAAAACACCAACTAGTTAATCTAACCTCAATAATTAATAATTAATTTAACTTAATTATTTAAGTAATCATTACACTAATCACTAATTAATTATTAGCTAATCACTCATTAATCATTAACTAATCACTAATCACTGATCAATCATTAATTAATTTTATTTAATCATTGAACTAATCATTACACTAACCAATCATTAACTAGCTTAATTAGGAGGGGTATGTTTGGTATTACCATAAATAGTTGGATAAGGGATGCCTTTAGTTTATTTCTAAATAACCTACCAAATTGAAATGATGGTCCCCCTCCAAAATGGAGTGGTGCCCAAAAAATGGTTCAAGATTTTCTAACCAAATTAAGGGACGGGCTATAGCCTCGCTTAGCCCCTTACTAGGCCCGTCCCTGGTCTGATTTTCCTTCCCAACCATTGAAATTGCGTGTTTGATAGCTTGGCTTGGTATTCTCTATGCGAGATTAGCTGAATGTGTAAACTAAGTATCCCTGCATGGCTGTACCGTTTATATATAGCTCCGTTACTCGGTTTCTAAGAAATTCCTTCTATTTTTCTCTAGATCTGGCATAAGTCGCCGGCTAATCAACTACTATATTTGGAAAAAACTAAATATAGTTATAAATAATATTTTTTTTATGGCAGTTCCTAGATTTCGTTAACAAAAATATATTTAGTCTTAAACAATTTTTTTTGATCAAAATTTAGTCTTAAACAACAAAATACGGATATATTCCCTTAACCAAAATTTCAGAAGATTTTATACAATATGAAAACAATATTTTAATTCATTTCTGTTTACTCTTATTATCTTTTTCCGTTAATTTTTGTTAAGATTTTGGCATAAAAAACAAAATATAGAAATATTAATTTTTTTGTATTAAGTATTAAATTATGGAAATTGTTGTAAATAAATGTAATGTGGATGACAACACCCTTACACCACCTTTACATCACCATCAAACTCTTGGTATTCCATCTTCCTCACCCATTACGGGAAAAATGAACATTGACATCTCCCGGTTAGAGTTGTAGTACCCCTATGACAACTCCGTTTCATACATTGGGTGGGTGGGTGGGTGGGGGTGGGGTGGGGGGGTTTGTAGAAAGTCCAAGCTTTTCTACAATGTTTGACTATGAGTTGTAAAGGGTGATGTGATTCCTGTTTCGACAATAGTTTGCCAAAGTTGTGATTCTCTTTCGATTTTTTTTTTTGAAAGCTTAACAAAACTCTTGCTTGTGTTGTAGGACTACCTTGAACAATATAGGTTGTGTATCGTGGAAATGTATGTATCAACACATTTTAATATTATGAATAAGATTTGCACGACACTTGTATGAGTTGTCGAACTATCTTGGGCAACACATAGTTATGTTGTAAAGATACTATTTCACAATATCTGGTTTGTGTAGTTGAAAAGTGGAAGACAACATCTATTAGTATTGTGAATAATACTGTCACTACACCTTCTAGAGTTGTAGATCTTTTCTGAACAACTCCTACTTATGTTGCAAGATTTTCTTTTACAATCACTGCCTTGTGTAGTAGAAATTTTTAACACAACACTGTTTGGGTATTGGGAATATTATAGTCAATACACTTGTTGGCATTGTAGAACTATCTTGAACAACTATACTATGTGTAGTATCGATTTTTAACACAACTCTTATTAGTATTGTGAATATGATTATGACAACCAAAGCTGTATGTAGTAGAAATTTTTAACACCACTATTACTAGAATTGTAGAACACCTGTTTTATTAATAAGACTTTGTTTCACAATATCTGGGTTGTGTAGTGGAAATATCTAACACAACTGTCTCTAATTTGTGAATAAGACCCCATGTTTCACTTTTGGCACTTTGTTTATATTGTGAAATGTGAAGAAACAACTGAATTAAACTTTCTTAAAATAAAACATAAATTGGTTTCGAAGCTTAAAGATTCATTCAAATTAAACCACAACCAGTGTAACAGCATTCACAAACCAATGTTATACACAAAACATACAAAAGATTGGCAGTGATATAGATTTTTGTTACGAAAAGTTAAGTCTCCTGAACACTCCAAAAAGATCAAAGAAGATTAAGAAGTCTACTCGTAGGATATTCGATCCTTGGGCAATGTGATAAAATTTGAAACAGATTCACCAACATACTTGATTTCAGAAGTAGGCCTGTAGATATGAGCTTCCTTCACATAAGCAGTCAGCACACACACAGTGTAGGCTCCAAGACCTATTGGCAACCCATGTATTTGCATCTGTGGATTTGTTTCACCAATTTACGCCTCAGCAACCACCTCGCCCTCCTTGTATCAGCTTGACAGCTTTCAAGCTTGGAATCTCTTTGGCACTTGGACCTCATTTGGTCTCTTGACAGGACTTGGAGTGGCATGAGTTGAGTCTCTTTCATTGCAACAAACAATCTTGCTAGTGCTAGCCTCCTGGTTGTTGCTGGCTTTTGGACTTGACCTGTGAGAGGGTGAGACTCTATTGCAGACACATTTTGAGCTCCTTCCCTACATTAATACCAGATCGGCAGTATGAGAGGCATAATCAAGTTTGAATTTATCAAGAAAAGAAGACCTAATAGACGACAAGTTAAATTCTCACCTCTAACTGCACAAGTCTATCATTCATTGCTCTACAGGATTCCTGACACTCTCTAATCATCATCTTATAGTGGGACTGGGCAAAAACCTTTCTACATGTCGCTCCAAAACCAATTCCTTTAAGTCTCCCTTTAGTTTTCTTGTCCTCGCCAAAGGCCTTTGCAAGAATATCATCTGTCACGGATGATCCACAATCAGCACCATGCTCTTCTTGAGCTTTTTCAGGTTTTTCCTGTATAAGTGTGTAAAACATCGGATATTTTCACATTTTTCAAGAACACATATAAGCCACACAAAGGAAGAGGAGAAGATTTCTTACAAAAGCTTCTACAACACCAGGATGTGGATTCTTTCCTTTGCGCTGTTTATGACCAGCTTTCCATAAATTGGCTCTATCAATCTCATTGGTTGTTTTTAGTTCCTTTTGCTGCCAAATAAGTGTATCAATACATGACAATCACTAAGAATAGCATAACAACATGGTATTAAAGTCATGATACATGCTAAGAAGAAACTCAGAATATTTCTAAGATATAACCTTGTAGAGAACTTTATGATACTTCATGAATAAGCCACTAGCATGACCAAAACTACTTGATAACTACTCGTATATATGGCATAAACATTTACTATAAAGCTTATTGGTTTACCAAGAAGAAGACATTATAATAACATGGATTAAAGCCGGAGATGAAGTAATACATGCTGTACACAACACCACAGAAGTTTAGTAGAACATACCAAGTCCATCTCCAATCACGCGTAACCTTTTCGACTTATGGTATGTAGGGTGGTGTGTTTCGAATGAACTTCTTGCATTTTTAGTCTTTTGACCTGAAAAGAGAAATAGACAAATCATTCGACAGACTTCAAAGTTTTTAAAACAAATATATAGTCATTCATCATAATAGAAACACTTACTCTGAATTCAGCAGAGTTTACATGTTTCACAAAATCTTCCCACTCCCTAACAGTCATGGTCCTGGGCATTAGCTTGTCCATCCATTTCTCTCTTTCTTCCCCTTGGAGCCGATCCAAAGCGTCGAGTACCAAACCATCTTTCCTTGACCTAGCTTCTCTAAGATAAGTTCTCATTTTGCTGAAATAGTAGTCTTTGTAATACTTAGGCACAATGAATCGGTTCTACAAATAAAAGTAAATAATTAGAATTAGAATACGCTATGAATTAAATAGTTGTTGACTAACAAAAAGAGTTAAGATTTATGAATTACCGTACCGTGACTATCTTCCATATGTTCTCTTTGGCTTGATGAGGGACAGGTCTCCAATCCCTGAAAGTTAACGGAAGTTTCCGAACAAGCACCCCTAGCACACTGGCCAGTTGCACAGATGGATCACCAATCGGCTGTTCATTAATGTTGAAGGGAACTGTTCTCTTCGGATCAACATAATCTAACTTCAATGCATGCATCTGGGTTGGGCCACGTGGAACATACTTTCTTTTCTTCGCTTCTTTTCCTTCCCCACCTTCCTCATTATCAGAACTATTACCATTCTCCAATTCAGGCTCATCATCATTACCATTATCATTCTCTTCTTCCACATCATGCTCCACATGATTAGAGTTATCCTCTTCCACAGCTTTACGGGTACGTAGATTTTCCTCTTCCTCTTCATCTTGCAAATATGCGAGAGTGTCATTTGGATCCCTAAGTTGAACATTCAGACATGGGCCTGTGCTGCTTGTGTCAAGTTTCCGCTTTACATTCTTTCTCCCCACTCCAGAATTTCCAATATCTCCTTTAAAGATTTTAGACTGGGACTTTGTAGTTGTTCACTATGAATGTCGAGCACTTTCAGATTGCACATTCTTCTTCCTAGTAGCTTGTCTCTTTGTAGTTGGTGACGACAGTTTAGCACTTTCAGGTTGTCGACGACGCTTTGGAGTTGTTGTTGCACATTTAGTTGGAGAAACAGCATCACTTGGTTATGTTACCTTCGTATTCCTTGGTGTTCTCCTTAATTGCGTTGTATTTGGAGATGGTTCAGCATTATCTTCTGCTAACTTCTTGTTCCTTGGTGATGATCGCCTACTTTCAGGTGAAAAAGATTGTTCTGCGGGCTTGGATTTTGTCGGGGTTTGCAACTTTGAAGTGAGTGAAGCACTTTCAGATGGAGATGTTTTATCAGTTGGGGACTGTTGAGTGTTCTGCTTGTTTTTCATTTGCAAAAACTGTAGCTTAGTTAAAATGAGAAGGTAAAGTAGTTTGTTACACTGAAATTGAGATGAAAAGTCTTTACCTTTATCACAAACTTCTTGATGACCTTCATCTTTAATGTATCCTTGCTAGTCTGCAACTTTGAAGTGAGTGGAGCACTTTCAGATGGAGATGCTTTATCACTTGACTTCTTGTTCCTTGGTGATGATCGCCTACTTTCAGGTGAAAGAGATGGTTCTGCGGACTTGGTTTTTGTCGGGGATTGCAACTTTGAAGTGAGTGGAGCACTTTCAGATGGAGATGCTTTATCAGTTGGGGACTGTTGAGTCTTCTGTTTTTTTTTTCATCTGCAACAACAATGCATAGCTTAGTTAAAATGAGAAGGTAAAGAAATTTTTTTACACTTAAATTGAGATGAAAAGTCTTTACCTTTATCGCCAACTGCTTGACCAGCTTTTTCTTTACTGTTTCCTTGCTAGTCTTCATTATTGCAGTTATGCCTTGCAAAAACATAACTCAATTATCAATATGGCTCAAAAGCTAACACAAATGAGTGCTATTAAAGGCAAACAAAATTCAAAAACATCTTGCAGTCATTCCTTGCTAATCTTAATGATTATCATTAACTAAAGAGAAAAAAAAAATCCCTTGTCGCAACACCAAGAAAACCAAAGAGAATTCTAAATTCTTACAAATTCTAAATTACTCACCACACAAACACAATAGAAACAAAAAAATGACTCAAATGCAGATAGCCAACCATGTTGCTGCAAATGCACTAAAAAGATAAAAGAAAATGAAAATCTCTCAAAAGTGAGACTTGTAATGTTTACAATTTTCACAAAATGTATTCTCAAAGGAGGAAATACAGGGTCTAATGCTTGCAGCTCCAAACACAAGGCCTGCTCACAGTGGCTAAAAAATAGGAATAGCTGATCAAACTTCATGCTTTGGCACAAATATACTCACAATGGCACATAAGGCAATTCAACTGAAATGAGCTAGAACACACAAATCATACACCTAAAGAGAAAAAAAGTACACCTATCAAGCTAGATTAACCGAAATAAGCTAAAAATCAACTTAGTAGCTATATATCATGTTAAAGAAGCTATAAACAACATATTAACCTAAAAAAAAAGCTATACAAAACATATTAAACATGACCCAATTTAATTTAAATCAAGTATAACACAGAACAAAGACCTAAAATACTAGAACATGAAAATCATCATAAATCAAAGATCTAAAAATCAAAGACCAAAATTAAAGACCTAAAATAAAAAATCCCCAAAATTAAACATGACCCAATTTCAATTTCATCATAGAAACAATAAAACCTAAGTTGCATGTTAAGATCTAAACATTTCTGAGAGGAAAAAAAAAAACCAAAATTATACAATCCCTAAAACAGAAAGCTGGAAGAGAAAGAGATTTTTACTCTTAAGATTTGAGAGTATGAGAGATTTTTACCCCTTGGTGAGATCTGATTGAGTTCGAGAGATTAATCCTTTTCTAAATAGATTGTTAGGGTTTTCTGAAGAGTTTGAAAATTTGTTAGGGTTTTCTGATGATGGGTTATTTTTTAAGAGATTGAGAGATTAGAGCTTCAGAGTTGCAGGCATGGTGAGAGAGTTTTTTTTTTGGTGAGAGAGTTTTCTTTTTTTAGTGAAGACAATGATTTTGGTGAGACAAAGTTTTTCAATGTGTTTGTGAAATTTGGGCGCGTTCTCGAAATTGGCTGAAAAATTTGGGGGGAATAAACTCGAGAGAGGACACGTTGCAGTGGTCCAAAAAGAAATATTGTCTGAAAATTCCTTGGCCAGGCACATGACCAAATTTGGGCGGGCTTTTGGGTAGGGAAAAAAACAATTTTCTAATTGGTCTAAACAAAAGCATACGGATTGACAAAGAAACACAATATTTAACAAAACCAAAAACGCTTCCCACCGTTAGATTTAGTAGTGATCCACATGATTTGCTTCCCCTAACTATGGTACGTTGGATTAGAGAAAATTACAACAAAAAAAAAAAATTGGTGGTAACACTCCGAGTAACATAGATATAACCTGGCTCTGAGCTCGAAACTTGGCGGTAAGTGGACTACTATAAGTCTGAGACTTCGTAAGATGACATTGGAATATTCCTCCAAACCTTAAACATATTCGGTTTTGATAACTTGGAGACATAACATAACTCCGAGCTCGAAACCTGGCGGTGAGTGGACTACTCTAAGTCGGAGACTTTATAAGAACGATGAATCTGTCGATCCATAGGTAAGATGCTTTCAAAATATTCCTCCAAACCTTAAACATGTCCGGTTTTGGCAACTTCGAGACATAACATAGCTCCGAGCTTGAAACCCGGTGGTGAGTGGACTACTCTAAGTCGGAGACTTCGTAAGAACGACGAATCTGTCGATCCATAGGTAAGATGCTTTCAGAATATTCCTCCAAACCTTAAACATGTCAGGTTTTGGCAACTTCGAGACATAACATGGCACCAATCTCGAAACCTGGCGGTGAGTCAACTACTATAAGTCTGAAACTTCGTAAGAACGATGAATCTGTCGATCCATAGGTAAGATGCTTTCAGAATATTCCTCCAAACCTTAAACATGTCCGGTTTTGGCAACATCGAGACTGAACCTGGCTCCGAGCTCGAAACTTGGCGGTAAGTGGACTAGTATAAGTCGGAAACTTCGTAAGAACGATGAATCCAATCATATACAGGAAAGATTCCTTTGAAATATTCCTCCAAACCTTAAACAAACCACTTTTTTAACTTCGAGACATAACATAGCTCCGAGATCGAAATCTGGCGATGAGTGGACTACTCTAAGTCGGATACTTCGTAAGAACGATGAATCCAACCATATACAGGAAATATTCCTTTGGAATATTCCCCCAAACCTTAAACAACCCCATTTTTGTCAACTTCGAGGCATATACCTGGCTCAGAAATCGAAACCTGGCGGTAAGTGGACTAATAAAATTCGGAAACATCGTAAGAACGATGAATCCAACCATATACAGGAAAGATTCCTTTGGAATATTCCTCCAAACATTAAACAGACCCCTTTTCGTCAACTTCGAGGCATGAACCTGGCTCTGAGATCGAAACCTGGCGGTAAGTGGACTACTACAAGTCGAAAACTTCATAAGAACGATGAATCCAACCATATACAGGAAAGATTCCTTTGGAATATTCCCCCAAACCTTAAATAGACCCCTTTTCTTCAACTTCGAGGCATGAACTTGGCTCCGAGATCGAAACCATTTTGAAATTTCAAACATGCAACCATTTTGAAATTTCAAACATGTAATGCCATGTGTTACATGTGCAGAGTTGGATTAGACCAAGAAAACGTATGTGCGTGCTAACGTACAACATACAATGAACTGCTTCTGAAAGGTTCTAAATTGGTGTCCAATCGTACGGGAAGAAGTGACAGCTGGGAAAGAGTTAGCGTATTAGAGACACTTAGGGGTATTTTAGGAATAATACGTAATCTTTGTTCCGATTTGAGTAATCCAACAAAGAGAGGGAAAATAAAACGTAATCCAACAAAGAGAGGAAAATAAAACGTAGGGTAAAATTTTGCAGAACTAGACTCCAAAAGTGTATTTTCTTTAGCAGAATTGAGAAATATTTTGCAGAAGTGAGAAAATTTTGTCGTATCCCTACGACAATCTTTCTTAAGAGTTGTGGAAGGGGGTTGTAGAAAAATTTCATCATAACCATCCATTTCCATAATAAGGTTTTATGGAGTAACTGAAGCATTATTTTGGACTGTAAATATCTTCTCCAGGCCAAGGTAGTTAATATCGCGTATCGGTATCGTATCGGTCGGGTCCTATACACCTATACAAATGATAATATCTGTTTTTACAGGCGATACATCATTTAATATAGAATTTCAAATAATTATAAAACCATAGTAAAAAATAATAAGAATCATACACATATCTCAAATTTCCAACATACAAGGTGGTTTATTAGCCAGCGTTGTGATTGTTGTCCCATTATGCCGGTAAAAATTTTTTTATTATCCTTCATATTTATCTTTTATATTTCTCTGCCTTGTAATCGAAATATGGTTTCCATCTTATATCCTACCATATAGTCATTGATTTTATATTATAAAGATATCAGGGATTTTTACCTTCTCCAATTGACATTGTACTTGTCTGTAAAGACTAGATACATGTTCATGAAAAATTTATTCACGAAACCGATATTATCGGTGTACAAGTAAAACCGATATATCGGTCTGTACCGGCCTGTACAACCGATAATATCATTTCGTCTTTGTATCGCCGATATTTTCGATATCGTATAGGTATTTTCCGATATCCGATAAAAACCTGTAATATCGGCCTGTACAATCGATATTGACTACCTTGCTCCAGGCTTTTGATCACTGGGAATGTATCTATGTACATAAAAAACTAAACAAGATGGGTGCTATACTAGCTAAATATGCATGTCAGTACCTCACTCTGGAATATGTATTCTCAATCCCCCTTTTTGTATATGTAAATATCTTAGAATGTGTAACTCCGAGTTTGTAAGTTAAAAAAAAGGAAATTTTTTAAGTTACAGCTTATGATTTGTTAATACAATGTTCTTTACTTATGCTGGTTATCATATTTTGATTGCGCCAGGTGCCATTAATCTTTAATAAATTCAACATTCCAACCAAAGAAGTGGCTCCAGTGTTGGTTGAGAAGGGAAATTCAAAGCCTTTTTTAACTGGAAGAACTGAACATATTTGCAGATTCAAGTCATTCCTAATGATGAATAAAGATTGGGTTCATTAGCCAAGGTTAATATGTTATTCACTGTAGAATATTACATTCTTTACATTGGTTTTCCCTCTTGTATTACGTTATTACCGTGCTTAATTGTTTCGTCGTTCTTTCATGTAGGGGTGATCTTCCATATCAGGAGGCCTTACAGAATTTCATAGATACTGTTTGTCAGAAACTTGGAAATCCTTCTGAGTTTAGTTGTCCTTGTGTTGATTGTAAGAATCTTGCTTTGCCATTTCCTCCGAAAAAAGTGTATCTTCACTTGATGAAACGAGGTATGGATCCTACATACACTGAGTGGGTTTTTCACGGGGAGACGATACACACTTCTAATAATGTACACCAAGAGGGAGTAACAGGGGGTTCATATCAGATGTATGTAGATGCTGATGCTGAAGCTGATACATATATCGATCAGGGATATGAAACTATGCAAGACGAGGGGTTGGAAAACCAGGTGGAAGAGGCGGACACACCATTATATCCTAATTGTAACACACACACAAAGTTATCTATCACTGTTGAATTGTATAAGAACAAGACAGTAAATGGTTTATCTAGGAAATCTTTTGTCGAACTTCTCAAGACAATTGGTTCCTTATTGCCGCCAGGTCATTGTCTTCCTTGCTCAACATATGAAGTGAAGAAGCTGATGAAATCTTTTCAATTGACTTACCAAAAAATACATGCTTGTGTGAATGATTGTTGTTTGTTTAGAAAAGAGTTGAAAGATGCAGACGAGTGTCCTAAATGTCATTATTCTAGGTGGAAGGAAGACACATCTAACATGGACGATCATGATAGACAAGCCCTAAAATAAGATACCGGTGAAGGTGCTTAGGTACTTCCCCATTGTGCCGAGATTATTTCAATCAGCAGGGATGGCTGAGCAGTTGATATGGCACGCGGCGAACAAGAGTAAGGATGGGAAGATGCTTCATCCAATAGATTCTTTGGCTTGGAAGCACATAGACAGAAAGTTTCCCGAGTTTGCTTCAGATTCCCGTAATTTGCGTCTTGGGCTTGCTGCTGATGGATTTAATCCATTTGGCGATCTTTCCGCAACCCACAGTTGTTGGCCAGTGATGCTCGTAGTTTATAATTTTCCCCCTCAGTTGTGTGTGCAAGGTGAAAACATAATTCTGAGCATGCTGATTCCAGGAAAAAAACAACCGAGTAATGACATCGATGTATACTTGTAACCCTTGATTGATGATCTGATTGAGTTATGGGAGAACGGTGTGCAGGTGTATGATTCGTTTACTAAAACATAATTTAACTTGAAGGCATTATTAATGTGGACAATAAACGATTTCCATGCATATGGTAATCTAACTGGATGTACGTATAAAGGAAAGGCAGCATGTCCTCTTTGCGGTGAAAATACACTTTCAAACTGGTTTCCATTTAGTCGTAAAACAGTCTACTTGAATCATAGGAGATTTCTTCGCCATAATCATCCTCTTCGGCAGAAAAAAGACTGGTTTAATGGAGAGATTGGGAGGAAGGAAGAGCCACCTGTTATGTCTGCTGTGACACTTGAATGTCAGAATAATATTGTAAGTGATTTTTGGAAAGCGGGGAAGAACGAGGAGGAGATAAGGAAAAAGAAAGAGCAAAAGAAGAAGAATAAGGGCCAGAGTAGTGCGGCAGCAAGTGCAAATGTGGGTAATTCTAAATGTGGGAAGCGGAAAAGGGTTGTTGTTGCTGATGCGGCTAGTTCTGATGCACATGATGATGAAACTGAGCTTCGGGTGTTTAACAAACGGTCGATATTATTCGACTTGCCTTACTAGAAGATTAGTTCCATAACTTCAAACTTACTTGTTAATATTTTCGTGCACATAATCTATGCTTGGACTTCATAAGCATAGTCAATATTGTGTTTAGTTTATGTCTCAACATTTATCCTTTTCTTTCATTCGAAGTTATGTTTGCCTGGTTGGTATAAGTGGTTCAGTTTTCTTTAAGTTCATAAGCGTTCACTTGAAATCATTTAGTTTGCTTAACGAGTCAGAGCTGCAGCCTTACTACAACTCAACAAAAATTGAGATATTGGCATACTTCATTTAGACATATATACTTACCTAAGATTCAAACAACATGACATTAGAACTTTCACATAGATTAAATGTCTGATATTTTATTTCTTTATAGAATTAATTACTAATATTAGGTTTTTTCCATCAACCTAGGATTTGTTGTTACGGCATAATATTGATGTTATGCATACAGAAAAAAATGTCTGCGAGAGTATCATTGGTACTATATTGAATATAAAGTACAAAACAAAAGATGGTTTAAAATCCCGTAATGATCTGAAGAGTATGGGAATAAGACCAGAATTGCATCCAAATAAGATAAATGGAAAAACGATCCTTCCACCAGCACCATACTACTTAAGCGATAAGGAAAAGGCTATATTTTATAATAGGATGAGAAATTTGAAGGTTCCATATGGGTATAGCTCTGATCTTAGGAAACATTTCTCGAAAGATGGTTGCTTAGGTGTTCTTAAGGCTCATGATTACCATGTTCTTATGCAACCCATATTACCTGTTGCTTTGCAAGGACTTTTACCTGTAGGGCCAAGGGAGGCGATTTTTAGGTTATGTTCTTATTTTCACGAAATATGTCAAAGGGCAGTTGATCTCAAAAGATTAGTAGAACTTGAAGTAGAAGTTGCTGAGACTTTGTGTATGTTGGAGAGGTACTTCCCTCCGTCATTTTTTGATATCATGGTGCACTTGATAATTCACCTATCTCGAGAAGTGCAATTATGTGGACCTGTACAATATCGTTGGATGTATCCATTTGAAAGGTATGGCAATTTAATTTATATTAGTTCTGTTTTTTGGTTTCATGTAAAAAGATATGCAACCAATATCCTTTTGTAGCTTAGAGATACTAATATTTAATTAACTGATTGCATATGCGACTTTCATAGGTATATGAAGACATTCAAAGAATATGTAAAAAAATTACGCACAACCTGAAGCTTGTATAGCAGAGTGTTATCTTGGAATGGAGTGTGTTAGGTATTTTGATATTCGTAAGGCCCAAGCAGATGAAATAGGAGTAAAGCAAAGGCGTAACGAAAACATTGAAGATGGTTCCACACCGGCAATGCGTCCTCTTTCTAAAGTTTTCCAAGTGTGTATGGATAGTGAGAAGTTAAAGATAGCTCACAGATATGTGCTTTTTAACACACCCGAAATTGACCCATATATGACGTAAGTATGACATTGATGTTCATTACAAATGCTCTATCTTTTAATACTTCTTTTTTTAATTTTTATTTTATCTTAGAATGCATATGGATGAGTTAAAATCTTCTGTTGTGAGGGATCTTACCAGTGAAGACCAACTCAATGCCTTACAGTCTGCCATATTTAGAGATTGGTTTCAACAAAAGGTACGTTGATTCCACTCTTAGTCAGATTGCGAAGCTTAGTATAGATTAAACACTTGGACATTATGCTTCTACAGAAAACTGCTACAGAAAACAAAAATATATACATTTGATTCTGTTTAATTCGGTCACTTAGAACCATCCATGTTAGGCACAACATCGCTATAAATCTGACTTTTCGTGCTCAGGTAGTAAATTTAGTTATATTCTTATGTCCTGAGTATACATTTGTAGGTTTATATGCAAATTGAACAAGGCATGTCAGTATCAAACACAGTAGAGTGGTTGTCAAAAGGGCCTTTAGAAAACTGCGTGTCATATAAAGGCTTGCTAATCAATGGGTCTAGGTTTATTACGAAGGATGTTTAGAGAGTCACACAAAACAACGGAGTATCGATTGAATCAACAACCTTAGTTGCAGGACGGTCAGAAATCAGTGGGTTCTACGGTATTTTAGAATACATTCTGTTGTTGGACTACCATATGTTTCAAATTCTAATATTCAAATTTGACTGGGCTCACACCAATTTTGGTGTAAAGGTAGAAGATGGCTTCACATTAGTCAATTTAAAGAAGCATAAGAACCAATACCATAACGATCCATTCATTTTAGCAAGACAAGCGCGATAAGTTTTCTATTCTCAAGAGTCAAATACATCTAACTGGTATGTGATGGTGAAACCACCACCTAGGGGTTTCCATGAATTAGAGGAATACAATGAAAAGGATAACACAAATTGCCAATCAGTGGATACTTCAACTCTTGGCTTACAAATGGATGACGAGAGCGGGAGTTACTTAAGAAGTGATGCTGAATATATCATAATAGTTCCGACGAAGAAGAAGAAAAAGAAGTTCACAAGTTAGGTCAGTAGTGTATTGTTTTTACTGCATTGTATTCTTACTATCTTCATCATTCTCGTTGTTGTCATTGTCTCTCTGGTTGTATTTCCTTTACTAATACTAGTATTGTTCTTGCAAAAAGACAGTTAACAGTTCCATTTGTGTGCTTAATTTATAAAATGCTAGCTCTGTTACTTTTATAATGTTTTTTTATGAGTAACACCCTTTTTTAACTCCGCCAATGTAAATGATATATTATTTCATTGCCGGTCTCAAGCCCGGATAAAGGAGAAGAGAAAAAGGGACATGTCAGTTGTTATGGTTGTTATATTGGCCAACTTAAAATCTGCATTGGTCTCAACTTGTGCATATTTGCTCTACATATGCTTATATTCGTATATATATGCTCCCTCCCTTCAAACTTATAATCTGACGGTATACTTTTTCCATAATTCCCCAAACTTATTCATGTAGTTCATTGCACGCATTTCTTTGCTTAAAGTGTGTGGTCTTATATGAGAAATTCATTCTTATGTGATGCAATTCATGAAATGGACAATTTTTTCCAGTATATGATTGACAAATTCCACATGAAATTAGGTGTATTCTTTGTTTCAATTCATGAATTATGTGTCTTTGCTTGTGTAACGTACATGCACGACAGATTTTCTTCGGCAAAATCTAATTGTATCTGTAGCTATACATACAGGGATTGAGAGTTTTTCCTGTGAATCTGCTGGGGTCATTGAAATGCTCCATTATCTAATTGTTTTCTTTTTAAATTTGCTTATATCATGAAATGCAGCATAATCTACTGAGGATATGTGTTGACTTTGGAACTTATTGTTTTGAAATTTGAGTTATGGTTTTGAAGGGGCAGTTACATTTTTTAACTTAACCCTCTTTGGTGAAGTTGTTGTGATTGCAGAATATGCCAGATTTTGCCAAGCAATAGGAGAGCAGTTTGAGAAGTACTTGGCTTATGCGATGCCAATGCTTAAAAGTGCAGCTGAGGTTTCAGCCCATGCTTTCATCAACTAATAGATATTAAATTATATGCATTGTGATTGTAGAATAAATGTGATTGTTTACAGAGAAGAATGTATGTGATTGTTTACAGAGAAGGCTTCGCGCTGTTTGCGGCTCAGTCACCTGAGCATTTGTTTTGAACATTATATTTTGTTTTACAACTCTTATAAAGGGTTGTCATAAAGTTAGTATATTAAAGAACCACAAACTTGACAGAACTTGTGATAGTATAGGAATGGTTAGTGGTGTAGACTTCCATGCAGGAGGCTGAGGATCAAATCCCCCCAACCTCATTTTCCAACATTCTATATTTTTACTTCAACAACTCTTATAAGTGTTGTTATACCTTTTTATTAAAAAAACACAAAAAAGCAAAACTTGTGAACTGTAAGGATGGTTGATGAGCTAGACTTCCATGCAGTGGGTTCATGTTTGAATCTCCCCTCTAACACTATTTTTCATTATCATATTTTGGTGTTCTTCAACAACTCTTGTGAGAATTGTGATAGGCTCAGTCACTACCTTTATGGAACAAAGTTGTTATAGCTAAATGTCGTCATAACTCTTTTACTTAAGGAGTTGTCGTTTTTTTTCTTAGCGCAACCCCTTGTTCCTAAGGGTTGGTAGTGATGATATACGACAACTCTTCCTTTGAAACCAGTTGTAAAACATAAGACTTTCTGCGATGTTTAGCAAAGAGTTGTAAAACTCCAGTTGTAGATGTATATTTTTCCCGTAGTGACCATAACTTTGTAACTGATACTTGGTACTAGAGTTTAATCTGTGCCGTAACGGCACGGATGTTATATAAATTTATGGATGATTATGTTGGATTATTTATCGAGATTACCCAATCAACGTGGTGCTCATAGTTGTTGTGTCTCATAAAAGAAATTCTTGTATTCCTAAAAGTCGATTCCTAAACTCACCTATCCCTTTCGCATTTCAGATATTGCTTTTCTCTCATCAAGGTGCACAAAATATAACATTACTGATTATGAAGTCATTCTACAACATGAAATCTTATTTTGAGGAGAGAAGTTTCCTCTTGTTTTCAATGCTTACTCATGGTCCCTGGATTAGAGTTGTGCCCTTTTTTAAACCCATCTCTCCAAATAATAATATTATCATAACAATATAATAAGAGTGCAAAATCATTAAGATTATTTACTTCAATTTAATGTAAGAAAAATATATGTAAGAGGTGTCGTATTTCTTACTAATTATTTAGAAACCTTGACTGTCTAAAATATATATCTGAAAGGACTATGTTAGATGCGTGCTGAAGATCAAGAAAGCTTTTAATGACATTGATGGTAATTAGTTGTGGCATACACCATTTTTTTCTTTACTTTTTATTTTTATTTTTTGTGTTTCCTGGGTGGACATAATTCAAAATTTATTTCAAATTTTGCATGATCTATGCGACACATATTGATTTCCTACACAAAAGATAACAATAACAGGATGTGTTGATCCTCAAAAGATCGTTAAGTTATGGGAAGACTAAGAAAATAGTTACCATTTCCATCTGAGTCTTCCCAATCCCTTGTAAAACCAATAAAAATGCTACAATTGGAGGAGTTGATATAGTTGTCCTTCTGAAAAATAATTCTGGAGCACTGAATACTGAAAATATTACATAGATATGCATGATATAATATCAAAAACAAAAAATTGCAGTCTTTAAAACTCTTCAGCTAGCAGATTGAAAAGTGAAAAACAAAAACAAAAAATTGCAGTCTTTAAAACCCTTTGCACTAAAGTTTTCTACAATTATATTTTCTTCTCGACTAAGCAATAAGAGAAAGTACGAAAATAAAACATGCGCAACACAGCGGAACACCAAATTGCTTTAATGTTAATTCTAGTTCAGTGATGTCTGATACCCTAGCTAGCTACCTACATGTGTGTATGTGCGCGCGCGCGTGTGTGTGTGTGTGTGCGCGCGCGTTTGTGTGTGTTTTTGTGCATATATGTGATCATTTTGTATACCATCCAATTACCAAATTATAGCGTGCAATCAGAATAATCTTTTAATTCTCTCTCTATGCTCTATAAAGATGAAACCAAAATGACATTTCCACTAAAAGTTAAACATGATAGAATAGAAAAATTGGCGCTTGAGAAAGTCTCACTTTTCTAGACCAAAGAGTTCTAAATACATTGAGCCCAAAATCTGGCGTCATGCGATAGCCAAATTTTCATAATCTAGTTAATAAAAAAAATACAAACATCTCTTAGTTTCAACCATGAGATTATCGTAATCAATTTTCTTATATTTGGAAATGTATACTTTCAGTATACAACAAAAAAATTCAATAAAAGAAACCCCTAAAATTCGTACATGAAGCAATGTAAAAAGAAAGAATTTTCTCAAAAAGTGTTACCTCAGAGTAGTTTGATTTGTCAGAGATGTACATTTTGGTAGAAGAAGATTGAGAGAACAAGGTAAATTGATTCTTTTTTTAACATAGAAAGAAGACTAACCAAAAGTATGTTTTTGGATTTAAGTTTTTTTCCATCTGCAATCTATCTTTCCTTTCCAATTTCTTTCTGATTTTCGTCTACTCAAAAGCGGCGAGTTAGAGTTTTTAAATCCACTTCTCCTACTAGATGTGAGACAGAATCGGTTGTTTAGTCTTATGGAATGTAGGTTTTTTATTTTCGATTGACCAGATTCTCTATTTTTGAATTTGACTTTTGAGATGAGAATAAGAGAATATGTAATGCATTCTTTCTTAATTAAAGCGTGTATTCATGGGATCGACCACAAACATGGATTTATTAATTGGGAGGGAAAATCAAGACATCTCTTTATCTTTCCTAACTTACTAAAGCTTTGCTTTGTAATACAAAACTAGGCCTTGACCCGTGCCATTACCTTGACGTTGGTTAATTTTTAATATCGTACTAATTGTGTCCCGAAAACTTATCAACTCCTGTTGTAGCGGGGGGGGGTTTTTTATTATAAAAATATGATATAGCGCTTAACCCATGTCGAAACGGCATGGTGATGATTTTTATCTGGATATTAAATGAGGGAGAATCCCTTCACACTCTTAGATTCACACTATCGCACACTTAGGAAGATATTTTTCTTAATAAAACTTAAATGAGAGAGTATTTGAAGTTAATATTCTAGGAATATGCGTCTCGCAATGCTCTATATATCCATAAAAAGTGAGCATATTCCAAAATACTAAACCCCACCATCTACCGATTTTAATTTTAACTGTTGAAAATTCGTTGGTTTTCGACGGTTGATTTTCAAAGTAGTAGATTACGGAGTTATACATTTTAGAATTTTCTCGTTTTTCTTGGGTATGTATAGCTTGGTAAGACGAACATATCCTCGAATATTAGCTCTAAATACGCTACTCTTTGGTTTTTGTAGAAAAGATAGTGCCCAAAGTAGTAGATTACGGAGTTGTACATTTCAGAATTAATATTTATTAATTATCAAGTTTACCCTCCTTATCATTAAAAAAGTAAAGGAAAAACCAATAGATATTTTCTACTCTGCAATCCACGACTCGATAATTAGTAATTTCATATGTTCTGATTTTTATTCATGTCGTTTGTCTGCAATTATTAAATAACGTGACAATTTATTCAAGTTTTTTTTCTTCCAATTGTCATGTGTTTTATCCGAGTTTACGTTACCATAAAAACGTTCAACCATGTTTTACACTTTATAATGTTACACGTCTTGTGGCATTACAGAATTAACATAGTATATTATTACTCACCAATACGCGCCACCACCACAAAACCGCATGATACCATTTCTTTCTCCACAAAACTACCCAATAAATCTTTAATTTCATTTTATAAATAGTACTTATCACATCTATATTTAAGGTTTAGTCCACCAAAGTTTACATGTTTCTTTAAAATAAAAAAAACCCTCTCAGTGTCAATTTCTGACTCCGCCGCTGCTACCACCACTGCCGCCTACCCCATGTAGGGTGTTGGGAGTAATTCTAATTTTCAATCACAAACACCATATATGAGGTTTAGATAGAACAAAATTAAGTCGTTTATTAATTTGTCCCATTTTTTTCCGTCCTCTTTTGTATTGCAATCAATTTTATTGTAACATTAAAAGGCATGATTTATACGATATTGTACCAAAGATAGCATGAGTGCCATTTGGTTGATCCAGCTGTCATGATTTTTTTTTCATATATGATTTGATATCATCCATGAAATATATGTTACATGCCTTTTTCAATCTTGCTAAAACAACCAACAGCATATTTCACAATACAATGTTATCCGACTATCCGTGTTGTAATGACACAATACTAATATTGTCCACCACCACTCACCAGCACCCACCGCCACTACTTCTTCTAGCACCATGATAGACGCATTATTGTGTCTAATATATCTCAATTGTATATATTGTTAGTGTTCAATTTTGTATTTATTTTGTTATTTTATGTCTTTGTAGGTATTTTTAGA